>SMDT01002803.1:600000-933266 GCA_005392925.1 Aquilaria sinensis | reverse complement strand
GTCGACCAGTCAGGAAAATTCAAAGAGGCGTCCAAGACTGCGAATTTGATTCCTCTATACAGATACATATTCTCGGATCACCTTACTCCACTGCTAGCTAACCGGTGTTTGGTTAAAGAGGATGATGGGGATGCTCCAAGCTTTCTGTTCGAATCCGTTGACCCTGGTTTGCATGTTTCCACTGTTGTAAGCTCCCTTAATTCGAGATGTGTTTCTTTGTTTTCGCTTCCATTTAGCATTACAAAATGTCTCATTCTTATTTGGACCTCTTTAAAAACAAAAAATTTTATAGGGTAGATATAGTGTTATTGGAGCTCAACCCACCATGGAGGTCGTTGCGAAAGAGAATATGTTACAGTTATGGACCATGACAAAGGTTGTAGGACGGAGGAGATTGTGGAAGACCCCATGGTTGTTCCCAGGAGGATTATGGAGGGATGGAATCCACAACTAATGGGCGATCTTCCAGAAGCATTTTGTGGTAAGAGAATGAAGCGGCAAACTGCTTGTTGTTTGTACATCTCTCTTCCAATCTCTTTCTATTCTGTTTTCACCACTGAATCACTGAGGCCTATTATCATGGTGCAGAGTTATTATGCTTGTGTTCTACATTTTTAGAAAACATGTGTTACTGTAAACTTTACTTCTAGGATAATCTGGTTTTCCTAAAATACTCCATCATGAACCAACTTGAGGTGACATTTTAACTCTTCTTCACCAGGTGGCTGGGTTGGCTACTTCTCATATGACAGTCCGTTATTTGGAGAAGAAAAAGTTGCCATTCCATAAAGCACCAGCGGATGACAGAAACCTTCCAGATGTTCATCTAGGCCTCTATGATGATGTGATCGTTTTTGATCATGTGGAAAGGTAAGTTTGATTGGTGAATCATTAGTTTTTTAAAGAATGAATATAATATTCTGCTTCAAGATTTCCATTGAGAATGTTGAATGTGTGTAGATCAGGTTGCAATTTCTTTATAGTAATCAGTCAAACTTGATTCACACCGTAGTCAGCTAGATTGTTA
Organism: Aquilaria sinensis; assembly: GCA_005392925.1. NCBI lineage: Eukaryota > Viridiplantae > Streptophyta > Magnoliopsida > Malvales > Thymelaeaceae > Aquilaria > Aquilaria sinensis. Next base: position 932,239 of record SMDT01002803.1, on the reverse strand, counting down.
CTGATATACAAGTGGCCAAAACCACTTACTAGTTGTAGAAGGAGTAGGAAAAAATCTGTTATTTATACTTTTTTCTTCTTCAATTTTGTAAGATTTGACTATGAATTTGTCAATCTTAGAAAGCATGCGTGATCCACTGGGTGCGATTAGACCGATACTCCTCTGTTGATGAGGCCTTTGAAGATGGAATGGATAAGCTAGAAATCCTTGTAGCAAGAGTGTGCAATGTAGATCTGTGAGTGATAGTTTCATGACGTTGCATTCGATTCATATGAAATTACTGTTCAGTAAAGATTTAAGTTGAGTTATTGAATTTGCAATTGCAGTCCAAGGTTGCCTACAGGTTTGATTAAGTTACACACACATCATTTTGGCCCTCAATTGGAAAATTCAAGCATGACAAGTGAGTACAAGGAGGCTGTTTTGAGGTCAAAGGAGCATATATTGTCTGGTGACATTTTTCAAATTGTATTAAGTCAACGCTTTGAACGGAGAACATTTGCTGATCCATTTGAAATTTATAGAGCGCTAAGGATTGTCAATCCGAGTCCATATATGACTTACCTACAGGTTCTTTTTTCCCACTTTTCCTTTTGCTCTCTTTAAGATTCCTTGTTATATATCTATGCACGCTCCCTTTTTGTTTTCATTCTTGATATGTTTTCATTTACTTTTAATTAGGCTAGAGGTTGTATACTCGTTGCATCAAGTCCTGAGATACTTACCCTCGTGAAAAAGGTAAGTAGTGGAAAATCTAGGAATTATGGGAGGTGGAACTTCTGATTCATGTCATGTTCTACAATCACTTGTTTTTATCATTTCAAATTTGTTTGACAGAATAAGATCACTAATCGGCCCCTCGCTGGGACAGTTAGAAGAGGAAAGACACAGGAAGAAGATTGCTTGTTGATTTGGGAAGAAATGATGTTGGGAAGGTAAAAATCCATCCATAACCTTCTTTTTGTTCTTTTCATGTTTCCTTATTTTTTGTTTTTTACCATGCAAATGAGTCCTTATGATGTTGGTGTGATGGTAAAGTACCAATGCCACATGTAACGAACACAAAAGTGTTCAAGCCTAATGATCCACTATACTTGTTAACTAAATACATGAAGAGCAGGGTTTTCATATATTTCTCATAAATATGTACTAATGTTGGTAGTTCATGTAGGTTTCGAAACCAGGATCTGTGAAAGTGGAAAAGCTAATGAATATTGAACGCTATTCACATGTGATGCATATCAGCTCAACGGTATGGTATAGGTTCTTTGTGAATGGAAAAGGATTGTGAAGCTATAAGATTTTTACTTTATATTCTAATTTCCGCTGATTGCATTGTAAATGTATTTTTAAATAAATTTCATAGTAGTGCATGTGGTAATGGCCTCAATCCATGCTTTGCAGGTCACGGGGGAGTTACTTGATCATTTAAGTAGCTGGGATGCTCTACGAGCAGCACTGCCTGTTGGAACTGTTAGTGGAGCACCAAAGGTCGCCCATTTGCTATTTCCCCTTCCATGTTTTGTTATTGTCTATCTCTGATTGTTCATTCTATCGAATTAAGTAATTTGGATTCCAATTAGTTAAAGCCCAGACTGTCCTTTGATTCCTAGTTCTTTGTTAGTCTCTCCATTTGTACTAACAATTGCTCTGTGATATAGGTGAAAGCAATGGAGCTGATCGATGAGCTAGAGGTCACAAGACGAGGGCCATACAGTGGTGGATTTGGGGGGATTTCATTCTCCGGCAATATGGACATTGCACTGGGTTTGAGAACCATTGTTTTCCCAACAAGTACTCGTTTTGATACAATGTATTCGTACAAGGATGTGAACAAGCGCAGAGAATGGGTTGCCCATTTACAGGCAGGGGCAGGAATCGTGGCTGATAGCAATCCTGCTGATGAGCAGCGAGAATGTGAGAACAAAGCTGCTGGTATCGCCAGAGCTATTGATTTAGCAGAATCATCATTTATTGACAAATGATTATGAGGTATTGCTGATTGGACCATCAAGCGTAGCGCTCCAGTAGGGTTTTGTGGTGCTTGTTTTGTGGACTGGAAAAGGATTTGGATCCTGTGAATCTAATATATAAACTACAATCTTGTAGTTCTGTTTTGGATAAAATGTGCTTCTAGAAATAGTGTTTTTTGTAAATGAAATTTTAGTGGAAAAATTTTGCCAAAAATCTGTGATCCATGCGGCTGAAATCTTGAGACATATGTCTAAATACTTTAGGTTTTTTCTTTAGCAAAATTCAAAATTAGCCCTAGCAGTGATATGGTTTTTCGAAACCAAATTATGATTAACCCAATTCACTCTTCATACAATGCCCTAGGTGTACAGTTCTCGTCAACTACAGTATTGCCGAGGTTTCTTGGTCCAGAAGTGCCAAGTTTTGCAGCATATTCGTACGGTAATTCAGTCATCCACAAGCAAATGAAGAGTGCTAGATTCCAATTGTTAAGGGTGATCATGAACCCAACAATACTAATTCTGAGTTTTCAGTCGAGATCAAAATATGGGATAGGAACCAAAATATTCTTGACAAAAACAAAAAAAAAACAGAAAAAATAGAATACGTGTATGCATATACGAGAAAATGACAAACCCTCCCCTTTGACCAAGGCAATGATGGCTAAGAAAATCATAAATTTGGTGCATTGTATGAAGAGTGAACTGGGTTAAGCAGAATTTGGTTTCGATAAACCATATCACCGAGATGGTTGGCTTCTAATTTTGCTAAAAAAGAAACCTAACGTATTTAGAAGTTTGTCTCAAGACTAAGGCAGCATGGATCACAGATTTTTGCGAAAATTATTCCACCAAAATTTCATTTACTAAAAACACCATTTCTAGAAACACATTATACCCAAAACAGAACTACAAGACTGTGGTTCACTTACAAGATTCACATAAAACAAATCCTTTTCCAGTCCACAAAACAAGCACCACCAAATCTTGCTAGAGTTAGGGATGGTAATTAGGTAGACTGGATCACATTTGGGTTAGTCTATTCATGTTCAGATTTAATCAGATTAGCAAAAATTTAGGTCTAGATCAAGTTATTTGGGTTCATAGTAATTTTTTAGTTAAGTTGATTTCGAGTTCATGTTGGATTGAACTGAGTCTATTTGGGTTTGAGTTTAATGTAGGTTGGATTAATTTCAGTCTTAAATAATTTCAAGTCAGGTTTCATACTAAATTTAAGTTGACCCTGGTTCACTGAGGTTACTAGTATATAGGCTGAAATAACTTAAATCGATTCAATTTTTTATTCAATTTTTGTTAAAATTTAGATTAAAGAACTCAATTTTTTGTTGCAATTTAATTTAAGTTAAATTTTCTTTTCTAAGTATGTTTAGTTAAAAAATTCATAAAAATTTTCTTCTATATAATTTATTACATATTTAGATATTTATGTAGTTGATAATACTTTATAATATCTTATTACTTTTCAAGACTCACACACTTTAGGTATATAGTTTACTTTCTTTTCTTAGTAAGTTTAATTAAAAAAAATATTTTAAAATTTTCTTCTAAATAGTTTATTATGTATGTAGATATTTAATATTGTTGATAATACTTTATTATTTTTTCATGCTCTTGTTTTGATGAATTTTCTATGAAATTGCTACAAAAAGCAACTACAATTCATCATTAGTTACTAAACTGTAAAATTTTAAAAAGTTTGGGTAAAAATGTGAAGATTTCAAAAGTTCAGAAACCTATATTGTAATTATTGTAAGTGACGAAAATTAAAATTTTTAAAATTTAGGTACCTAATTGCATTATACTTAAAAGTTTATGGATAAATGTTGTAATTTTGATAATTAGCTATCAAGACCATTAAACCTACAAAATACAAAAGTTACTTATTTTGAAATAACCAAAATATGAGATTTACTAAACATGAAAATCTCTTTCCCAAATATAACACTGAGTATAGAAGTCCTCAAAAAATGAAAGTTACTAAATATGAAAATCTCTTCCCAAAATATAACAATTATGAAACATGAAAAAAAAAAATTTGGTAATTCCTTTATCAAATATGAGATTTACTAAATGTGAAAGTTACTAATTATGAAAATCACCCTTCCCAAATATAGAATTTACTAAATATAAAAATTCAAAAAAATGAAAAATATTAAATATAAAAGCCATTATATGTGAGACTTATTAAATATGAAATATAATGAATGAGAAAAATTAAGATTTAGGGTGACGGTCAAAATCAGATCTTATCAGGTCTAATGATTAGGTTATCTCATGTTCGTGTCATTTTGGATTCAGGTATTTCAGGTTTTAGTTATTTAAGCTCTAGTTTTACTTCAATCGAATTCAAGTAGAAGTCAGGTTCAGTACAATCAAATTTGGGATATTTTTTTTTTTTGTTAAAAAAGATCAAGTCGACCTTAAGTTTGGGTGGGTTAAACTTGGTTGTCAAATTGGGTCACATTTTATCATCCCTGGAACGCTTCGCTTGATGGTGTATTAAGCAATACCTCATAATCATTTGTCAATAAATGAAGATTTTGTTAGATCAATAGCTCTAGCGATGCGGCAGCTTTGTTCTTGAATTCTCGCTGCTCATCAGCAGGATTGCTGCCAGCCATGATTCTTGCCCCAGTCCCTAAATCAGCAACCCATCCCCTGCGCTTATTCACATCCTTGTAAGAATACATTGCATCAAACGAGTACTTGTTGGGAAAACAGTGGCTCTCAAACCTAGTGCAATGACCATATCGCCAGAGAGTGAAATCCCCCCAAATCCACCACTATACGGCCCACGTCTTGTGACCTCTAGCTCATCAATCAGCCCCATTGCTTTCACTTATATCACAGAGCAATTGTTAGTACAAATGGAGCGACTGACAAAGAACTAATGCTGCACAAAGGAATCAAAGGACAGTCTGGGCTTTAAGTAATTGGAATCCAAATTACTTACTTCAGAAGAATGAACAATCAGAGGTAGACAATAACAAAATATGGAAGGGTAAACAGCAAATGGGAGACCTTTGGTGCTCCACTAACAGTTCCAACAGGCAATGCTGCTCGTAGAGCATCCCAGCTACTTAAATGATCAAGTAACTCCCCCGTGACCTGCAAAGCATGGATTGAGGCCATTACCACATGCACTACTATGAAATTTATTTAAAAATACATTTACAATGCAATCAGCGGAAATTAGAATATAAAGTCAAAATCTTATAGCTTCACAATCCTTTTCCATTCACAAAGAGCCTATGAAGAGACCATACCGTTGAGCTGATATGCATCACATGTGAATAGCGTTCAATATTCATTAGCTTTTCCACTTTCACAGATCCTGGTTTCGAAACCTACATGAACTACCAACATTAGCACATATTTATGAGAAATACATGAAAACCCTGCTCTTCATGTATTTAGTTAACAAGGATAGTGGATCATTAGGCTTGAACATTTTTGTGTTCGTTACATGTGGCATTGGTACTATACCATCACACCAACATCATAAGGACTCACTAGCATGGTAAAAAACAAAAAATAAGGAAACATGAAAAGAACAAAAAGAAGGTTATGGATGGATTTTTACCTTCCCAACATCATTTCTTCCCAAATCAACAAGCATTATGTGCTCAGCACATTGTTTTTCACCAGCCAAAAGCTCTTTTTCCAATATCATATCTTCTTCCTGTGTCTTTCCTCTTCTAACTGTCCCAGCGAGGGGCCGATTAGTGATCTTATTCTGTCAAACAAATTTGAAATGATAAAAACAAGTGATTGTAGAACATGACATGAATCAGAAGTTCCACCTCCCATAATTCCTAGATTTTCCACTACTTACCTTTTTCACGCGGGTAAGTATTTCAGGACTTGATGCAACGAGTATACAACCTATAGCCTAATTAAAAGTAAATGAAAACATATCAAGAATGAAAACAAAAAGGGAGCGTGCATAGATATATAACAAGGAATCTTAAAGAGAGCAAAAGGAAAAGTGGGAAAAAAAAACCTGTAGGTAAGTCATATATGGACTCGGATTGACAATCCTTAGCGCTCTATAAATTTCAAATGGATCAGCAAATGTTCTGCGTTCAAAGCGTTGACTTAATACAATTTGAAAAATGTCACCAGACAATATATGCTCCTTTGACCTCAAAACAGCCTCCTTGTACTCACTTGTCATGCTTGAATTTTCCAATTGAGGGCCAAAATGATGTGTGTGTAACTTAATCAAACCTGTAGGCAACCTTGGACTGCAATTGCAAATTCAATAACTCAACTTAAATCTTTACTGAACAGTAATTTCATATGAATCGAATGCAACGTCATGAAACTATCACTCACAGATCTACATTGCACACTCTTGCTACAAGGATTTCTAGCTTATCCATTCCATCTTCAAAGGCCTCATCAACAGAGGAGTATCGGTCTAATCGCACCCAGTGGATCACGCATGCTTTCTAAGATTGACAAATTCATAGTCAAATCTTACAAAATTGAAGAAGAAAAAAGTATAAATAACAGATTTTTTCCTACTCCTTCTACAACTAGTAAGTGGTTTTGGCCACTTGTATATCAGTAACAATCTAACTGACTACGGTGTGAATCAAGTTTGACTGATTACTATAAAGAAATTGCAACCTGATCTACACACATTCAACATTCTCAATGGAAAATCTTGAAGCAGAATATTATATTCATTCTTTAAAAAACTAATGATTCACCAATCAAACTTACCTTTCCACATGATCAAAAACGATCACATCATCATAGAGGCCTAGATGAACATCTGGAAGGTTTCTGTCATCCGCTGGTGCTTTATGGAATGGCAACTTTTTCTTCTCCAAATAACGGACTGTCATATGAGAAGTAGCCAACCCAGCCACCTGGTGAAGAAGAGTTAAAATGTCACCTCAAGTTGGTTCATGATGGAGTATTTTAGGAAAACCAGATTATCCTAGAAGTAAAGTTTACAGTAACACATGTTTTCTAAAAATGTAGAACACAAGCATAATAACTCTGCACCATGATAATAGGCCTCAGTGATTCAGTGGTGAAAACAGAATAGAAAGAGATTGGAAGAGAGATGTACAAACAACAAGCAGTTTGCCGCTTCATTCTCTTACCACAAAATGCTTCTGGAAGATCGCCCATTAGTTGTGGATTCCATCCCTCCATAATCCTCCTGGGAACAACCATGGGGTCTTCCACAATCTCCTCCGTCCTACAACCTTTGTCATGGTCCATAACTGTAACATATTCTCTTTCGCAACGACCTCCATGGTGGGTTGAGCTCCAATAACACTATATCTACCCTATAAAATTTTTTGTTTTTAAAGAGGTCCAAATAAGAATGAGACATTTTGTAATGCTAAATGGAAGCGAAAACAAAGAAACACATCTCGAATTAAGGGAGCTTACAACAGTGGAAACATGCAAACCAGGGTCAACGGATTCGAACAGAAAGCTTGGAGCATCCCCATCATCCTCTTTAACCAAACACCGGTTAGCTAGCAGTGGAGTAAGGTGATCCGAGAATATGTATCTGTACAGAGGAATCAAATTCGCAGTCTTGGAAGCCTCTTTGAATTTTCCTGACTGGTCGACTGACATAAATCACAACAATCAACATTGAGGGAAATCCACAGACAAGGTCACATTATCGCAGTGAAAGATGAACAAAATTTTCTCTTTCAAGGATCAACAGATTGCAGTTTACCTAATGATGGGGCGGCCACAAAAGAGCATTGAATCCGACGGAGCGCGGTCTGGAACGGAGGAGTAAAACGGAGCGAGAGCGGGAGCGGGAGCCGGAGAAAGCGAGTCCGGCGTTGAAGCTGAGGGATACTGAGGGGGAGTAACAGCTATGGTTTCGATGGAAATCGCCTTCATTGTGGCTTCGGCGAGAGAAATCGAAGGTTTGGAGCTAGAAACTACGGTGACAGATTTCAAGAGCAGCGCTATTTTCTGCTCTGTGTTACCTTTTGGCTCCTACTCTTCTTTCCTCTTATATTTGGTTTTTCACCGATGGAAAGGCCGGCGCTATTCTCCAGGCTGGGCCTGGCATCACGCGCTTGGTCCTCCCACACATGCAAACTTACTCGTAAATGGACAATTCATCCTTAAATGCCACGTTCGGCAACAATTCATGACCTATGCGAAATCCTTGCAAACCAACCCTGATGGACACATGTGCAAGCACGTTCCCTCCGTTCACCAACTAACAACAAGCAAACAGGGATGAAGATAGTTTGTTGAGAGCAACCCTAAACTGGCGGGGGGCCTACTAAAGGGTTTTATTCCAATAATAAGAACTTTTTTTCCCCTCTTAACATCCCAACTTTTTCCCCTTTTCATCTAAACCCATATAATCTCCCCAATGCACGGAGAACTTAATATGTGAAACACACATAAAATCTAATAATATATATGAAAGCAGGATATCTGATAAAGTTATCTTTCCACACCTCTAAAAAATTTGACATTAATCCACGTAGTGTCATTTGTAATTCTGAAATAACTACAATATGACATGTGTTGATTTCCTTTTTTACCCCTACCATTGTACACGTGGGCTGCAACGATTTGCTAACAGTTTGACTGTAACAATGTTTACTAATATTTACGTATTTACAACATTGTTACATGTTCGACACGTGGCATCAAGGTTAATAAAATTAAAATTTACGTTTCTGACATCTAAATCAGATATTACCCCATGTCAACTACATATAGAAATTAAAAAGTTAAAATCGGTTATTATTTATCATCACACGTCGTTCACCCTTATCTAAAGTGTTGGTTTTAAAATTCAAAACATCGATTTTTTTTAATCTCTTTAGATTCTCATCTACAAGTTAGTTTAAAAATTGTGAATTTAAATTTAAAACCCATTGAACACCAAGCACCTTCTTTAAAAAAATTTTCCCAACTTAAATTTTAGAAAAATTTAATTTTACTTACTACAAACCTTTATCGAAATTTTTTTAAAAAATATATATTTTTCCTTAAAGTTTTTTTTTAAAATCTGTTAGTCGCATCCACTATCCCTAATTGTTGCCCATTTCTCCCTTCTTGTTTCCCTCTCCTCATTCCACTACTTTTCCACCGGTTACTGGTACACACACATTTTACAAATATAAATAATAATCTAGATTTACAAAATTCTTCTTCCTCCATTTCATGGTTTCTATTCCACTCATCATCTTCACTACATATTCACCGTTGTTTGAGAGTACGAAATTCACCAACGGAGAACAACTTTGGATAACTATTTCAGTAGCGAATTATTGACTTCTACAGTTTTTTTTCTTACTTTCATTCCCTACGCTACTGTTCCACCTAATCTGACACGCAACAATATATATATGCAGAAGATCAGCAGGAGGAGATTACATAATTTGGCCTTCTCATAACTCTATGCAAGTTAAATTCAGGACTTATTATGCTTAGATTTTTCTTCCCACTTAGCCATTTATTTGTCAGCCACTAACTGATTCAGTAATTTGATTACCAGGCAACAGCCAGCGAATAGAAGAAACAACAGCGTTTTCTTCAATCCACTCTCTAGGTGCATACCCCCTATAACTATCATTTCGGTGATTAACAAATGGTGTGAAGTGTGTGTGATAATCAAATATTTTTATATGCAACTTTTCACATCATTTATTTATGAAGCCTGTATTTTTTGTTGATTTGTGTGCTTTTATGCATCTAGTGCATAATATTTTTTACTAACTCAAGGATTAATCGTGCGATTCAATTCTTTAAGAAGGATAGTCTTTATAAAATTTCCAATTGGTAAGATGCAATGTGGTTACAATTCATCCCAAAACAATATTTCAAAATTGTTTTACAAAAACTTATGTTTTCACCCCTATCATTAATTTTTAGTGACATCTTTTGAATTTTATAATCTTAATGCACTTTTTTTCACCCCACAATTTATTTTACAGTTTTAATGGATGTCATTTCCATCATTTCAATACCCTTTGTAAAAACCTTAGACCACGTGTGCAAGAAGCTTAAGATATGCGGGACAATATCTAGTAATTCGTTAGAAGCAGGTAAGTTTAGGTTCAATGTGGAAATTGACGTGGGGAAGACAGAGGCCGGGGAAAAATGGTTTGAGCAGATTCAAGGAGCACTATCTAGGTCTCTGCCGTTTGCTATGGAGTTTACAACTGCTGCTGCCATCCACAGGCTGAAGAGTGCTTACAGCTTTCGAGTTCATGACACTAATTATAATGAAAATATGCTGTTGAAAGAGAAACTAAAGGAGAAAGAAAAAGAAAAAAAAAAAGATCTGGAGGATGAAATGATGCTTGTGCAGGTCAACTGTGCAAATATAGTTAATGTTTACTTGGAGTAGCTCTATCAGCTGCAGGCTGAAGTTCTGCACCTCAAATCACAGTTGGATGCACTTCAGGAAGGAAATTCTGATGGAATTGAAACTGACCCATATGAGAACAGTTCTTCGGATGATGTCCTTATCTTATACTACCTCCGTCCTAAATAAGTTGAAACATTTGACTGGACACGGAGATTAAGGTGTATGTAATTTGTGTTAATTTTTTATGTAGTAAAAGTTTAAATAATGATTAAAAAAGAAAAGATTCTTTTTTGGGTTTTGTGGAGTGAGAGATTAAGTAGATATTAAAAAAGAGTCTTTATTGGGTTTTGTGTAAAAGAATTATTTAATTGTTTAAACTTTTTTAAAAGAGGAAACGTTTTAACTTTTTGGGACTTCCTAAAAAGAAATATGTTTCAAGTAAACTGGTACAGAGGGAGTATATTTTCTTCGTATCAATTGGAAGTGTTAATTTTCTGCCTAAGTCTATATTTACTCATTTACTTTATATTTATTTAAACACATTGCTTTTCCCTTATGTCAATTAAGGTTCTTATTTAATTAAACAATTTAGTACGTAATCAAACCTACAGTCACCACAGTTATCACAGATAGGTTAACCAAGTTACATAACAAATACGTTCCTAGGTTTTATATCATTAACACCCACCTCACTAGGTCTGTATATATGTTACTTAATGGGGAAAAAAAAAAGGTTTACTAGTCTACCTTACAACTCCCCTTTCATACACCAATCAACCTCCGTCTGTAACTTGTCCTCCTCCATCAATTTGGTGTTTATGTGGCATTCGAAACAAGCAAAGTAGAATAGGTAGTCAGTATTCCCATAGTAATGTTCCAAGAGACAATTAAGAACTTGGGAAATCAAATATTTCCTTCATCGAAAAATCCTTGCCAGGGAAGGCGACGCTTGATCCACACACGCCTTCACCAGCAGGGCACTACCTTTAAATTGGCCCTTCCTCCGGTAACCAGGCAGACGTTCGTGGTCCTTTCTTTGCGTTAGTTCAGATTTGATATCTCCACTTTTCATATTTGGTTCAATCACCAAAAGACAGGACATAGGTCATCCCTCTCGTGTGCCGGCCAAAAGAAAAGTAAAAACTATTTCTCCTTCCAAAAAAACATTCCCCAGTTTCAGTACAGATATATGACAAACCCAATCGATTTTGAAAAAACCCCTTACATAAAAGGTTGAAAATGGTTTTCCCTATCATGTCCCCATGAATAAAACCAGATCTCATTTCTATTTGCAAAAAACAAAAAAAAAAACCAACACTTTCACTACAGATCTAAGGAAAACCCTTAGGATTTTGACAATGCCGCTATAGAAAGAGTTATAAATGAGAGAGAGGGACACAAAATGCAAAGGCTTTTAAAAATTTGGAAAAAACAAAATTGTGGCTGCGCCACCGCCAAAGAATTCATCCAAGCAGTGGACATTAGTCGGGAAACTCATAAGGCCAGCGTTGCCACCGTCGGAAAACTCAATCGATGATGGCGTCACCTTATAAACCCAAAACCCATTTACCCACCGGTTGAGAGAAGGCATAGCATTTCTGATGAAGAAAGAAAGAGAGAGCAGGGGGAAATTATTTCTATCCAAAAAAATATAGTTTTTATTACTTTTTCAATTACAAAATTACATTATTACGTCCTCAGCTTCCTTCCCGTGTTACACTTAGTTCCCGTTTTCCCAAGTGCCTTCCAATCTTACCCCATCACTTATGATTTTACAGTTTAACCCCTTAGCTCTGTTCTCAAAATTTTTTTCCCTCCAAGTCATTCTCATAATTTTTATTCTATATTTTTCTCTTCATTTTGACATAAATAGTCTGGTCTATTACGTTATGAGGCCCAGAATTTTTTTTTTCCATCACTTTTCTTGGTCTTGCAAATAAGGCAATGTTGAATTTTCATTATATGTGGCCCAATATATTTATCCTATTTTAACCATTTTTCTTTAAAAATTGTGTTCTCTTGGGCCTTATAATAATCCCATGTTCAGCAGCTTTTTATTTGTCCCAAATATTGTTCCCTACTATTATTTAAATATACCCATTTTTTTTCCTTTTACTCATTCAAAGGAATTAATTGTTTTCAAACTTTTGTTTTCCTAATTTAAGGCACTAATTTCCTAAAATTCTTCACTAATAAGGTTCTTCAAGTATACATTTTGTGTTTACTATATAATTTTTTTCCCCTCTTCTTGAAATAGCCCCGCTTATTACATTACTTATTCTCAAAAACCTTATGTTCTTAATTGTTAACAGCTACTTAATGTTAAGATAGTAATTTTTTATCCTTTTCAACTTACGTCATATGATTACAAAAAATGTCAAGTTACTGTCCTCAACACTATTTACTATTTAAAAATAATTTATCAATTATTTCTTTTCTTTCCATTACTAGAATAATTTATTTTCCATCGTGCAGATACACAGTCCAGTATGATTCGCTTACTTATCGAGCTAATTGCTCTCATCTTGTCTGAGGTCCTCCGTTCTAACCCGAGAAAATTGGCCAATTTGCCTTCTGTCCAACGTTCATTCTCATTAGCTTTCACTCTTCCTACTACTTTCAGATCACTTGATGTTTCATGCATGATGTGGAATTGGTACCGGCATCTAGCTTCTCTTAAGTTCAAGGCTTTAAAGGATTTGGGTTATCCCATCACTCTTTTAGTTCATGGACTTATTTGTTATTTCAAGCATAGGGCTTTTGATAATGGTCTCTCATACATTTATATTGCATCTGTATGTGGGATTCCCGTTGCAAAATATTTGTCAGCTCTCCTCCCAAGTGTTCAAGGCCCTTTTCATATGAGACAAGTCATTCATTACATCCATCAAGTGAAAGATGGAGGGGGAATAGCTTGGGGTAAACGTATACATGACCTTCGACATGAAGCTAAATTTGTCATTTTAACAGTTGTTGAAAGGTGGCCTGGACGAAAATGTGATATGTTTTTTAAAGCTGTTGACTTAGAGCATCATCGTCTTCATTATGGAATGTGTGTGCATTACATCCTCGTAACTCCTTATGTCAATAGATGGATTATGAGTTATTATGAGTTGATGATTTGAGACTCTGTGAGGAGTGTGTTATCGCTGATGAGTATTGGTCTCTACGTGTAATGCTTAGGCGATATGAGTAGACTTCCCAGTTTCCCTTGTAGGTTTAATGTCTTAGGATTTAAGTTATTAGTGTTTAGGGTTTAGGTTCCCAAGTTTCACCATATTTTCAACTTAGTAAATTGTCATGTCCAATAGTATTTTTAACTTTAACCATGTATATATAACATTTATGCCTAACGGTTATTCATGCATTGATGTATAGTCTTAAATATCTTAAACTCACCAACTAAAATCTATTAAGAGGTAAGCCATTCATTGTTCTTATTGCATAGTCTCTTCATTATATAATTCATAATGTATTGGCGAACATGAATAACAAATGCTCATTACTCATTTACTTAACTGACTTTATGATGTCTTTTCTTACCTGTTTATCTTTTTGTTTTCCACTATTTTCCTTCCTTTCTTATTTAGTATTCTTTTTTTTTTTCATTTCCTCCTAATATGTCCATTGTTATTCCTATTAAGTTTATTTTCTTAAGTGCCTTGGGATTTGATTATGTTTTGAATGCATTTATTACAATTTTTATGTTATTTAATTACCTTCTTGACTATTAATACACTTTCCACACCTTACATTACTTAGCATATGGATTCTCGTGCTCAAAGAGCACAGAAATTTAGCACTTCATTCTATTAATCCCTAGCCATCCTCCAAAAGATAGATCCAACATCGTAAATCATGTGTTCATGATGAAGCTCCTAAATTTCAAATAAGATATTACTAAGAGAAAACATTTTGGACATGTCATGGCTGATATATGCATTTTTGAATTTCAAAAGCGTGGTTTGCCCCATGCCCGTATTGCACTTTTTTTTCATCCTGAAGATAAGATTAACACTCCTACAAAGATTGATCATTTCATATCTGCTGAACTACCAGACAAAGAAAAAGGCCCTATGGGATGTAAATCAATTGTTGCCCACATGCTTCATAGTCCATGTGGTGCAGCAAACCCACGTTTCCCATGCATGGTCAATAACTAGTATTCAAAACACTACCTACAGTCTTTCTAAAATGAGACTATAATCAATGAAAATGGATTCCCTCTTTACTATAGGAGGCATGATAATAATTTTGTAGTTATTAATGGAATACCCTTAGATAATCGTTTAGTGGTGCCACATAACTGTGATTTTTGCGTGAAGAATGACTGTCATGTCAATGTTGAGTTGACTAATATAGATATGTGCATTAAGTATTTATGTAAATATGTTTGTAAGGGTGCGAACATGTCAACCGTTGTCATGGAGAGTGGTCGTACTGCTCTGGTTAACATGAACAAAGCAAATTGTAATAACCACAATATATGGATTGTAGGTTTATTTCTGCCTTTGAAGGAATATGGCGCATATTTAGATTCTTTATACATGAACATCATCCTTCTGTAGAAAGGTTGTCTTTTCATTTACTCGATGAGCAAAATGTGGTGTATGAATTGGGTGATGACCTTCGTGATATGGTTCATGCGCACAAGGAAAGTATGGAAAAATTTCAAGCATGGATGCACTGTAATTGTCATGATGATCTCGCCTCAACGTTGACATTTGTTCAGTTCCCTGAGCATTTTGTTTGGACTAAGCAAAGAAAGATATGGACACGACGCCGTAAAGGACGGAGTATAGGCATATTATACTTTGTCCACCCTACTATAGGAAAGAAATTTTACTTACGCATACTTCTTAATGTTGTCAAGGGCCCAAAATCATAAAAGGAAATTCACATAATGAATGAGGTTTTGTACCAAACATATAAAGAAGCATGTTTAGCACTTGGTCTGCTTAAGGGTGATGGAGAATGGCATCAGTGCTTACGTGAGGTAGCTGATTGGGTATCAAGAAACTAATTGCAACAGCTTTTCATTATATTCTTACTATTTTTTTCATGTTGATGACCCTTTTGTGCTGTGGACATGAAATGCAGCTTCTTTCTTTGAAGATATCTTATTTCGGCAAAGAATGCTCTTCAACAATTCTGAACTGATAATAATTGATGATGAGCAGTTTAACCAAGCACTCTACAAGATTAAACAGGCCTTGAATAGGGTAGGAAGAAGCCTAAGGGAATTTCTTACTATGTCTTTCCTGCAGCTTGATAGTTGAATGTTATTGCAAAATTTTTTACTCATTGAAGAACTCAACTATGATAGATGTGTCGTAGCTTTAAAACTTGCGAACTTGGTACGCCTTCTTAATGATGGCCAATACAATGCCTATTCTTCCTTGTTTCATGTTGTTGAGTTATGTAGTGAAGGTTTCTTCTTTGTATATGGCAGTAGAGGCACCAGTAAAACTTTCTTATGACGCACTATCATTTGTAAGCTATGGTTTTTGGGGCGAGTTGTCCTTGTAGTAGCAACTTCTGGAATTGCATCAATTCTACTTCTTGGTGGAACAATTGCACACTTTAGGTTTAAAATACCAATTCCTACAAATAATATATGGTGTGCAATATTAAGAGGTCAACCCCAATGACAAAGCTTTTCTACAATACTGGCTTAGTAATATGGGATGAAGCCCCAATGACACATCAACATACATTCAAAGTTGTGGATTGTGCCTTTCACAATATCCTTTCTATGGTTGACCTTACTGCTGCCATGAAAACATTTGGTGGAATACCTGTTTTCTTTAGTGATGATTTTAGACAGATATTGTCTGTTATTCCACATAGTAGTTAGGCAGATATAGTTGGAGCATCTATAGTGTCATCATCACTTTGGTCCCAATGTAAAATACATTGTTTCACTCATAATATATGTCTAAATAACTCTGCAGCACCTGATGTATCTAAGTTTAGTGACTAGATTATAAAAGTTGTAGATGTTTCTTTACCAACACGACAATTATCTAAGGATAAGGATGAAGCTACCAGGATTGACGTTCCCAATCAATACTTAATCCCATGATCTTCTGATCCTGTTACGGATGCCATTGCATCAGCTTATCCTGAGTTGGTTCAAAAGTATGCTGATGTACATTACTTAAAGGAACGAACTATTCTTTCATTTACCAATGACATTGTTGACGAAGTTAACAATCGTATCATTACTATGCTCCCAGGTGATAATGAAACATTTCTCAATTCCGATAAGATTTCACCCGTCTCTAATAACTATGAAGCACATAAACTATTATACCCTACGGAGTACCTTTATGCCTTCAAGTTCTCTAGTTTCCCAAACCATGAACTTCACCTCAAGGTTGGTGCCCCAATTATGTTAATGAGGAACTTGAACCAATCTCTTGGTCTTTGTAATGGCACACGGTTGATTATCACAAGGTTGGCACAAAGGGTCATTGAAGCAAAAGTTATCACAGGTCTAAATTCTGATCGTTGGTTTTTTCATCCCTTGGGTAGAAATAGTTCCTTCTGATGTCGACTTGCCTTTCTTATTCTACTGAAGGCAATTCTCATTAAAGGTCTGCTTCACCATGACTATCAACAAAAGCCAGAGATAGACTTTTAACCAGGTGGGTCTATATTTGCCAAAGCCTATATTCACTCATGGATAACTGTATGCGGCCGCATCCTGTCTGACAACTCCTTCTAGTTTTCGTGTCCTTCTTGAAACTATAGAACCTAATCAAACAACAATAAAAAATATTGTATATCACAAAGTGTTTCAGTAGCTTGATCGATTTTCATCGTATGTTTATGCATTGCAATATCTTCAATCCTATCATTTCAAACCTCTTTTGTATCGATATTATGTACACTAATATACATTATTACTTCATTTCCTATGATTTACAGGTAAAGATGAAACCACAAGTAACAAATTTAAGTGAATTGAGTCCCCACACTTATAGATAGACAGTGAAGGTATAAGTAACCTAAATGTGGGAAGCAATTAATGTTAACAACAATGACCCATTCGGACTATCGATGACACTGCTAGATGAAAAGGTATTACTGTTATTTCTACCATTACCGGTGAAACATTGCTTACTTACCAATTTTTCTTCCCTACCGTGTCCTCCGCACGTTCATTTAATGATTCCTTGCAAAATGACCACATTCATGCAATGGCTTCATACTTAATATCTCCACGATTTAAAGCTGCCCTACAAGAATGGAATATGTATGTTATTTCAATTTTCAGTGCCTTTAAAGCTAATCGACCATATAGGCCTATCACCAATGAACACAAAATTCATTTCAGTTTTACGACAAAAATAACACCAATCTCTGTCCCTGTACCAAACATTACACTACACAACTTTGAGTTCATTCCATTTGATGAAATCCTTTGGCCCCACCCCTCAAATATTCAATTATGTGGTATGTCATTCACTTAGGAAATTTTGTAATTTACCTTCTACCAGCCTGTTTGGCTGGTATTAACATGGGGGATTTAACATGTTTTTGCAAGCTGTCTTAATCACCAGATGTGGGGGCCATGTAATTAAACTATAATTGCCCATGGACTTTACTATATTTACAATTGCACCAGCTGAACTTTGCCCAGACTCTCTTTTACTCACTTCTTTCACTACCCCATCCTGCTAAATCCACTCACTTCTTCCAGCCACCATTAATTATTTGCTCACCTTTTCTGTTACCAGGCCCAGTTATCGTCCAGTCCACACTCATCAAATCCAGCTTTTAAGTCCAATCAATTGGTCATAGAGCCCCTACTTGTTCTTCTCTACACCGCCTTCCTCAAACACCAGACTAGTTCATCATTCAAGTTGTGCCAAGGAATTGTAAATCCATGTGCAAAATTGGTCATAAGCCAAGGGGGAGATTGAGCATCAGAATCTTCAATCTTAATTTAGGCCTTAACCGCGCCATAGTCAAAGCGGAGCTTCGGATGTCGAAGAATATCTCATCGCTGGCCAAGGGGAGATCAACAAATTGAATCAAGAAACACATCAGAACAACTAAATTCAACCATAAAAATTGTGAAAGCTGAAAATCTACCTTGCCAAAAATGCAAAAAATCCAGATCGGGAAGAGGGAAAAAAAAATAAGCGGTGCTACTCTATCATCTTGGCTTTTCCTTTTCATAAAGTCCAAACGTTGCTCATCTTCGTTTCTCTTCTTTGTCGCTTTTCATCTTTGCTTCTTTTCTTCATCAAACTTGGCGTAGTTCATGGGCAACATTGTCAACCAAACATCGTTCCAAAAATCAAGCCAGTCAATGATCAAAGGCCAAAGTTCATCATATTTACATTTGTACCTCAGCCTCTGCGCCCTCCTCTACATCCATCTTCCGGTGACAATAACGTCCACCGATCAATTGGGTCAAATAATCAGATGCTCGATTAACTTACCCAGGAATAGCCCCGCCCACTCCCACCTTTGACCCCCACCCCATCGCAGTGAATTGAATCCATCAATGTTCACCCAAAGCACAGGCGTCACTGGCATCCTCGACGATGTTGATGGTCAGAACACGTTCACGACAAGGCTTGCCTTTATCCGAACTAAGGGTGTCAGAAAAAATTGCACTTACAGAAAGGCCCGACAGGTGGCCAAACAAAGATGGATGCGTGGGTGGCAGAAGGCTGAACTGGGAGGCATGTATGGGCTGCAAGAAGCTAAATGGGAGGGATGTGTGGGCGGCGGGAAGCCGAACAGAGTAGGTTCGCTAGAATCATCGAATCTGTTTTTGGGAGCAGGGTAAAAGACAAGGATGATTATGACTTTTCCAAATAGGTCGCGGAATCCAATTCAAAACGCAAAAAACGCTAATTGGGTTGTATTAACCAGAAACGAACTGGGCCTACAATAATTTGCCAACTTTATTCAACTATTTCTTCCACTACAGATATTGTTAAGAAGCTCACTGAAATTGGTGACATCAGTGACACTGTATGCAATGATGGGTTACCTACCAAGAAGCATATTATTCAGCTCCAAGATCTAATAATGATGTTTATCAGTATTACATAAACTATGTGTGATCTACTTCCTTTTTAACTTACATTGCCATCATACTCACTCATGAGATGTATTTTTTAGTGGCTCCATCATGTCTATAACTTTATGGGGAAATCAAGCATATTTCCTTGGTTACAATTCCCTGAAGAACTCATCTACTATGCAAATCCTGGTTCTCACCTCTACTTCAGTGAAATCATATGAAAGATCTGTTATTAACTAAATCTTAACTAGTTCCCCACGTTTATATCCGTACAATATTTACTGTTCTTTCTTACCATTACAAATTTATAGGGCAATATAATCTTGCTTCAACATCGGGCACAAAGGTTTATCTTAACATTAATATTCATGAAGTCAATCAATTCCTTTAATTGTATGACCTCTATACTCTCTCTTAATTTCTCTTACTTTCATATTATGAAAAATTTAACATAGTTTATTTTATGTCCACTAACACAACACATGTACCCTCTTGTCAAACCATCAATTGTCACTGATATTGTACGCCATTATGATCCTTCCCCTGCTGAACGCGGCCTCAGTTAAGATAACTTTAAGGCTGGTGAAGAACAATTAAAGAAATTACAACCCTGCTTGCTCATGGATTGTTTTCTATAAGTTACTAAACTTGGGTTTTACTTTTTCATTAGCAACAACAAAAAGTAATACTCCGTTACTTACCACTATTTTTTTTATTCTTTAAGTGCAATAACTACACTTGTTGTGCAATTGTTTCAAAGCTTCTTATCGATCAAAGGTAATGGTGCCTCGCTTATAAGAAATGTTGCAGAAAAGTTGAACCCATTGGTTTGACATTTTTTTTTTGTCATAACTGTAACATTGTCAACTGAACCCCACCTCAACAGTATTTATGCTCAATTACTTTGCCATTATTTTCATATTTTTAAATATTTTGATTATATTTTAAAGCTCCAAACTTATTCGTTCAACTTTCATTTTAAGTTTAAGGCAATTGTTAGAGTCTTTGACTTCATTGACTCAGTTTTGTTCACAATGCTTGACTCCATTGCTAGCAAATTCTTTGGTTCCTCTGCCATAATGCTTCGTTCTGTAGAGCAATCGATTTTCCCTTTCATCACTATTCTTTATTTTTTTACCGTATAATTATAGTTTACATTACTTTTTTCCCTTCCTTTTTATCCCTTAACTAGTGTTATACAATGCCCATCTCCATTACCTAGGATAATGGCATTGCAAGACTTTAGGAGCGGTTTCAACAACCTCTGAACCATGAGCTCATACTTGAACTTGAGCTTACTTCTTTTAACTTCGATAATCCCTCTTCCCTATTGACACTTAAAAAGTTTTATACAATCAATCAATAGGAGGAGAATCTCGCATTCTGACTAAAAAAACAACTTGTACGTTTGTTTCTCTTCTCCATACTTAATCAGTCATTTTATTTTCACTATACAAGTCCACTTCACAATTATTTTCATTTTACAGTGACCAACCCAGTCCACGTGGACATGTTTTACTCTTCCTGCAGATTGAGCTATTGATATAACTCCACCCTTACTGTGACTTAAAGTTATACATGCATACTATCTTCTTCTTATTCCGTTTATATGATTCATCTATTTAATGTTGAAAGTTTTTACTGTACATTACTTACTCCAATCCAGCAAAGCAACTACTTCAACTTACACTTATGCTAAATCGACGTCCTTCCCCACATTATCAATTACAGAAATTGAAACTATCTCTGCTTTGTAAGTACTAACTTCAACATACTTTCTATGTTCCGTAACTTTTTTTATTCACTATTACTTTCCTAACTCAACCTTCCTATAGTTTGGGCCTTCATAATCACCATCGTATTTCTCATGCTCCAAATATCGTTCGCAACTTTGCATGGAAAATGCTCACAATCGTCCATACATCTTATAAATAACATTTATGTTAATATCTACATTGTTTAAACTCTAAATGATTATGTGTTTATGTTAATAGAATTTAAGTTGAAAAGAATTGTGATGTTTCTGTTGAATTCCCCAAAATAGATTACCCTTACATTATATGACTACCTGTCCTTTGCACAATGTTCTAACATTCAGTCGTTTCAATTTTTCTTTTTTAAAGTTAATTTTACTGATTTGTCCTCCGTTACTATTTGAATACACCATATTATATGAACAAGTTTTCTTTCTATTAGACGGGTTATGAAACTAGTTCATATGGAATAGACAATGTATACTATATAGAGCAAGTGAAAAAAAGAACTGAAAACAGATGCTTTGTTATATGTACATGTATGTCAAAAATTTAATCTAAAAAGCCCTAAATGCATACAACTTAGAAATAAGTGGTCTGCCCAATTATTAAACACAATTGCCTATATGCCAAATGTGTCAACTACAGCTATGTCAACTTGCACAACCGAAATCTTCAGAGGAGAGAACGACTAGAAACAGGAGAACAAAGAGCAAAGTGTTGATTCCCCCCCAAACTAACATCCACGTTTCACACACATAGCCTCCACATCCATTTTCATATATACTAGAGGATTTTTCCGTACTATGTTGTGGGGAGGTTTTTTTGCTTTGATGGTTTAGTGAAAAAATAAGGGACTAAGTGAAAAATATATGTCTTGCATAAATAAATTATGTAGTACATAGAAGTATGTTGAAGTATGTTGTTGTGCACTCACACTGTCTACAATTCCTTAGGAACATATACTAAAAAATTAACACATTAAAGTTTAATAAAAAATTTTAGCAAAAATAAAATTTTTACATAAATGATCATAATTACAAAAAGAAAGTTATCTTTGTCTGATCTGTATTAGTACTAGTTGTAATTAAACTAATAACTAATTCAACAAAAAAATGTCTACGATGATTTCTAATATGTTCAATATTTCATAGTGAAATGAAAATGTAACTGTAGTTCCAACAAAACAGTTATCATCCTACCCTAATTGTGAAACTATAAGCTTTGAAGCTGTCATTAATTCATATGTGAATGCAACAAATAGCCCAATCTTGATAACACTTGTGGTGAGTTTGGATTGCTGCTAGTGGGTTCTCTTGTTGTATGTGGAAATTTGATAACAATGATGTCAATTTGCATAAAACGTAGTATTGCATTAATATGGAGCTATAATCTATATTCCAATCACTAATAAAAAAATATTATGAAAATCTATAGTTATGCTTATCTAAATTATAATGTATTAGTTTTATACTTATTTATCAACGAATACAAAAATTTTCAGAAATTTATTAGATGGACAGGTGTCCTCACTATACTGCAGATCCAAATATAAACATCTAGACAACGAGTAAAATCAATCGTAGGTCCATTAGCTTATTTTTTTGTCTCAAATGAGTATCTTACCATAATGTTGTCCTATCGAAGTCTCTTATTTCATGTTGAGTGTCCCAATTGGGCATTTTCCGTCCATTTCACCATTAAAATAGACGGACTTTGTTGATGCGGCATTAATTAATATTAAACTAAATGTAAAATTACAATTTTGGTACTTAAAACTTTTCCTATCAATCATTTTAACCCTCAAAATTTTTAAACCTCATACTTTCCCTCTAGTGTCTCTTCTTTCCAATTTCCCACCCTAGTAGATCTCAGAAACGGTGGCATACGGTGGCATCCACTTAAATCCAACCCCCTCTTTTGCCAAATCGACCCTTTCTTCACCTAATCCTGCCCTTCCTCAGCCGATTCCAGCTTTTCTTCATCAATTCCAACCTTCTCCACCGAACAGAGCCATCATCCGCTGGGTTCTTTGCAAGGACGAACATGCAAGATAGCGATCAAATGACGGTAGACTGGAACTCCTAGATTTCATGCATGCTCGTGATCGGACGACGTCAGTATTTTTGCGCATCCTCGTGATCCGATGGTGATTTGGTGGCGACCAGGATGAAGATTTCGTGGCAATTTTGTGCATCCTCATGATCCGACGGTGATTTCACGACAACGATGCTAGGCCATCTTTGCCTGGGGATTTTTTGGAGGTGGAGAGGAGATTAGGGGATGTGGCAAGTCGCAATGATCGGAGGCAATTCTAGGCAAATCAACGGTAAGTCATGGCGATCGATGATGGCGGCGAGGGAGAGGAGCAAAAGGTGGATGACAAGTTGGTGGCAGATGAGGAGATGGGTGCTACCGCCGCTCCAGATCGTGGATTGGGGATTAAAGGTTTGAAGAAGATGGTGTAAACAGTAGATACCTAAGTTTAAAGGTTAAACTTATTAATTGAAAAACATTAGGGACCATATTTGTTATTTTATATTTCTTTTAGTATTAAATAGTGTCATGTCAGCATTTTTCATTCAACTTAACGGTGAAATTGACGGAAAATACCCAATTGGGACAAACAACATGAGGTAAAGGACTTTGATATGATAACCTTAAGATAGGGTACTCATTTGGGATAAAAAAAATAAGCTAAGGGACCTACGATGGATTTTACCCTCCAGACAACAAGAGCTACTCCACCATAGCTACATAAGACGGAGGAACAACATCGTCATTAACCCATCAACAAAAGGACACCTGTCACACATTTCTTCTCCTCTTGCGCTTTAATGTTTATATAGATTATTATAGAAGAATATAAATGATAAAAAACCAACATTCACTATTATTAGAAAATTCACTTAGCATTAAATTGAATTACTTTTAATTGACATATTTTTATTTTTAAATTTTTATCCAAAATAACTATATCATAACCTAATACTACATGGGTATAATATTACATTAAATAACAGTTTCTTGTAATATATTTAAACTTTTATAAATGTTTTTAGGTTGAGTAAGTAAACAAATTTCACAAAAATTTAATTACATTATAAAAAAATGTTATTCAATGGATTATTATATCTATATAGTATTCTTTCCAATGATATTGATTTCGGGCAAAAACACTGTAAAAATAAAATTAAATTAGAAAGGATATAATACAACTAAAGTAAGCTATACACCTATATTTTCCAATTATTTACTGTCTCACCATTTTGTCTCCCGTCCAATTCCAAATATCCTTCTTATTTTACATATCACAAAATAAAAAACCAAGAAATGCAAGAGCATGACCATGTTTGCCATTTGTTTCTTTAAGATCTCAACTACTCACAATGGTTGAGAGTGAGATTCATTGATACTGAACGACATCCGAGTGTGGCTAGACCATTTGAGAGCACCAAGGTGGCAACTATGGAACACGATCAGGCGACGTCCTCTATGAGAAGGCCACTAGCAGCGCTCGATTTCCTGATAGCGGTGGTTCGGGAATCATTGCGAAAGATGGTGTGGCTGGCCATATAAATTGTGCCTTTAACTGATTGTAGAATACAACTACAAAGAACAGTTCTGGAACCCCCCACAATAAGTTAGGAAAATCAAGCGATTGAGCAGTATAAGCTGGAAGAATGAAAGTTTAGACAGACAATTCAACTGACTCTTTGTGTCACAGATAATTTATAAGTTGAATAACCAAAACTAAGATTAACCACACTTCCTTTGCTACATAATTTGTCAAAAAC
The DNA here is from genome assembly GCA_005392925.1 of Aquilaria sinensis. Lineage (NCBI taxonomy): Eukaryota > Viridiplantae > Streptophyta > Magnoliopsida > Malvales > Thymelaeaceae > Aquilaria > Aquilaria sinensis. Next base: position 907,319 of record SMDT01002803.1, on the reverse strand, counting down.
TCAAATTTTGAACATGAAACCCCATAATTTGCCACATAAGTCAATATATTCTTCTACAACTTCTAACAAATTGGAAAATAAGGTTTAGTTCTGTAATTTGCAATTTATTATTAGTTAGAGTAGTTTTTTTCAAAGTTGTCTAAAGAACCATATTTTTTTTCCTTACGGAAGTGTATTCTCGGGAACCAGCAAAATCCCCTGCACCAATTATTTTGAATAGCAGAGCTGTTGAAGAAGTTCCAATCAAGTAGAAAAGATCCGCTTCTTAAAAAACCAAAAAAGGCTTATGGATACTCTCAGGATATTTTTAAATTAAAAAATTCAGGAAACAATAATAAAATTAAATTGAAATGGTTGCTTATGTGACACTGTAAGAAATAATATTGTTTCACTCATACAAATTTAATATTCTTTGAAAAACTGTTTATTTTGTAAGAAATGTTGTTCATAATTAATATTATTTTATTTAATAATAAATGCTTTTTTATTCAGATAAATTTACTATTCTTTAAAATTTTGTTCATTTTTGTAAGAAATGCTGTTTTAGACACAGTGACGGTCTTATTAAAAATGTTATTAATTTTATAAGATGTATTGTTCAAAATGATGTGACAGTTCTATAAACTGTTCATTTTATAAGATATGTTATTTAACTGTTTAAGACACAGTGACACATTGGTATTGTTTTGTAAATAAGATGGAACTAAGAGAATAACACGCCGCATTAAGTGCAGTATATAGCTACTCAATAAATTATTTTGGATTAACTAACTTAAAGAACTTTTTATTTGTCTTAATATAAGATTTTGAAGTTTTGGAGAATGAGAACATCATCAGATCTTGGATATATCTCCCAAAACTGCTGAAGAAATAAATAGATAAGTAAATTAATGGTGAAAAAGTCCAATGTTGGAAAAATATGGTAATGTTGGAGCATCGGAAAAATTCAATTCTAATGGCTTTTTTTAGTGGCAGGAAGTATTTTTGTATTCTGTATGTATGGTGGTTGAGAACCATTCATGCGCAACTCCTTCATTAGTTCAGCGTAGTAACCTAATAGTTAAAAGTATCTCAGAGGCACTGGATCCCTAAGAAACACTTTAACTAATTGGTTATAAAATGATAAAAGGAGCATATTTCTAACAATTATCAATTCATTTTAACTTAAATCAACTGACTTATTTTTATTTTTATATTTTTTTTTTCAAAAATCAATTTTATTTGAAAGCCAATATTATGTAAATACAATAATCCATTTAAATGTAAATTTTCATGATGATGTCAAATTTTTTTGAATTTTTCTTTTTTAATACCTTAAACTAGAAAAATTCATAAAAATTTAGTAAGATTAAAAAAATTGTATTTTCAATGGATTATTGCACCTAAAAAATATTGGATTTTAGTTAAAATTAGTTCTGAGTAAAAAAAATGTAAGAATAAAAATAAGTCATTTTGGAGTCAATTGACTTAAGTTAAAACCAACTAGGTATTACTATCAAACATAAAAATGCCATATTTTTAGAGTGATTTGTAATAGTGACTGGGAATAAAAATGAACATCCACAAATAAATGGATTTCATCTTCCCACTCCACTCATTTTCACATCTCTTATTTGAGCAATTAGAATCCTCTATTGTTTTCCATCTTTCGCAAGTTAGATACCTATATGTAAGTTTTGTAATTAATAAGGGGCTATAGTATATTTTATCCTTTTAAGTCCCTAATCTTTAATTATTATTTCATTTTAGTCCCTATCCTATTAAACATTCTGTTTTGGTTCCAAATATATTAAAAACATTTCATTTTAGTCCTAAATCTATTAAAAAAATTTTATTTTGGTTCCATTGCATGAAATATGGTAACTCAAAGTATTTTTCTAATAACAATTTTTTAGGTTATAATTTGAATTGTCCGGTAAGTGTTATATAATAAATTTATTTTGTATAATAATTTTTTTATAATTAATAGAAAATTCAAACAACCATTTTTACTCTATAAATTGAACTTATTTCATTTACGAAAAAACTATAAAATTTAAATTGAATTTTTCAATTGAACTTAATTATTGTAAATTTTTTAAATTCCATATATCTATATATGTAAACTGTCTATTGAATTTTGAGTTATAAACTTTTGAAATAAACTTAATTATTATAAACTTTCAAATTTTATATGTCTATATATAATATTATTTAATATTTTATATTATTAATTGTAAATTTATACATGATAACAATTCGCTTCATGCTAAAGCCCCACCCCCGCCCCCTAAGGTTAAATTTCTGGCTATGCCCCTGCCTATAATTATATGCAGTTGTTAACCTTGATGAATTTAGATTTTGCCTTTACTTTTTCTAAGCAGATGGACTAAATGTTTTAACCCATTATTATCTTTCATTTTATTTTTTAATCCTAAGTGTGTCCCAGGCAGTTAAAACACGGAGAGCACCTGCCACTAGTGGCTATGTGTCTGCAAAGCCCGCTGCTTAATATATGGAATGATTTATCCCCTTTAATAAAAAAAAAAATCCCTTTTGATTTGACTTTGACAAGGTGAAAAAATCAAACAAATTCTTTTTTCTCTTCGATTTCTTTGATATCACCATACCACAATAAAGCTAGACAACCACTGGGTTCAAAAAATTATTGGAATACTTATGCAATTCCAGCAATAAGAATACAATATCATATATTTGGACCTATAGCTATATGATCAGATGTTTCGTTCCATTATTAAGTTTTATTTCCATTTTGTTGTTTAAGTTTTGTTGTCGACTTTGATGAACTGAAATAGTATTTTTCATCAGCATTGTTTTCCAGCTATGGTTAGAACATATAATGTTTGTCCTTTTGGTGTCATTGTTTCGCTCGTTTTGTGTTTAATGGCTATAATGTTTGGTTATTTTCCTGTTCAACTATCAATTAATGGATTTTGACTTAAATAACTTTGTCTTTCATTCAAAGATATTTACCATGTTAATGTGAAAAATGTGAGATATGCCAATAAAAAAAATCAATCTATCAATAAAAATAATGATTGAATGGAATTTAATAATCTATTTTACTGTCTTGAGTTATTTACTAAGTTAACATGAAAAGTATGAGATATGTTAATGAAAAAGCCACAATCTGTTAATAAAAATAACAATTATATGCAACCTAATGACATCTTTTATCATTTAGAGCCATTTTACTAGGTTAAATATGTGAAAAGTGTGAGATATCCAAATGGAAAAGTCACAATATGCCAACAAAAAACATTATCTACATGGAATTGAATAACGTTGCCTAATGAAAACTGTGTGGGATGTGTCAATGAATAAAAAAAACTACATGAAACTGAAAACCTATTTTATCATTCAAAACTATTTACCATGCGAATGTAAAAAGTGTGAGTATCAATGGAAACTCACAAGCTATCAACAAAAACAACATCTACATAGAAATGAATCATTTATTCTATCACTTACAACTATTTAGCTGGCTAATAGAAAAACTGTGAGATAGGTCAATAGAAAAATCACATTCTGTTGGGAAAACAACAACTACATAGAACTAAATAATTATTCTAATCACGTAGAACTATTTACCATATTAATGTGGAAAGTGTGAGATACGTCAATGTAAAATTCACAATATGTTAATCAAAGTAACAGCTATACTGAACTCAATAGCCAGCTCTATAATTTAGAGCTATTCACCGTAGTAACGTGAAAACTGTAATGTGTGCTAAGGAAAAATTCCTAACTCGAAGTTGCAACAAAGGAGATATATTGTTCTAAAACATTAGTGATTGGCAAGAATCATTAAAAACGAGTATATGCATATGTGACTGACAGGAAAGAGATAAAGGACTGGATTTAGAATTTACTCTGAGAAACAAAAATAGAACTCCCTTCAGCCTCGTTCCCGAATTGGAATTCTTCATAGAATTTTATGAATTGCAGAGATAAAAGCACATAGCTTTTTCCTATTGATGCCTACTTCCAACGATCTATTTCTAACCCCATCTTAATTTTCTCATGCTAGCTCTTCAAAATGCTTGTGTATCTTGATTTGAAATCATCAATTTCATTAATCTGGGCCGACATAGGAAAAGTTAAAATGAGATTGATGCGGGAGAGATTGTCCATCATTGATCCGTCAGGATTCACAAGCTCGCAACAATCGTCAGAACCGTGGTGGTGAATTAAAAAAGTTGCGATAAAGGATGTAAATTTGGATGGAGGTTTGCAATAGATTGGTGGAGGCTGGTGGTTGGTCGGGTCAACGGAAGGTTTGTTAATTAGTAAAGTAGCACGGCATATATTTTTGGAAACAGGAACATCCGATCCATATATTATCATGGACACAGGTCTATCATAAAAGCCTATTGTGCCTCTAAGTTTAATACTAGTAGTAATGTGAATAATGTAATTTAAATATAAAACATGGGAGATTATGACCATCTTTCTCACAAGAAAAAATGGAATATTACGAAGAAGATAAAAATAGACTAAATAGTTGCCTATGTCAGACAATCTGATGCACGTTTCAGTTCTAAAAACGTTTTTCATTTTTAGAGGTGACTATTTTGGTTTATTCCGTTTAACCAAACTGAATTGGTTAATCTATTCAATTTTCAGTTTTGGTTGGTATGAAATCGAATAAATTTTATTAGCCTTTAAAATTGAACTCAAACTAAACTGAAATAATTGGTTTGATCAATTCCAATGCAAATCAATCGAAAAAATGGGAAAGAAGAAAGAAGCTACCTGCTGTTACCGAACAAACTTAAGTATCCAAACTTTTTTGTATTCAAAATTAGGTACAAGTATAGGGTATTAATGAGATACTTGTAATATAGGAAATAAGAGAAATGTCTACCTTTTTAAGACACAAAGGTGACCGAACCAGCATTTAATAATATTATTTGGGATTAGGAAAGAGGGGTTGACTCTCGAACCCTGGCTATAGCTAGGGCCGAATGCAACTTCAGCCAATTGATCTCGTCTTACGAGACCAAGTATCTAGACTTAAGACTTAGAAGTTTATAGCTACATAAAAAGTTACAAGTTCATAGCCGAACAAACAAAAATAACCAACCATTAAGACTTATGAGTTCATAGTTATATAAATATAACCGATGATAGCTACATAGACAATCTTAACATTAAGATTTCATAAATTCTAAACAATCTATCAAGTAACAAATGACCAGAAAGTTGGCTAAGGCAGAAGGACAAATGATTGTGAGCAGCGAGGTTGGTGCTATGTGGTGGTGTGAGGACAAGAGTATATGAATCTGTGTCTGTGTTACAGTAAGAGTAAGAGGTAAAGACGACAGTAACTTACTAGTTAGAATTAGAGTGGGAGAGAATAACCTAAGCTAAAAGAATCCAGCTAAAGCCCAATTGTACTGCGTGTGTGTAAACGAGAAAGAGTGACCTGACCCAAGTAATGCCCATTTATGAATAGTAAAACCAAACCTAACAGAAATATAGAAATTAATCTTATTCAATTTCACCCAAAACCGAACTAAACCTAAATTAATCAAACCAAAATTTCAAATTTTTTCAAATTTTCAATTTTTTAGTTTTGAACCAAATAGTGATCATCCATATATATTATATTATTATAAAGAGGAAGCAAAGTAGTTTTATATAATTTTCCATTTTATTAAAATCTAATTAAGTGACACATCATTTTTACTTTCATAAATGGCAAAAAAACCACATATTAATAGTTTAATCCCAAAATATTCATTAAATGTTCTTATCAATTTTGACTATAACCAACCTTCAATACAAAATTTCTAAGTTTACCTTAAGATTTATGTTTTTAATTTTACCATAACCTTAATTCGGACCTTATTTTTAACTTGAGCCGAAATCAACACATTCACCAAAGTTCTGCCAGGGAAAGCTCATTTACCAATTTTGGACCTTCCGTTTCATCTTTTTCATAAAATAAAAATAAAAAACAAAAAACAAAACAAAACTCAACTTTTTCTTTTCCGTATTCGTTCCTTATAAACTTGGTATGCTCGAAATTATGGTATAGTTGTGATTAAAAGTAACCATAAAAAATTTCCTTTAAAATTTTACCTCTATGTATTAAACCACATGTTATACTCATAAAACCTACAAAAAGGCACATTACTTTTATTTTCTCCCTTTAAAATTTTGATTCTTCTTCCTTTGCTCTTATATGGTGTATTACTTTTATTAGACACTGTAGTCATCACATAGATGTTTTTATGTGTTATATTTTATTTGTAAAAAATACACTATGACTGACATTGACATGTGTGAAGATAAAACAAAATGATAGTGAACCCATGATTTGAAGTGGTGTGAAAAGAAGATGTATTTCCATAATACCATTATGCCAACTTATCCAATTGATGTCACCATTAGAGCAATTAAAGTGATGGCAAATTATGTGATGCAACTCTCCAAAAACTCTATCAACTAACAATTAAGATGTTACTTATTGTAAATCTATGTATGTTTCTGACCATTGAAATTTAGTATGATCATAGTTATTTTATTTTATCTTATTGGACATCCCTATCTATTATATTATTATAAAAGAGAAGCAAAGGACATTTTTATAATTGTATAATTTATTGGAGTCTAATTTAATACCTTGTCAAATTTATTATCACAAATGGAAAAATTACCGTCAGAATTGTAATATAATGCCTAAAATATCGAATCAATGTTCTTCCTATTCTGACCTTTCATCCAAAATTTGGATGTAAAACCTACTAATTTATGTTTTAAGAAGGAAATAATCAAGGGATTTATTAAAGCCAAACGGGAGCATTTACAGAAATCTGAGCGTGATAGACAATTGACTCAACAAATGCGTTCATATCGTCTGATGAGTGGGATCCATAGCATCAGACGGCACAGACACGTCCATCATCCATCATGCTACAAGGGTTCGAGCATTTATTACGATATCAAATAAGTTTGAGTATTTCATGTGTTGACCATATATATTTAAAAGCGTATGAAGCAATAACCTAGGCTTCCATGTTTAGCAAATATGTTTATTTAATTACCCTAATTATTGCTTAATGTATTTTATAAATTAATATTGTTCTCTTTAATTAAATTCTACATATACTAATACATCTCAACCTAACAAAAAATCCTACACCAAGGTAAATTACCTCTCCCATTTTCTTTTATATGATTCGGATTCCCCATATGTTTTTTATTTTTTGTTTTTGTGGCTGTAGATTTTTTTATATCATTGGTGAATTTTTTTTTTTTGTTTACAATTCATGTCATTTGTGCTATTGCTTTTAGGGCTTTTATAATTGTGCGTTTATCATTTTGTGATTAATGGTGTTCTAATTCTTTATTAATATATAGTTATTTCTATCTTCTTTTGTACGCTTTTAATATTTAACTTTATATATAAAATTTATCATGCAGTCAAATTCATCTGGTAAGTTTAAATTTTCATAATTTCATTAACAATGTAATAGTTGATTCTTATCTTACCCAACGCCATATTCTCTTTTTCTTAATTTGTAGGAAATCGTTGTTCTTGGTCAATCTGTTATGATGTGCATGAAATAATTTATTATATTATTATTAAGGAGAAATAAAGGAGATTTTTATAATTCTACCATTTATTACAGTCTAATTAACTGTCATGTCAATTTGCCTTCATGAATTTTAAATGAACGTTCTTCTAAAATTTAACCCAATGTTGATTTTTAATCCAATTTTTTATGTTTAAGCTACTGCCCTATCGTAACACTATCAAATATTGCACCAATTGTCCTCAAACTATTTAATTATTATTGTTCTATCCTACTATTTATCACGCTGTTAAGGATGAATGAAAAAGTGACATCAAATTAACATCCACACAAGTTTTCAAAGCCGTATCATTTTTTTCATTCATACTTAACTGCTATAATGGATGGTAGGGTAGAACAATAATAATTAAATAGTTTGAGGATGATTAAGTAATATGGGATATAGTTTAGGGATGATAGGTAGAGTTTATCCCAACTTTTTTAATTATTTTAAAATTAAACAGTGTCACTTGTATTCTTACCTAAAATAAAAACACTATGCAATGAGATGTCAACTCCATTTTATAATTACATAAATATGAAATCTCTTATTCAATTTCTTTGATACGTAATTTTTTTTTTTTATGTCTTGATTCATCCTAACATAGTACTGCGTTATTTCTCAGTATCTCATATTTTGTTTTGTTTTTTTCGATTCCTTTTACTTATTTGGTACATTCCATCCGGATTTCATTTTTTTTTTTTTAGATTTCATCCGGCTTGATTAAGTATAATGTTATATTATTTGAAATAATTTTAAAAAAATTGAACTTGGTTTTAGCCTTATTTTGAAACTATTATCTTCCTATTTTAATATTTAATACTTTTCTATTTTACATTGAGAATGACTTTATATGTATTTTTCATATTTTATTTTTATGAAATTTAAAAGACAAAGTTTAAAACTGTGGGTTACCTAGTAGTATGAATTACCTACAGGACATAGGTGCGGGTGAGGTTTTTCACCTGCTCGCAGATATCCGCAAAGTCATTGGTACTAAAAAACCCACGGGCACGGATGGTGAGTGAGGGGTATCCTCATCCGATCCATCCCATTACCATCCTTAATCAAATGGTAAGAGATATTATGAGATATTATAGGTGAATAATCAAATTTAAGTTAGAATATTAGATATATTAAGAGATATTAAGAGATATACTTCAGGAATATCCTTATTTTGACACCATTTGTATAGTATATAAATTCATTATTCTAGAATCCCTAAAGTAACAAATACCTAAGGCTAGAATAGTTTTTGAATTTATGGCAGACAGACAAAATAACAATGCGTCAGCAGCCGAGGAAGACAGCTACACCTAGTGGTGGCCGGTGGGCCAACCTGGCCCAGGCTCGACCCGGCCTGGCAGGCTTGTGTCAGCTTTTTTGGACCCAGGCACGACCCTCATCAAAGCGTGGTAGGCCTGGGCCGGGGCGGGGCAGGTCCGAGCTGGGCTGAGTTTGTACAATTAATGAAAAATGTGTTTTAATATGTTTGTAATCGTTCTTCAATAGTAATTTTATAAAATATATACTTTTTTAAGAAGAAACACCACCTCCGGTATCATTTTTATTAATGAAAAAGTCAAACGATACTTATATAATTTGGAACATGCCTTACACTTGAAAATGACAAAATGTTCCAGGAAAAAAAAAAAGAAGGTAAAACTTAAGATCTATGCTTAATAGCATAATCAGATCGATTACACTCTTTAAATTATAAAGAAACCTACAATATACTTTTGTAGGTCATTATTAGAAGGGACCTCATCATTCAAGCTTTTTATATCTTGCTTCCTCAGAGTAGCAAAGGCCCAATCCCGATTACAGATGTAAACCTCAACGGCTTTAGGTGTAAGCCTTGCTTATTTCTTGGAGATGACTTGTTTCCCAGCACTAAAGGCAACCTCAGAGTCAACGGTAGAGACTAAAACTGTTAAGATCTCTTGCGCCAGTATGGATAAGATCGGGAATCTTCCTCTTTTGTTCTTTCACCACTCAAGGATTTCTTTCTCATTGCTTTCAAATGAAGTGCGGAGGTGTCATCCCATTTTGCCAATCCCGGGTTTGTGGGTCTCGATCGTTTGAGGATATTTACTGCTGGGTTGAACTTTGATGATGAGGAAGAGGTGGAATGTCTAGCGGGTGTTGAATCAGATGACCTAACCTTATAAGAATATTTAACGGAGTAGAGTTTGTATAACTCTTTCAAATTATGGTCAGCTTCAGCAAAAATAACAAGTGCAGAAACTTGTGCTTGACCTAAATATGTATGATAGTATGCTTCTAACAATTGCAGACAACCCGTAATTTTGACATTTGGATCTAATGCACGTGCAACAAGATAAATTTGTGGGATTTGTTGAAAATAATCAATTCATTTCTTTTGCATTGCTTCAACAGTTAGTTTCAAAACTCATCATCCTTGTATTGGTGGAAAACATAAACAATGTTTACAAAATATAACATTGCTTGGTGCATTATTAGGTAATAAACCCCAAAGAAAAAATTTGTTGACTCGTAAAAATATCTAAACATTTTAACTAACTTAAAACATTTTCCCCAAACCTCATCCATTAGCCAATCATCTTGCACTTTTGAGTTCACAAATCGAGTCAAAAGATTTGCCCATGGTTGAGTATCATTTAACATTTCAAATGTTGAGTTCCATCGAGTGGGGCAATCAATTTTAAACTTTTTCCAAGAAAAATTCACTCCATTTTCAATAAAAAACATTATAAATCCATAAGCCAATTTGCTCCTTGTTTTAACAAAAAGTAAAGCATTCTGAATTGGCTCGACTTGGTTTTGTAGTTGTTGTAAACCATTTTGAACACCTAAATTCAAAATGTGATACAAGCAACGAACATGAAAAATTTTTCCATCAAATAGTGATTTTATTTCTTTTATCAATTCTCTCACCGTGGAATCATTGTTTGAAGCATTGTCAAAATAAATAGATAAAACTTTATCGGCAACAAAAAATTCACGCAAATTTTTAATAATGCAGTTGAAAATGTTCAAACCCGTATGATCAGATTCCATACATTTGAAAGCAATTATCCGTTTTTTAATAACTCATTTATCATTTATCCAATGAGCAGTGGCATAATAGCAGTTTTATCTTATTATAGATGTCCACATATCGGATGTAAATGACAGACAATGATCAATAGTAGAAAAATATGCTTGCAAATCACTTCTCCTAACTTCATACAGTTTAAAAAAATTTCTCCTAGCTATTTGCCTAGATGTTTTTTTATAAGCGGGATTTAAATTTTTTTGGATGAATCTTTCTAAGTGTTCATCTTTAGCTTGTCTAAATGGTTTTTTGGTAATCATCATCTAATTAATTAAACCTTGCCTAGCAGTTTTTGGATTAAATCAAAAAATACCTGGATTGTCGGAGCTCCCGACGCCTGTCAATTGTGTTTGTCCACCATATATGCCGCCAATGTCTCTATGGACTTTACTTAAGTACTGAGTAAGTGTGCTCATCCCGGAGTTCAATTTGTTTGCAAATTTGTTATCACAATGTTTGCACTTGGCATACCTCATATCATCTTCCCACACTTGCTCAAAATGGTCCCAAACAGAAGTCTTCAAATTCCCGCTCTTGACTTGAGTTCGCTTTGGGTGCTCGCTTTGTGGCGTCGGTTGAGACCCCTTAATGCCTCATTATGTCAGTGGAATTTCCTCGACGTCATCATCGAAGAGTTGATCATCAAGGCCTAGGTCGTACGCCGCCATGTTAATGTTGGGATCATTGTCATCAATTTGTTGTGATTGCAGGTCTCGATTTTTGTGAAACAAACATTCTCATAAAAATGCATTGACCTCGATGGCGAAGGATGAGGAGGAGGCAACGCCCTTACCCTTGCCAGAGTTCTTCCCTCGTGAAGCCATTAGTGGAAGAAAATAATTGAAGAAATTTAGAGATGATTAGGAGGAAATTAAGAAAATATTAATGAAAAATTAAGAAACTTGGGAAGAGAAGTAGAGAGAATATTGTAGGAGATTGGAGAAGAGAGGATTGGTGTGAAGAAGTGTGGGAAGGAGGCTAACTATTTATAGGGAAAGGAAAATTTGGTTTTACCCAAAAAGCCCTTAAAAACTAGTCATTAGTGACTGTTGAGTGAGGGTAAAAAGGTCTGGGATAAAAAAAATAGTCTGGAGCCATTAGGGGGGGTTGGCTATCATTTTACCATTTTTTTAAAATTTTTGAAAACTCAATAGATTTCTGGAAACATTCAACTCGACCTAGGGCCGGTCTGGTCCAGTCTGGGTTGAACGTCGAGTTGGGCCGGGTTGTGCTAGTTTGGGCCTCCCACTTTTTCCAGGCCCATGTTTGCCCCGTTACTTCCCAAGCCTTATCCATGCTGGGTCAAGCCCGAGTTTGACCGTGCCAGGCCGAGTTTGACCCGAGCAGGGTTTGGGTCGGGCCCAAGTCAACTCGGCCCATTGGGTACCATTGGCTACACCTCATCGTTAATTGAGGAGCAATGTTTTATATGTATAATTTTTTTAACGCTTTCCTATGAATATCTCACAAGTATCTTTATTGTTATAAGGATGATTCGGATGACCTTCCAATGGAGACACCTAAATCAAAGCGAAAGTACCGGCGACGAATGAACAAACTTTCTCGGTCTTATTGGGGGACCTTCAAGCCAAAAGTCATTGAATTATATGCAAGATTGATGCAGTTAAACTCTTAGGGTCCAAGCTACATACCAACTTGGGATGAATTACATGATCTTGCTGGAGAGGCTAAAAAATTAGCCATCAAGGCTGATGAAGTTTTTACAAAAGAAGAGCTTTTGGATGAAGACAATGAGGAATAGAGAGATTGAACTAATTCACCCACAATAGTCTTTACGTATTGTAATTATATTCTTATTATATTAACCTAAGAATTGATTTAGAATATTTAAATTATACGAACAACTATTTTTCCCTTTTATAAAATTATTCAATTATTATTTATGCCTTATAAGTTGGAGCATTAACATATCACTTATAATCAATATAATAAGATTATGAAGCCACTTTCATTTTAAAGTGCGGTCGAAGAATTAATAGTGCATGTACAATTATGATTTTGCATACCTTGAAAGTCATCGGAGTGTAAATTTCCATGAAAGATTATTATGCTTCCTGATGTTTCTTCCCCTGCTCATATTAGTCATGATCCATAGTTTGGTTTGCTTCTTCCCCCTACTCAACACAACACCTTACTTCACCTTATGCCTCACTATTTTACATTAAGAAAATGGTCAAGAAACAATTGATAGGGTATTTAAACGACTTCAAGGTTTGGAATTTATTTGGCTGGTTTAGATCACCTAGTATAACCGTGATAACAAATATTCTGAATTTATAGTTAAAAAGGTAAAACCTGTTCACTATGTGACTGAAGCAAGGACGGTTTTTCACAGTATTTCATGCATATGTATTAATTATTTATTTATATGCATTAACTTCCTAATAATTTTTTAACATACCTTACTAATTTACTCTCTTCATACTTTCAATATTATGTATATCAAATGTAGTTACATAACGGTATGAAAAGTACAGTTGTTGCAAAGGACACCATAGAGACTTCATCACTCAAACGACTGTATTATATTCAGTGAGTTACAATAAATTCCAATAAATTAATTATCTTTTCTTAAGGGTATATTCATGTAGTATTAAAACTTTATCCTTATGTAGTTATAGTGAACCTGTTATGTCAATAGATTAGGAAATCCATCAGAATGATACATTATTGATAAGTTTACATTTGTTATATTTATTTCTCTCATATTTAGTATGTTTTAATGTGTTTTAAACCTTAAAGATCTATTTTGAGTATATTTTATAGCTTAGAGCATATCTGGACTCAATTGATTAAAACTAGATTTAATTTACAATTTTACAAGTTTTAATTTGGTTGTGTTCTTCATAATTTTGATAGATTTGTAATGTTCTAGTAGAAAAATCATATCTTGAGGTACAGATATCAAAATGAAGTGATTTTTGATTCATTGGAAATCTAACATATGTAGCTACGCATCATATGGGACCATAAAGCCCAATTTGCACATTAATGAGGTCAAATTCATCTTCAAAGTCACAATTTACGCATCATTGCTGGTTCAGAAGCAGTTGTGGCATTTTGGGCATATTTTTTGCTATAGATATCTGCTTTATATTATTCAGGTGTCTTTTCAAAGCTTTAGAACTTTCATGCTTTGAGTTTTAAGAGATAATGACTGTATCAAGGTCGAATTTCATATTGAAGTTGCTGCTGATGTTCTAGAGAATTGTTTAGCTCACAACTTTAAAACCTTCTAGTTATTTTGAATCTTTTTATTTGTGTGGGGTAATTTTGTAACAGTATAGAAAGTTTAGGGAGATTTTATGAATTTATCACACTAGGTTAGTTTTTATTATAATTGGAGCACAATAGCTCATCTTTCTCTCTGGCTGTTCTCCCCCAACTTTCTTTCATCTCTTTTCTTATTTATTTTCTTTTCTTTTTAGTGATTTTTTATGGCCATGTCCAGCTAATCTTTTTATTCTTAATTGAAGGAGACTGAAACCTCAAATTTTTTAGCATTGTGAGATCAAAGTTATTTTTATTCAGTCAATTAATACTTTGAGTATTAGATGTTCTTCTATGATTAATTTCATGATTGTTTCCTTTATATGCTAGAGGATCTGCTAGTTGCTATTCGAATTCAATCTACTGTTGGGTTAGAAATCAAATCCGTAATTGTTTGGTCTCTAAAATTTGTGAAGCAACTAAGGTTTATTGATTTACTGTGTTAGAAATCATTAGGTTTTAGGAAAAACATTCAACTAAATTAAATGAAACCACATGTTTGTGTTATTTAGTTTTATCGATCTCTCTAATTTTTAATGTAATTATTAAATTAAATCAAAACGCTTGTATTAGGTTATTTAGCAATTAAGATTAATTAGATCGCTTGTTTTCTGTTTAACAACGACTAGGGATAGGTGGAAAGATAGTTCCAACAATGAATATTCAAAGTCTTGATTGGTCCATCTATGCATCGATGATCAGTTGTAGGATTTTTGTGGTGAATGTTGACTGATGTCAAGGTTTGTATTCTTGATTATTTTGTTTTATTTCTTGTTTGATAAGTGTCTCAATTTTTGTTCTTTGATCATTTTATTTTAGTTTATTTCAATTATGATTGCAAGCAATCCCTCCCAATCTTTTATTTTAGCTTTTCGACAAGAAGCTTTCAGTTAAAAAAAATTCCTTGAGATTTGACCTGGATTTCACTACTTGATACAAATTTATTTATTTTAAATTGTTAGTGATACCATAATTATTTTTTGTGGTTTCGACAACCAACCAATTATCTAATAATAATGACATTCAAAGTGAAGTTTTCACGGTCCCTTCAACATTTTCTACCACCAATATCATATTATCAAATCAGGAGATTGAAGCTGCCGACATATTGTATGTAATAGCGAACAATTATCTACTTATAAATGTAATTGTTTTTGTACCATTTGTCTGTACCTAAGCATTAATTTACATGTTAATGTCCAAAAACCACCCCATTTATCACTTAACAAATTCTCCCGTACAAGCTAGCCATGATCTTAATTGTCCACAAATGTACAAATCATTTGGTTGTTTTAAAAATTGACTCAACTAAGTAATATAATTAATGTTTATTTGTTTTTGCAAGACTAAGACCCTAGTGACTCCAAATAATCAGTCTATTTAATAAGTTCTGAATTATGATGCCTTTATTTAGAAAAGAATTTGTTCTCCTGGATTTCCAAGATTTGTCAACATGTTCTTCTTTACTGTTACGGTTCAACATTTCGAGAAACAATCAAGAACTTCCCCTTATAACTGTTGTTTTATCAGTTTCCTGATCTTTATGCTGTTTTTCATAAAATTTATGCAACATTACTTCCTTGGCGCAATTTTTCTTGAATCTCATGACAATGTCAGGTATTTAAATTAGTTGCTTTTAAATTCATCGTATATTTTTTTTATCATTATGCCTATGGGTTTTGCAATTATATTCTAATATATGTTATTTTAAAATTTTTTATAAGCTCTTCCATCCATTAAGCTTCAATTTTATAGTATTTGACTATAAAGTGTAGGCAATTTTATTTCAAATTATAGTTGAAACATTCCATATAAATGCGGGCATTTTGGACACAAGTGAGATTCAATAATATATATTAATTAAGAAGAAAAATTAGGAAACTAAGATCATTTATATACCCTAAACAAATGTCCTTAAGACACATATTATGATAAAATATTTCCAAATCTGGAAAATTATTACAATTTGGATGTTGGAATAAAAATATCTATTTCATGATAAAAAAATTTTATTTCTTATTTTGTATCAAATTAATCTGAAATATTTACAATGACGTGACAACTTCATTTTCCGAACACATTGAACTGTTGTCTAAAGTAACTCCTATTTTATTCTATAATATTTGATCATTTTTTTATTGTAAATATTTGATCATTTTTTCTGGATACACAGACATATATCAAAAGAACATTTTGTGTTAACTTTTTGTTTGCCATTCACCATTAAATTCATATCAATTTTTAAGGATTATTACATTCTTTCCCAAGGTTTGGTATTGTTTCACTTCTATCCCTTAGCTCTAGAAATCTACTTTTTTCTACTTTTTTTTTTCAAACATTAGACGGGGGAAGATTCTTTTTTGCATTTAAAGGGCAGAAAAATGATAATTTCAATTTTCATTTAGTTCGAAACTAGTACGCTAGCTGTTTGAATTTATCAAAAGGAAGTTTTACTAGATAAATTAAATTTTAATTTCAAAGTTGATTAATTTTAAACGTGTAAACAGAATAAGATAAAAAATAGTAAGTTTTTAAATTCCATACTATATCTTTTTTTTTTTTCATTTTAAAAGTTGACAAATATGTCATCATCTAATCTTACAATATTATTTACCAACTATCAATGATTTTTATGTTATATAAATAATGTATTTTTTTATACAAATAAATTATTTTATTTTTTTAATTTAATTAACCTAAAAATTTTGGAAACCAAAATAAAATTAATGCAACGATGAAGAGTTATTTTCCCTTGCCATATTAATTTTTTAAGAACTATTTCTCAACTATTGTTAGTTTAAGGAGAATTTACTAAATAGTTATATCAGTTACAAAATATACCATTAAAATTAGAAATAAAATTTATCATATTAAATGAAAAAAAGGGACATGACTCACACAACTGTTACTTAAAGTATATATGCCATTACTGACTAAAATTAAATTATAAAAATTTTGAAATATTATAGCCATTGTATTAATGATGAGGTCTGACAATATTATCTAGATATTTTTTATTATTTTAAAAGTAAAAAATATACTATAAGTTCTAAATTATAACCATATATTAGTGGCCTAAATACATATTGCTCTTTCGAATTATGGTGACTCGGACAGTTTGTTCCTTAACTATAAAGTGGATCAACTCAAATCCTGAACTTTGATGAGTAGATCAATCTGAACCTTGAACTTTGATGAATCAGTCACTTTAGTCCATTTACTCAGCCTAATTTTCACATCATCCATCTTTGACAAAGCAGCTGATGGTGTTGCCTTCTCCTCTGTCCGATCTCTACCTTCCACAACTTCTTCGACTTCTTTTTCACCTTCCTCTTCTCCTACCTTCGACGATAAAATAGCTTCCTCCACAACTAAAACAGCCTACTCCCCCGCCCCCCATCCCCCCCACCTCTGCCTAAAGCTTTCATTACTCCTTCGACAGCGCATGGTGTCACTTCGAAATAGATGAATCATGCGAGTTGTCGGGTCTAATGTAGAGCATCCAAATGAATCAGAAGAATAATTAAGACAAAAAAAAAACGTGCTCGGCTTTTAGGCCCTCTCCTCTTCTTCGCGTGCTTCATTCGTCAATGGTCGCAGAGAATCATGGCATCTCCGATTCCGCCAATCTCAATCCACTATTAGGTATCTGATTAAGTCTTCGATTGGGACTTTGATGTCAATCCATTATTGGGTCTCCACGAAGTCAAGAAATCCAATTGAAACCCAGGTGGGCATAGAGAAGATAAAGGCGACATCGAAGATCAAGGTGCCATTAAGAATGAAGGAAAGAAAGAGGCTCCATTCGTCTCTTTAACGAAATTTTTGCTACGTGTAGCCACGTGAGCACATAACTGAGTTGAGGGACAAAAATGACTAATTTTCCAATGTTCAAGGTTTGAGTTGATCCACTTTATAGTTTAGAGGCAAACTGTCCGAGTTACCATAGTTTAAGGGAGCAATAGGTACTTAGGCCTATATTAATTGCTGACTTGTTTTTTTTTTCGCTTTGCCTTAAGTAATGGTCTAACGTCTTTCTAGCTCTCTATAGATTTCTTTTCTTCTGTTTTGGTCCCTAAACTATTTCCTCTGACAACAAAGCCTTGAGAGACAATATGAAGGTAGTGACAAGGTCAATAAATCTGCAAATATGAAGGCTGCATCTGCCAAAGATAAAGACGATAGGGACTTCTCCAATTTTTATCTTTTTGGCATTTTTTCTTCCAAAAATAAATATCACTTTTTGTAGGAAGATTATTTTTATCTTCTATGGAAAAACTTTGGTTGCTATGATTTATCTAATTTTAGTCATGACTTGGATTACTTCGAGACTTTGCTTGAAGTTTTTAGTTTGAACCCTCCCCTTGCAATTTGTACCATTTTTTATTATTTTTTTGTTAATGGTTAAACACTACTTTTAATTAGGCCTTGAAAGACAATATGAGGGTAGTCACAAGGTTGATAAATCTACAAGTATAAAGAATGCATCTGCCAAAGATAAAAACTACAATGACTTTCTCCAATTTTATCCTTTTTGGTACTTTTTTTTGCCAATGATAAATATCATTTTTTGTCGGAAGTTTATTTCTATCTTCTATGAAAAAATTTTGGTCACTATAATTTGTTTAATTTTAGCCATGACTTTAACTGTTTTGAGATTTTGTTTGGAATTTTCTGTTTAAACCCCCCCTCCCATTTGGGCCATATTTTATTATTTTTTATTAATGGTTAAACACCACTTTTAATTGCTAACAAATACAACTATTTACCATATTAATTCCAAAAATTTAATGAAAAGAGATTAGAGTCATTAGACCCTGATTTTAGTCAACTCCATATCTCAGTTTTTTTGTTTTATGGAATTCTTTTCTATCAATGGTTAAACGTAGATTGCTAGAACTCTAATTTTTCCTCTCTCAATCTCTAACCTTTATTATTTGAAGATTATTTTGCTATATTTACATAAAATAGTACCACTGATTTAACCGCCGTAACACGCGGAACATATAAACCTTGTCCTAAAGTTCACTAAATATAACTAAAAATTCTAAAATTTTTTACTAAAATATACTATAATATTATTTTTGTGTCATCATTTAACTAATCTAATGTAATAAGTTTTTAATATTTTTTATTTAATAAAAACAAATATTAAAAAACTTTTTGTCAGTGGGACGGGCATAAAACTAGTTCATTTCTAATGGGTCATTTTCTTGGCACATGCAACATGCGCATGTTTGGAACCACATAAAAAAAAATTTCTTTTTCCCACCATAAGGCACTTCAATAAACTTCATTGTCAGAGACTGAGAATGATGTAGCTGAATACGTATCCACTTAAATCGTCCATCACACGCCACATGCTATTGGGAGTTAGGATAGCCACCGCCACGTGCCGAATTCTTTAGGACTGGGTGGGCTTCGTCGAATGGCTCCAGTCTATAGAAGGCCGATATGATTTTTTTTTCCCATTCCTTCTTATGTTACAAATCTTTGTTCAAGGGAACTCTCAGTCATTCGGAGCAAAAAGGCAAATTTATTTAATTGCGTCACTTTGAAGTCATTGAATTGGATTAGTTAACTACATCCATGATACATAGGGCATTTTAATGTATCATAAACCAACAAATAACACGAATAATTGAGATAACTCTAACTTGGTTAGTGAAAGAGTGGAACAATCACGCATTATAAAGGAGAGTTAGAATGTAAGATAAAAAAGCATGATTATGTTTACAAAGAAGTTGAGCCTATCCCATCTTTTGACAGGTGAGTAAGTATGCAATTTAGCTAGTATTATCGTAATAATTGAAGGGTCCCCAATAATTAAGGCCTTGTTGGAGTTGAACTATAGTTGGGTCTCGGCTCTTCTGCCTTCTGTGCCTTGTTGGGGACCAAATTAGGTAGAGTACAGGAGGAGTACACAATGCTAGTTTTGTTCCTCACAATTCTTGGCCTGCCGATGAGGTACCAGGTACGTAAGGTAAAGGACGTGTTGTGACTTGTGAGGGACACGATCGACTAAAAGTGATCATGAGGCTTAGAACTTGAACTGACACTCAGAGAATATGAATTCATATCTAATTAAAGATGCTGACATTATTTTTCAGTGATCATGTTAAAGTTTAGAACTTAAGCTAATTGATCAAAGAATATGTTGATATCATAATTACAAATATATCTCATCTCAGCCTTCCAGGTAATTGTTGTTCTTAAATATTTATGTATAGGGAAGTTTTCGAAAAACCTTCTAACATTTAAATGAAAACTTTACTTACTCTTGTTTGGAAATCTTTGACTTTATCCTTTGAGATTTAATTAATCCTTTACTCACCCCTCCCATAATAATGAGAATTGAGAATACTTGTTTTTTTGTCTCTTTAGATAGGCTGAATTAATCATAATACCACCAGCAGGCAGTAACACTTTGCTAAATTAACTAAAAACTTATACAAAATTAATGTGGCAAAAATCATTTTTTTATTATTAATAAAACTTTGTTGGCCAAATTTAGTGTATGTGTGTGTTTTGTGTGTGTATGACACTACTCTTTGAGAATTGTGTCTCAATTGTAACATTTGAAATATAATGGCTAGCACAATATGTAATTGAATGTGAAATATATTTGATAAATTATCAATTAAATATATTTTTTTAGTAACTAAAATGTGTGACAAAATAGTTGTTCCATTAAGTGGAAAGTAAATTATTCATTAAGGGTATGATGATGATGATAATAATAATAATAACAACAACAACAATAACAATAATCATTTTTTCACACCTTCTATAGAGATTCCTAGATTTCTAACTTTATAACCTGTGCCTTAATAAAGTTCCCATAAAACCAAAAAACCAGACTAACAAACACTACTAAAAAACTCGTCTTTTCCAACTGTTTTTTTACCAACGGTCAAGACGTTGGTAATTACCAACGTGTAGAACCGTTGGTAAAATTTTTCCAACGTGCACGCGTTGGTGGGGTTTTTTTTTCCGTTACCAACGGCTGAGCCGTTGGTATATTCCAACGGTTATGACCGTTGGAATTAGGTTCCAAGTGTCACGCGTTGGTAAATATATACAATAATTGGAGCAAAGCATGTGTAATAAGCCGTTGGAAAAAAAAACCCTGTACATTTACCAACGGCTTTGGCTGTTGGAAACAGAATAAATGAAACGGTGTGTTTTATACTTAGGTTTCCAACGGCTACGGCCGTTGGAAAATTTGTTTTTAAAATGGCCCCCCCCCCAGCGCAACTCGTCTTCTCCGTCGCGCCTTGTTCGCTTCTCTCTCTCCCCTGCGACGCCTCTCTCGCACAGCACACACATTCACTTGTTTGCGTCGATTGGGACCCGAAACAGCTTCTTCGAGGTCTGAAATTCGTGGATCTGCTGTCGTTTGGCACGATTTGAAGGTTAGCTTAATTTTGTCCGGGAATTTTTTGATTTTTTTTTAGGTATTTCTCCCTATTTGAGCTTCTTGGTTGATAATGGGTTGAAGATGTTGGTTTTTATTGCAGTATTGAAGTGATTTGGAGGTGTTTGAAGGAAGTTAACATTTTGATTTGAGGTAACCGCGTTTATTTCGTATTTTTTGATTTTTTTTTCCCCAATAATTACGTATTTTCGGATTATATAGTGTTAATTTGGTTTGAAATATGTGCAATATTTGTTATTTTGTGTTGCATTTGGTTGGAGATTTAGTTTTTAGGTTACCCATTACAATTGTTTTTTTATGTGCATTTTTTTACAATTTTTTTTCTATTTTCGGGATTAATTAGAAATTATGAAATTATTAGTTTTAAGTGATTTGTTTAGGTAGTATATTTACATTTTGCAATGACAAAATATTGTAGAATATTTATATATTTTTTCATATGGTGAAAAATAATTTTTATAATAAAATGAGATTAGGTAAAATATATTTAAAAAAATGATACTTCTCTTTTTGAACTAATTGAAAAATGAATAAAATGTTAAACAAGTATAATATTAATCACAAGCATTAACTATTGGTTTAATCCATTATAGATATAAAAATTATTAGTAAATTTACAAAGATATAAATTATTTAGAAATATAAAATTTATTAGAAGTAAATGCATTTAATGTATTTAACGTATTTTTAATAATCTCACGAACTCACCTATAACTTAAAATTGTAAATATTGCCGTCCAATGTATTTAAATTTGTTTATGTAAATATAATAAGTATTTTTTTGGTACTGTGTCTGAGTGCAACTCTTGTGGATGCTAACTATGTTTCTTCTTTATGTTCCCCTTTTTTATGGCAACTCTTTATGATTCATTTTTAAAATAATGAACTAACAAATTAAAATACTTAATAATGAAGAAAAATTAAAATGAAACTTGATCACTTTTTGAAATACCCAAAGGAATATACTCAACTACTTTTAATTAGGGAATGTTCACTTGAACCATATACTATTGCATTAGAACTTTTAATAACTCATTTCTGAAACAAATAAACAAATGAGGATTTATGATTAATGCAATACAATGTGATCAAATAAATGTTCTAGATTAATCTATAATTATATCGAATTTTCAGAATTTAATGTAATAATACTTTCATTGTCCCGAAAAACCCAAATTTAAGTAGTGATCAACTAGTTAGTGAACACTTGCATGCATCGACCATGATAATACTACTAACATTATTATTATTAGAAGCAAGACTAATGTATGGCCAAGCTAACAATTTTTATTTAACGGCAAAAAATAAATTTTATTAAAAATTTACTAGCTCCTTAAGTTTATTAACATAAGTTGTTGAAAGGATCGGAGCTTAATAGAGAAGTAAGCCGTTTAAGTATCAAACTAGAATTATTTTGTCATAAAGTGTTCCTTTTTTGTCGAACTAATCAATAATTCAAAACTGTTTTTGCATAAAAAGTGATTATTTTCAACAATTATAGAATTATTGGAACTTTACACTTTAGAAGTTCAAAAAGTACTTTTAAAATAATTACCTGTGGGGTGATGTGTTTGTGTTATCTGTGAGGCTCATCCATTACTAGAAGAGGAACATCAAATATGTTAACACTATTGCTATGAAACTCTTATATTTGCAAATGTTGTCTTTGGGTGTAACTCTCATATTTTAGGCAAGGCATTTCAAGTGGACTTTTAACGTGATGTCACAAAAAAAAAAATACATGTGGATGACAAGCCCTTCTTTCACTTAATAGATTTCTATGCCATGTTTACCAATTTCATTTTATTGTTCTAATCATTTTGATGTGTTATAGTTTTGCACTGGCACTTTAAAGACAATAATAGCTTTTGTTGCACCTGTGAGGGGCAGGAATATTCAAAACTAATGCTAGTTTTGAGTGCTTATTCACACCAGTAATATACATAAACGTTATTTGGACAGAGAAGTGCAGATGTTCAAGGCATAGCCAAGTATAGCTGATTACTTATGTTTTTCATTAAGTGAAAAAATCCAACTCTTCTTGATGCATTCAGAGCAAGTGCACCAAAAACTGCCTAAAAAACTATCAAACAGATTATATGGTAGAATACCTACTTTAGTTTCAAAGAATGATCTCACAACTTAAACAAAGTTGATATTAATAAGCGATTAAGAAAAGCCAGTTCCAAAAACTCAAACTCATTGCATTGCCATATATATATATATATATATATTGGTCAATTTCTATACTCAACGATGGAAACTAGATATGTACAAAATATGTGTTGGTCTTATCTGAAATTTTAAAAAAAATGTCTCAATTTAAAACAGTTATACATAAGTTAAAATAAATGATGCGTTAAGAGAGAAAAGATAATTAAATGACAGTTATACATAACTATAATGAAACAAATAATAATCTCCCTAACGTATTTTGTTTAAATTGATCGTGTACATTAATGATACTTTGTTTCATTTGAAGAAATTTCTTATATTACCAGGATATTAAGTTATTTTTCCCCCTTTTTTCAGTTCCTCCCTGCATCTGTCTAGCGTGAAGAAGTACCCATTGTTTTTCCTGTCCGTTTGCAGTCGTTCGAGGTTAGTTTATATTTCTTTTCCTATATAATTGAAAACGGGATGATTTTAAGGGAAATTGTTTTAATTACTAATATTGATAATAAAACTTATATACTTGTCACTATGGTTTGAACACTGTGGCTTTAGATTTGAATATGCAATTTATGTTAATTATTTGTTATCTGTGGATATTTTTTCTTCTGGATTATAGTCAATATGTAATTTCTTTGTGCGTTGTGTATATTATTTTATGGCATGATTATTTGTATAAGTTCATGGTAATAGGTGTAGTTATGGTTTAGTTGGAGTGCTTTAGTGTAAATGGTTATATTATGTCATGGTGTATTGATAATAAAAATTTATTCATTATAATAAAACCATGTTTTAATAATATGACAATAATAATGCAGAAAAAATACCTCGTAAAGGAATTTGGAGACCAATAGAGAAAATATTAAAACAAATAAATTAGGACCACTGAAGAGGAGGAGTCACTGTCATTCGAAGAAATCCAGGTAGCCTGATTGTACGAAACATGACTTTAATGCAAACTTCTTCCTAACCCTAACCTTTACCTTAGACCATACATCTACACTTAAACCTAACACAATATACCTAAACTTGTAAACCCTAAATACGACAAAATCTAACCTAAACTATAAGTCTATAATCGTAGCAGTATGAACCCTATACCTAAGTTTAAACTCTAATAGACATAAACTTAGACCCTAATCTTAACACTAATTTGTACTTTACCATAAACGCTATACAATAAATCTGAACCGAAATAATCCCCATCTTGTCAAAACTCTAGACTTAACCTGTACCTTAATTATAAGCTCATAATTCAAATCATAAACCCTCAAACTGTAACCTTAAAAGTCTCAACGAGTAAAGGAATAATCAGGACAGTTACCATCCCTTAAGGTAAACATTAACTTTCTTTATTAATTACCTTTTGTAGTTAGTAAATCCTATATGTAATAAAATATCCTTTAAAAATTATGAATTTAAGTACTAAGAACAATGACAGTAATGACTACAATAACGAACAATAATGATGACCGTAGGGAAATCATAACAACAACTAGATTGAAATTAAACTTTGGCTATCTAAAAATACTGTAAACTTGAGTACGTAAACATTGAAGCATACTTCTGTTATTTTTACACATACGTGAAACCATAAACTTGAGTTCGTATATCATTTAATAGGTTGAGGTGTTTATGATCACGAACAGATTCCTTGTGTAATGGAATCCGCCCGTAGTTGGATGTACAGTAACCGTTTCTTACCTGGTCGAACTGGTTACACACAACAGTGGGAGACCGAGGTGGAAGAATTTATATCATTTGCTGTATCCCACCCTGAAACTATGAGCGGGTTATGCATTCGCTGTCCTTATCGGAAGTGTAAAAATTTGCGGTTTAATCAGGCTGATGAGGTCAGAGTTCATCTGTACAAATGGGGGTTTATGCCTTTTTACTTGAATTGGACCGCTCATGGTGAGCCATTTAATGAAGCATCAGATATGGCTCCAGGTGTGGGTGGGTTTAGGGAGTTTGACCCGGGGTGTTCGACGAATCCATATGAAAGGATGGTATTAGATGCCGTTGGCCCTAGTTACAATCAATTTCCGGAAGACAATGTTGTTGAGCCGAATGAAAGTGCTCAAAATTTTTTTAATCTTTTGAATTCAGCATCAACTCCTTTATGGGATGGGTGCGAAAGTCATTCTGAGTTATCGGCTGCTGTCCGCCTTCTCAACCTTAAGTCTGAGTATCACATGTCACGAGGATGCTTTAATGGCATTGCCCAACTAATGAAGGAGACCCAACCAACAGATAGTAAGATGCCATCAAATTGGTATGAAACTAAGAAATTAGTTTCCCAGTTGGGTCTGTCTCACGAGAAGATTGACGTCTGTGTGAATGATTGTATGTTGTTCTGGAAAGATGACAGTACCGATCGTATTTGTAAGTACTGTGGGTCTGAGAGATATAAGCCAAAAAAGGGAGGTCGTGGTAAAGATCGACCGAGGAAAACCATGCATTATTTACCACTAAGCCCTCGTCTGCAACGCTTATTTGCGTCATTGGCAACAGCTGAGCAGATGAGGTGGCATAAGGAGCAAACACAGGTCCCAGGTGTTATAAAACATCCATCAGATGGTGAAGCTTGGAAACATTTTGATCAGACCTACCCATGGTTTGCTTCGGAAGCACGAAATGTCAGATTGGGGTTGTGTGCCGATGGATTTACACCTTTTGGACCATCTGGGAAACAATACTCTTGTTGGCCTGTGATCGTTACTCCGTATAATTTGCCCCCTTGGATGTGCATGAAAAAACCCTATATGTTCCTTTCGTTGCTGATTCCAGGTCCACGTAGCCCAAATCATAAGATTGATGTTTATCTACAACCTCTAATAGACGAGCTACGACATCTGTGGTTTGATGGCGTTGAAACATGGGATGTGTCATTGAAACAAAATTTTATTCTGCGAGCAGCATTAATGTGGACCATAAATGACTTTCCGGCTTATGGCATGCTATCAGGGTGGATGACACATGGGCGATTGTCTTGCCCTATTTGTATGGGTGAAAGTAAGGCATTCCAACTTAAGTATGGCGGGAAAATTTCATTTTTCGACTGTCATCGGCAATTCCTCCCCCGGAACCACCCATATAGAAGGAATTGTACTTGCTTTAAAAAAGGGAAATCAGAAAAGTCATTGCCTCCTCCGCGCTTATCAGGTGAAGATATATTTGAAAGAATCTCATGGATTCCATCAGTTGGTAACGATGGTCCACAAAATCGACCGTGTGATTATGGGAAATCACATAATTGGACGAAGCGAAGCATTTTCTGGGAGTTACCATATTGGGCCACGAACTTAATACGACATAATCTTGATGTTATGCATATTGAGAAGAACGTGTTTGAGAATATATGGAATACTGTGATGGATGTTAAGAACAAAACGAAAGATAATGTGAAAGCACGGAAGGACCTGGAAATTTATTGTAATCGGCCGGAGTTAAACATGGTTCCACTTGATGATGGTCGTTCGTTCAAACCAAAGGCGAGGTTCACATTGGATGTTAACCAAAGGCAAGATGTGATCACCTGAGTAAAATCATTACGACTCCCTGATGGATATGCCTCAAATCTTGGGAGATGTGTTGATACAGTTGGTTGCAATATGTATGGTATGAAGAGTCATGATTGCCACGTTATGATGCAAAGGCTTTTCCCCATTGCCCTCGAAGCGCTACCCGACAATATTTGGAAGCCATTAACGGAGTTAAGCCTATTCTTTAGAGACTTGTGCTCTCCAGAGTTGCATGAAAATCACTTGTTTGCGTTGGAGGAAAATATTCCAATTATAATTTGTAAGCTTGAGAGAATTTTCCCTCCAGGGTTTTTTGATGTCATGGAGCATCTCCCAGTTCACTTGCCCTTTGAAGCAAGGGTTGGAGGACCTGTTCAGTACCGATGGATGTATAAATTTGAGCGGTGCATGCATGACCTAAAAATGAAGGTTTCTAATACTGCTCATGTTGAGGGATCGATATGTGAAGCATACCTTATAGAGGAGACTTCCATCTTTTGCTCTCATTACTTTGAGTCCCATGTTCCCTCAATGATGAACCGCGTACCGAGAAATGACGATGGTGGTCCTGTCTAATGTAATGGTGACTTGTGGTCCACATTCACTTTTCAAGGACGACCATATGGTGCATGCCGATATAGATTCCTCACGGACAATGAACTCAGACTTGCAATCACATACGTTCTTCTAAACTGTCCTCAGATCAGGCCATACCTAAAGTAAGTCATTTGATTCCTCACGGACGATGAACTCAGACTTGCAACCACATACGTTCTTCTAAACTGTGCTCAGATCAGGCCATACCTAAAGTAAGTTGTCATTCATGTGAAGCCATTCCAACTGTGATTATGTTGAAATTCAGTACTACTCATCAAACAAAACTAACAAATTTTTATTGTTTCTGTTATTGGCGACAGTATGTTTGTGGACATGGTCAGGGAAACTGCACCCGAGATAACAATGTCCGAGATGGACATACACATTGAAAACAATTTCTCAGCCTGCTCCGACAATATGTACGTGTGCTTTTAGGACAGAATGTATTGCAATATGTTAAGTTATAAAAGTCTCCATATATATTGTCCTAAATTGAAATATGTTTTGCATAGGTTGATGACCCAGGTAACAATATTGTCGATACCATCTTGTGGGATGTTGCATGTGGTCCCTCACGGAGAGTTCAGACATGGCCGGTGTATTTCACAAATGGGTACAAGTTTCACATAAGTGAATGGGGGAAGGACAAATCAACATTTAATAGTGGAGTATGCATACGCAGCACGGGTGCAAGTGAAGTTGAATGTGATTTTTATGGTATATTAGAAGAAGTCATTCAACTCGAATATCCCGGCTTTTCGCATAAGAATGTTGTCTTGTTTAGGTACAACTGGTTTGACCCAACACCTGAACGTGGAACTCGAATGCATAAACAGTTTGGGTTAGTTGAGATCCGGAATAGCCGCAGATATCAGAAGTTTGATCCTTTCATTCTAGCATCACAGGCTGACCAAGTTTACTACACACGATATCCGAGTAAGTCACGTGAAAGAAACGGGTGGTCAGCTGTTATGAAGATAAAACCTCGATGGATAATACAGGCTGCAATTCTGGACACGAGTGACGTGTATCAAGACAGTGGATCCGTTAATTGTCAAAGAATTAAAGATGACCCAATTGAGGAGTTAGCTGACCCGGGTGTCGGTGATGATATTGAAGAAGATGTACTTGAGGAGGGGGGATCTAATGGCGAGACAGAGGATGATGAGGAGTTTATATCCGATGACAGTGACTTTGAAGAGTCCGAGGAGTTTGAGTCGAATGACAGCAGTGGGTCGAATGAATGATTAGATAACATGTACTAGGAATAATGATAACTTGTAATTTCTAAGTAATGTGTACCAAATATTTTGAGTACATTTATGTACCCCTAATACTGCACAATATATGTCAGTAAATATATGTTATGTTTAATTTACCAACTTACCTAAAAATAAATGCAGATGCCTCGTAAAGGGGATAACACCTATAAACGCCGACCTGGGAAAGGACCATTTGCGCAGTTTAAGGAGGTAATGGAGCCAATACTTAATGAACGACATAGGATGGGTTCTTCATCCCGGGCACAGGAGGATGTCGGTGTAGAGACGCAGGGAACAACAGTGCCACCCACGCAGGTCCCCTCACATGAGCACCGATCTGACGGCGGTGGAGGCACGCCATCTGGACATGGATCTGGTGCGCGCCACCTGAGGCACCCCATAGTGACGACTCATCCCTCAGATGATGATATACATATTGATGACATCCCATCATCGATGTCACAGACAGCAGGCCGACCGCGGATGAGGATATCCCCACATGGTAACACGTAAGTGATAAATACCAGACACACGTATTAATATTAGTAAGAGTAAATACTTTACATGGAATCATTCTTTGAAACTTAAGTCATATAATTTCAACGTCACAGATTCATTCCAGCTGCGGCGACACGGTTAGTGACACCATGTTTCACCACACATTTCAAACCATATTCTGATTGGTCCTCTGTCTCTCCATCAGACCTGCAGCAATGGTGGCGTGTTTTTGAGGTATGACCAATAATATTACTATGTTAATGATGTAATAATGTTATAAGATATAGAATTGTATTTTCCCATGCTAATAGTTTAAACATATTAACCTGTACAGAGGAGCTGTGAGTGGGATCCCATACACCATAATGAGGTGTATCGGGTGTGGAATATATTGGGAGCACAGCATTACAGAAGCATGATGTCAGAAATTCGGCGTGTGAAAGATCCGGTTAAACGTTGAGCGAAGGCAAACTTTATGTCAGATGCTGCATATGCGGAAATGGAGGCATATTGGGCGAGTCCGGAGTTCATTGAGAAGTCCGCTAAGTTCAAGGCAATGCGAGCAAC
This sequence comes from Aquilaria sinensis, assembly GCA_005392925.1. NCBI lineage: Eukaryota > Viridiplantae > Streptophyta > Magnoliopsida > Malvales > Thymelaeaceae > Aquilaria > Aquilaria sinensis. Next base: position 877,307 of record SMDT01002803.1, on the reverse strand, counting down.
AATGACTGACGAGGATTCACAGTCTGGCTCTTGCAGCGCGACATATGCTGGGGGATCTATCTCGATGTCTGCACATCGAGAGCAAATGGTATGTATCTCGCTAATGTTCTTTCAAACAACAGTTCAGATACTAATGAAATTAAATTACATATAAATGTTACGTTTCATTCAATTAGAGAGAGAGAGATCCTGAGAAGAAGGACCCTGGCTTGTTTAAAGTCCTTCAGGCGACACATAAAATGAAGAATGGGAAATATGTTAGTAAGCGCTGTGAAGAAGTTGCTGTAAGTAGTAAAACTGTTTGGTCACAGAATATTCTTAAGTTAATTACTATGTTTTACAAATTATGACATGACTAAATGTATTTTATGACGTTTCTGTAGACTCGTATCAGTGCAGAGATTGAGGAGCAAACACAGCAAGATGATGGAATAGAGGCCATTGATGAACTAGCAATCATTAGTACTGCATCTGGCGGTAAAAGGAGAGGCCGTGTATTTGGATTAGGATCTGAGCAGTGTGTTATACCGGGACGCCGACAGCCAGGTCCCATCCCGCCTATTGACATCACATAGACACCGCAATTCAACGAGCAAGTACAGAAGATGATGGCGGAGGAGAATGCGCGAAGGGATGCGGAGTACGAGAGGAAGCTCGAGAGAATTAAGAGGAGACAGAGAGCAGAGATGGAGGCTCAGAGAGCCGCATTGGAAGCAAACCGGGCTCAGTTAGAGATTATTTGTCGTTCGCTAAACCTTCCGTGCCCGCCGGCACAACCAGTTCCACATTATCCTGATGACTCGGACTCAGAGGATGAGGAGATAGTCGGGACTCCGTGATGGGCGTCATCAACAGGTTAGCGCATTTCCAAAGTTCTTGTGTTAGAGCCCTAGACATAATAATTTTTAGACCTAAATCAGACTGACTTGATATTTCTGAAATGTGTAAGATGTTGAATGTTGAATGCTTTCTTTCAGACATATCTGTTATTGCTTTAATTATGCTGTATTTGAGAATTGCATATTTTAATAACGTTCGCATAGTTGTGTAATGTTTATTGCTGAGTAAGGCCGGGCGTACTTTTGAATTCTTACAATTAATTTTGAATGTGGCTTAAAACAAGGAAAAATACAAAACAACCGAAATCTTGAACGTTTAATATATATAACGAACGCGAAAATGGGAAACTTACCAACGTGCGCGCGTTGTTAATTACCAACTTACAATACGGTCAGTACCAACGGCTTCATAACAACAACCTTACCAACTACCAAGTTACCAACTGCTGACAGTTGGTTAGTTACCAACTACTGGCAATTAGTAAGTAAGTTACCAACGGCTGGCAGTTAGTAAGTTACCAACGCCTGGCAGTTGGTAACTTACCAACGGCTGACAGTTGGTAACTACTACTAAGTGATAGAAACCGAGTGCTTTCCATGACCGTTAGTAATTACCTACGTGTATTTTACCAACATCTACACGTTGGAATGTACCAACGTGTTATTAGTTGCGCGTTGGTAAAAAATTTTCCAACTTAATGAATACCAACTGCCATTTACCAACGTGCAGCAGTTGGTAAAGTCCTATATTTTAGTAGTGAAATATTGAACCAATCAAATAGAAATTATCATAACCATCAGCCTTAACTTCATTTAACACACCAATACCACCAGAACTACCATCTGAATACAAACAATCGCTAAATTACGTTACTCCAAAACTATCAAATGAAATACACAAAAGTGTCAATAAAATTTGAAGAACCAAAATAATCATATTCACTGAGATCAAAACCTACACAACTAGTTAACATATCAATAATCCAACACCTTACCAATTAGAAGTACTATAAAACATCAGCTAAAAACTAATAAACTGTCAATGTAAATTTTAAAAGGAAAAGCTACAATTATTCCTGAGGTTTACCCTAACCTACAATTTACCCCACTTATTTTTGAAAACCTATATTTTGCCCCTGAGTCTTTTATATTATCCAATAATAACTTCTGAAACTATAATTTAAACTATATTATAGTTATCTTCCAGTAATCTCGGTCTCTTTCATTTTTTTTTTATAGTTAATAAACATTTTAAATTATCAGTTTTTTCTTTCTGTAAATACATTTTTCTTCTTGTGAATGTATATAAGTATTTTTTAAATGTCTGTTAACTATGAAAAAAATATCAAAAGTCTTAAAATTACTGGAATATAGTTATCAGATACTTTAATTTAGGATTTTAGAAATTATTGTCAGGCACTATAACAGAAATACAGAGTAAAGTGTAGATTTTTTAAAATAAAAGAGGGAAAAATATAGATTAGATCAAATCACATGGGGTCTTTTGCAATTTACCCATTTCAAAAACCACCAACCAAAACACGTGGTTAACAAGCAGTTTCACAACCACAGGACGCAAAGGGCACTAAAAGTCTAAAACTCCAAGACATGGATAAAATTGGAACAAAATATCCGATCCATAGTGGACATATCTGCATAACCGCACAGATTATTCTAATTTTCGGATTCATTCCTCTTACGTTGCCACAAATTTCAGAATTTTGAATTGAAATAAAAATTCTTTAAAAATAAAGTAATTGTGCAAGTTTTTAATTCTAAACTATGACCCGTATTTTAAAATAACTACTTGTTGCATGTTGTCGTTCTATTTACAGAAATGCAAACAGTTAAAATAAAGTATGACTATAATAAGGAAAATAAAAAAAATAAAGTTAGATGAATATATGTTTTCATATAATTTATTAACCACTAAATTTTGAAAATCTACTTATTGTCTTATTTTTATTTTTACTTTCTTTTGTCTCAGAACTAATTTTATTTTAAATTCAATATTATGTTGGTATAATAATCTATTTGAAAGTAAATTTTTTATGATCTTATTAAATTTTAATAAATTTTTATACTTTTTGGCATTAAAAAGAAAAAAAATCATAAAAAATTTACAAGATCATAAAAATTACATTTTCAATAAATTACTATATCTACATAATACTGACTTTTGAATAAATTTGGTTTTGAGAATAAAAATAAGTCATTTTAAATAAAATTAACTTAAATTAAAACGAATCAGCTCTTATTGACTATTTAATTCATTCATATTCAATCAAAGATAACAGAGTTTTATGTATAATAAAATTTTAGTGAAAATAATTTTCATATAATATTGTTAGGGAAAATGTATTATAAATGCCAAATATGAACTTTTACTTTTGCCAATAATTAAAAGACCAGAATCTTGCATATGAAAAACCAATTATCGAACAAATAGTTATTTCAATGGCAGATTTACGACCTCGTTTCAATTCGGGTTATAATTTAGGAATAAATTCGTGTAGTTGAGATAAAAATTATTTATAAACACGTTTTTTTTTGTGCGACTAGCTAATTTTTTTTATATAAATACTCCAAATCCAACATCAACTTCGAATAACGAAAGTTAGGGATACGAAGGCATACAGAAAACTTGTTACCTAATGTAGCCCCACTAACGCACGAAGAAATGAAATCGTGCTTATAAAATCTCTCTTTCCACCTCGAAGAAAGGCCTCTTCAATGGACATACCATCGGAACCCGCTAATCTTTTGTACAAGATAATATAGATTAAAAGGTATAAATAGTTTTACAAAAATTAAATTATAAATGCAATAACTATTTATTAGAAAAATTCATTAAATCTCAATAAATTGTGGGGATGGCTTGGTTTCCTGTGTTTATCTGGTGTATAAGTCTGTACATTTTACTTTTGTACAAATTCTGCATTTCTAGCGCCTATAACATTTTCCATCTCTTGCATATGTCCCTACTTTCCAATGTGCTTGGATAATTATTTTTCAATTAGTGTATAACTTTTATAAATAATCATTAATTGTAGAAAATGAATATAAAAAATATTTCGATTTTTTTGTTGGTGAATTAGTGAACATCTAGAAGAGAAAACAAGGATAAGAAGGGTCGTGCTAGCAGTAAATTGGTAATAACAAAATAGAGGGGTCTCCCATCAAATCAGTCAATGAAGTTCGACCAACCCTGTTCTTTTCGCATTAATAATTTATTATGTGATGCATTACTTTCATTTTTAGTAATTATTCTGTTAATTTATATACCAATTAAAACTCCAGAGTTTAAAAAATTTAAAAATAATTTATAAAACATTTTTTTTAAAAAGGTAAATACTATTATCAATTTTTATTTTATTAGTCTGTTTACAGAAATAAATTCATAAAAAAATTAAGGATAAAAGGATAATTTTACCATTAAAGTATAGGGCAGAGAGTAAATTTGTTACTAAAGTATTTGTTCAGAGAAATTTGCCACAAATGTTTTCGAAGTGGGCAAAATTGTCATCAATGATTTGGAATAGTGGGATATTTACCATTATGACAGCTAATGGTGAAAATATTCTGCTATAAAAAAAAAAAGTTCTGTCAAGGTAACGGTAAGTTGGACATTTTGCCGACCATGTCAACCAATATGTACCATATTTGCCATTAATGTTCTTAAAATGGATATATTTGTCATCAATATTTTTGAAACAGCTATATTTTCTATCAAGTTTTGACATCAGTGATGGTGGCGACATCTAGAAAAGGTGAACAAAATAGGAAGTTGTCTAATGGTGGAAGATTGCACACGAGACACGTCAAATAACAATTGCCTAGTAATTACTATTGCTGGAGTTGGGCAAATCTATGAGTTTGGGTTGCTGCTATTGGGGCTGAAACTGTTGCAGTTGTGTGAGCGAGTTAAAGGAAAATTGTGGTGGAAGAATTTGTCGATGCTTTTCTCTGGCCTTTCATTTCCAACAGGTTTAGGAAGACAGGTTGGAGATGATAGCTTTGGGATTGAAGATGAAAGCTTAAGGTGAAAAATACGAAAGAAATACAACTTGACTAACTATATAGTAAATTTTCTTTTTTACCATTTCCACCTATGCCTTGACGTAAGCTTCATGCTAAAAAATAGTGTCACATCATCGCTCTGTTAGTATGTCTTGACATATCACTAATTGTAGTGATAAATATGCCAATTTTAAAAATATTAGCAGCAAATTCTCCAATAAAAAATTTTATTGGTGAAATTACTCTCTGTCTTATACTTTCGTGACAAAATTGTCTATTTTACCAAAAATTAAGTGTTCTAAAAACAGTTATTGTTCTCTTAAAGACTAAAATCATGAGGATATGATTACCCAAAAAAAAATTATGAGGATACGACAATGCGTGAGACAAGAGAAGCAAATATCGGTACGGTAAAGAGCATGAATCTAAGAACAAACCTTTGAAAATGAAAAAGAAAAGAAAACAAATTCCTGGGAGAGCAGGAAATTCAACGTGATCTGAGAATTACAAAATGTCCCATATATAAGGTTTAATTAAAATTACATGTGTGATGTCTCCTATTTAAAACCTCTTAAAAACCCCCTAAAGTTTTGATAAATATACAAGTATCCCTTTAAGCCTATTTTGGAGGTCCTTGGTTTTAGTTATTTTTTAAGATTTCACCCTAACATATAAATTACTTCATAAATTGTACTTTCCGAAGGGCATAATACACACGCATATTAATCCTTTTAATTTACCTTTGTCAATTATTTTCCCTTGATATTACCATTCATTTCTTATTTATTTTTTTTTAATCTCTACACTTATTTTTTCTCATATATTTTCAAATTTTTAGTTTCCTTTAATTAGGAACACCTTTTTTATTTTTTAAATTGGCTACTATTCTCATTTCTTGTCATCTTCACAAATTTAAAAATTTATTATAGGAACAACTAAAGGCAAGGACCATGATATGGTGATTTATGGTCATTGTGACTAATATATCAAGCATGTAATATCAAGTGCTTCAATCAGATAGACGATATTAGTAATATATCAATTACGGTAATTACCTATCTTATTATGATTTTTCCAAAGCTAAAATAGAAGAAGTTATAAGGGTCATTTTTAAAATAAGATGAAAAACTTTAAAATCCTCCACCTCAAAATTAGTAGATGATTAAATTTTTTTGTGATTATATATATATATATATATTAATCATTGTTTCATTGTTTAAGAATGTCTTATTTAACAAAATGATTATCAATTTATTTAAACTAAAAATGCACTAAAAATCATAGATTTAGTCAATTCTTTTACAATTATAATTTGCAAACAAAAAGAATATATTTTTTCAATCAACATCAAGTTTATAAAATTAACTATTGTTAATGTTTCATATTTTAGTGTTAGCATTAAATTGAGCAACAAACTATCTTTTACACAATATAGACTTTGATTCCTACTTAATTATTAATAAGGAAAAACTAATCATTATTATAATCTTTACTAAAGTATCTATAATTGTTTTCTTTCAAATACTACAATGTTTAAAAAATAGATCTATTTCTAATCCATTATTTATTTGAGGAAATTAATAATCTTAAAAATCCATTAATAAATGAATAAATATATAAATTTAATATTATAATATAAGGTAAAATCCACCGGGGTACCCTATTTTTTTTTATCCTAGTTAGGTACCCTACTTTCAAGTTGTTCTAGCGAGGTACCTTACCTCTTATCACATGTCATATCTAAGTACTTCTGTTAATTTTAGAGTTATGTCTGACAAAAAATACTAACGTGGCATAAAAAACATAAAAATAAATCATAAAATAACACTTGTGATCTTTTAATTTTTTCTATCAACAATTCTAAACCCTAAACTTTTCCCATAGATTCACTCCACAACGTCTCCATCTCCCTTGTCTCTACCACCCATTTTGTTAGCCAACCCGTCCTTTGCCCAGAGTAAAAATTCTTCCGGCCAAGTTGAGTTCATCACCAATTCTCGCCCTACTCTTCTCGGCCTCTCTTTCTTCATCATCCACTCTATTCAATTCTCGCCCTCTCTCCTATTCTCCTTTGATCATGCAAGAAATTGATGTCAGATTCTCGCTCTCTCTCCAATTCTCCCACTCTTCTCCAATTCTCACTCACTCTCCAAATCCTAGTTCTCTAATCACATGAGGATGAGTTTTTGATGTCGATGTTGATATTGAATATGAGAAATCGAAGAGACATATGGGACGTGAAGAATGGTGGCGAGGGGTGAGCGATGGCGAGGGAAGAACAAGGAATGATGACGCACGAGTAGCTAAAAGCGAGCATCGATGGCAGTGAGCGAGGAGCAGCGAGTAAGAACCAACAACAGCGAATGAGTACCAAAGAGCGAGCACTGATGGTGGTGGCGAGGAGCGAATAGTTGTAATAGTGGCAACGAGCGAGGTGCAACGGCGATGAAACAAAGGAACTAGAGACTGAGGTTAAATTTAGAATATTAGGGTTTTGAATTATTGATATAAAAAATTAAATGACCACAAGTGTTATTTTATGATTTATTTTTATTATTATTTTTTTACACCACATCAGCATTCTTTGTTAGATATAGCTCTAAAATTAACAAAAAGTACTTAGATAGGACACACGATAAAATGTAAGGTACCTCGCTAGGACAAAAAAAAAGCTATGATACCTTGGTGGATTTTACCCTTTTAATATAATAACAAATGGTCCATTAATTCAAATCATAAGGACTGATAGTTACCATAACAGGCTTTGAAAAAAGTGGCGGCTCATTTTAAAAATAAAATAACCTTCTTAATTAAGATAAATAAAAAATTGAAATGCAAAAATAAAAAAATGAGTGTGGATAATGAAAAGTAAGTAGAAATTAAAAAATAAGGAAAATAATTGAAAAAATAAGTTAGAGGGAACCATATATAAAAGTATATTATATCATTTGAAAAGTATAATTTATGAAGCAATTTCTATCTTAAGGAGAAGTTTTACACAGTAACAAAAAGCTAGGGCCTCAACTATAATTAATCTATTGGTTATAACCCAAAAAATGGACTTTAGGGGGGTAATTGTAGGTTTATTGAAATTTCAGTGAGTTTTGAAGAAGTCTTTGAAGCAAGAGTGAGATAATTGCAATTTTGACTAAATCTAAGGGGTATTTGTAATTCTACCATAAAAATAACTTACTTATGATCCCACTGTGTTGTTTAAGAAAAAAATTTATAAGATAAACTGGAAAAAGGTAAAAAAAAAAAATCCTATAACTTTTGCAACTTTTCTAAGTAAGTTCTATATCTTCACGACTTTCTATTTAAATCCTATATCTTAAAAAACATAATCACTGTTAGTTCTATAGACAGAAAACTTGACAGAAATCCAATGTGGAGGAAAACGGACGTTAAAAACAAGGGGGAAAAAAATCAAAATTAGACATCTAACTTTATAACTTTTATAATTAAGTCACCAGGTTCTCATTTTTTTGCAACTCACCCCTAGAATCCTAAATATTCTCTTCTGATGTCGTTGTCCTTCAAGCACAAACCAACAACATTTTTTTTTCTCTTTCCTCCCTGATAGTGAAGAACAATGAACAATTTTCATAAGTTCCAATAAAAAAATATAAACTTTTAAGTGATAACACTAATCATGATCCTAAATTTAAAAACATACAAAGCTTCTGAAAAAGGAGAATTTCCAGCAACGAGCAGAATAAAAACCTCCCACCAAGCAATAACCAGATCATGTGCTGGCAAAAAAGTTGAAGCTAAATGACCTCAATCCCAATCCAGATGTTAATGGCTTGATTATACTATCGGATAGTTTTATAATTAATTAATCTCCCTATATATCTATATATTCATTAGTTTATAAATCCATTTTTTTTATCATAAGTGAAATCATCATTTTTACATTGTTATTGCCAATATAAATATCCTTTCTATAGTATACTTATGGCTCATTTTGTAAAATTTTGTAGTTTATTCTCCCAAGCTTCTATAAAAGCATGAAGAATTAATATGAAAAATATTATATCATCTTATAATGGAATCCATAAAGTACAATGAAATATTACAAAATTGCCTGTGAAATATTAAGTAATAAGCTATTTAATACACTATTATTAATTAATATTTTTAATTTTTCATTTGACTTGTACATCAAATGAAATTCTATAAGTTAATAAGCTCCAAAAATATATTTAAAATATAGTATTTTTTAAAATTTTATTTTTGAGTTGGATAAGTCATAAATAATTAATTACATCCTAAAAGAATTTTTTCAAGTGATTATTAAGTAGGTAAATTACTAGTTTTTAAATGGCTCAAGTGATGTGATATCCTCATTCTAATTTTATATTCCATTGACGTAATAACAATCAATGGCCTTAAAACATAGAAAATATAATAGTTTATTTAGGAAAAAAGAAGAAGAAGAAGAAGAAGAAGAAGAAGAAGAAGAAGAAGAAGAAGAAAGAAGAATAAATGGTTTATTTTAAAAAATTTCTAAAAATTTAAGGCACAAAAGCAATAGCCCAACCTACACATTCCAAGTAAAGTTATACAGTTCTAGATTTCTTTTGAATCAAAAAATGAATTGTGAGAAAATAGAAACCTAGTGACTTAATTAGAAAATTTACAAAATTAGATGACTAATTTTGACATTTTCTCATTGTTTTTAACGTGTATTATCTGCCATGTAAGATTTCCGTTAAGTTTTCCTGCTATAAGACTAGCAGAGATCATGTTTTCAAATATATAAGACTCATATAAAAAATCATAAAGATATAAAACTTACTTCGAAAAGTTATAAAAGTTATAGAACTTTTTTTGTCCTTTCCCCAAATAAACTCGATCAAAATTTTAACATCAAGATTCAACTGGCGGTCATTAAATGACGGAGCTTATCTAGGGGGCCCTACGACCAGCAATAAGTACAGGCTCTCCGAACTGGGATTTCACTGCCACTACGCTCGAATTGGGAGAGGCCTTTGGAGAGGAAGAACCCACGGATTGAAGCTGAGTAAATTTTGGACTAAGATCTGCGGATAGTATTAAAGGAAGTCCCTGTGGCTCTAACAGTAAAGGGGAGAGAAGCCTATCACGTCACACTTTCCATGGCATGAACCGTAAAAGTGGACAACCTTTTGGGTATATATAAATAAGGCCGAGATGACCCTTTTCCCCCTCCTCAAAAACATATTAACTTGGTATCAATAACTCCAAACAATGGTATTTATCTGTTAATAATCAAATTTATAATTAGGGGTGAATAAAAGGTACATTTTAACAAAGCTTGAGGGATAAACGGTATTTAGGGCTTAAAATGATTGTATCTCAAAATATCTTGGGAGGGCTGGGCTGCTCACAGCCGTGGATATTTACATCAACGTCGCAATCAGTATTGGTATATTCCAAATTTGGCTGCTCTTTCTGCGGACAGGGACCTCTACCGCCACCAAGTTGGCAATGAGCTATACCTGTTGCCTGCCCGCAGCCTTCCTCCATTCTCAGCTCTCTCATTCTGGACCGTCCGTCACTCCCTCCCCTTAGCTCTTCTGCTCCATAATTTGTTTTGTTTTTTCTACTTTTATTTTTGTCTTTTACGGCCACCAGCCAAAGGAGCACCAGTTGTACGGCTCAAATTGTTGTGCTCTTTATCATATCAACCGCACATCGTTGTCAATCAAAGCCTGGTCTAATTATCAAGATATGTTGTATTAGTGGTAATCTTCAAAATTTCTTCAGCTTCTTTCTTGTGGTCTTCTTACCTTGTTTCCAAGTTTCTCTCTTGGCAAGTTGGTTCGAAAAATTATTAGTAGCAATCAATAAACATTATGAATGTGTCATAGAACCTATAATTGAATGTTGAAACCCGATACCTAAATATATTTTTTTGTGCTTAGAATTATCTTGTAAGCAATTATTATAATAGAAATTTTATTAATAAGCCTATCATGTACCCTATTCTATCATACCTAAAATCATTGGCAGAGAGTAGAAACATCTTACACAAATAAGAATTTGAATCCGACCAATCACAAAAACTGGTAGATATAATGCCAATTAGCCAATAGTCCATTGAAATAACACCTAAAAATAAATTTACAATGCTTTGAAAAAAGAGAACAGCTAGACGCTAAGGCTGCTTCTGCTAGTGGGACTTTGGTTTCCAAGAGTAATGGCAATTCAGTTTGGTAATCGCGTTTGAATTGAAAACTTGCATCACAAGTGGGATTTTAGGATTTTTTGCCAAACTTTGCATTGAGCCCCTGAACTTACCCAACTCGCACAAGTTGGTCTACAACTCAGTATTCAGTAAATATTATTCTTCGAACTTTAAAAAACTATGAGAGTCAGCCCATTACCTCAGACATGTTGATGGAAAAATTATAGTATTCCTTATTATTTTTTTTAGTTTGTACAAAAAGCATTTTTAGTTTAAAATCAATCAAATAAGCTATCTCATCCATCATTAAAATGGAATTTGGAGTTAATAGGGATGAACACAAGGTGTTGAGTTTTCAGAGCAAGTATACAAATTGCATCACTTGCTCTTTATCTTTTTTCTGTTGTTATATACTGGCTCCATCTAGTTTATTATTTTTCATGCTAATTCAATCCATTAGCAACACCATTTCTTTGACATCTTGACCTAAGTACGGCACACAATGTTTGTGGGTGGTCTTCTTAAGGTTTAAAGGCACTTAACTCCCTTGTAATTTAGTGTTCCCTTCTTAGTAACCGTTTAGTTGACAAGTGTGACTTCAAATTAGCAATTAATAAACTCAAATGAAAAATATTAATGATACAAAAATCTTAGTACAAATTTTTATGTAGTACTTGATTAGATGATAAAGTATGAATGTCAGCTTGTTTATTCAGCTGCAATAAAATTATAACATGGAAGATTTGTAGGAATTTTTAAATATTTTTAATTTAGTAAGCAAGAAATGGAGCATAATCAAACTTTCCCTAGGCCTCAGAGAAATGTCATGTCAATGTGGTTTTAACCCGATATAAATCGGGTTAGGATCGGTTTGAGTTATGACTATAATAGGGTCGGGTGAAGGTTAGAGACATGTTGTAAAAATCGGGTTTCAACCTAAACATAATCCTACAACCCAAACTTTTATCCCTAGGTGGAGGAGATAGTTTATTTGAATGATTTTAAACTAAGAGTACTTCTTGTGACAAAATAAAATAGATCAAGAGGGCTTTTGTAATTTTCTTTTCAATATGTCTTAGATAATGGACTAATTAGCATAGTTTTTTGAAGTTTGGGGACTTGTATTTATTGAGTACTAAGTTTTGGATCAGTCAAATTGGGTAAGTTCAGGGGCTAAATGTATAGTTTGACCTATGATTTTTTTTCTATTAAATATTGGGATTGATTTCGACTTAGAATTTGGTCCCAGTTCTTACTCTAAAAATAAAAAGAAAATTCCGTTTCCAATTTGGGAAAAAAATTTGTATGAGAATCTCTTATAAGAATACGTGCCTTTGGAAAAAAAAATAATTATTTTCTGTTAAAATTTATCATTCTCTATTAGTCCAAAAAAATAATTATGTTTTATCCATAATTTGAAGTGTTATCGGTGCACAACTTGTGGAAAAATAAATATAGATCAAAATCAACATTTCAATTGCTTTAAAATAATCTCCCACATGCTCACATGACATGAGAAACAGGCCAGATTGTTAAAGGTAATTAAATTTTATGAATTTTTAAACCAATAAAAATTACTTAAAGAATATTTTCAAAGTGTTTTTGAAACTTCTTGCCATGTTTCATGAATATATAATTCAAGTAATCAATATTTCAAAGAAAACATATTTCTAATGAAGTATTTGTCAACCTGTAAATAGGGGTGAACGTGTGTTTGGTAAACTTGAAACCTGACTCAAATCACCTCTATTAAGTTGGGTAAAAATGGACTATGATAAATGAGTTGGTTCCACATATAAGAGAATTGACGGTTTTTTTGTTAGTTTTGGTTCATTGTAGAACCAACATGAGGTTGAACTGAACCTAAAGTATATATATAATTATATAATATATGTATTTCTTCGAAGAATTATGATGACTGTATTGTATTTTTATATTAAACCCTTAAACTGATGTTCTAAATTGAAATAACATGGACATTGTGGCATCGTTCATGAATTTTCTCCATATCCATTTGAATAACTTCTTTTCCTAGAGCAACTATCCTTGGATCATTTTACTTTCAATCTTTCTACTTCAGGTTACTCTTTACAATACAATCCTCATATTTTTTCATTTATGAACTATGTAAAATTCATAATATCAACATATTTTAAGTTTTAATGTTGAAAAATATGGTTTTAGAGGCTATGCTTTTCTTGTTAAATGTCTTTTTAATGTTGAAATTACTGGAGAAAAGTAAACTGATTGATATGAAAGATACTCTACAAACAACTTTTTTGAACCATTTTGTTAACAGTATGTTAAATTTTTTTGAATGTGTCTAAATACATATATTTAAATGTTGATTTAATTATATATCATGTTAAATATTTCATAAACTAGTTATGAATATAATTTTATTGAATTTTGATATTGTTATAGGTATATGATATAAATTAAAAAATCTGAAAACTAAAATAAAAAAATCCGGAACCATGTTCTAGTTTTATTTGATTCACGATTCTTAAATTGGGTCGAAAAAATTTAGAATCAAAACCATTTTTAGTTAATCATATTTTACCATAAAACCAAACCAATTCGAACTATGCTCGCCATTACATGTAAATACGAAGCTGGAAAGCAACGGCGTCGGTCGGTGAAGCCGTGAAGGTCTCGGCTTCGCCCCCAAAAAAATGTCTTAATGTCACGCGCGGGTGATGATCACGAAAAACACGTGGCAAACTTCCTGGCCATACATGAACGCGAGTGAAAGATCCGGCGGCTTCCCAGAAGATCCCTCTTCATGGTGGCAATTGACCAGGATCCAGCCCAGCAACTGACAATTAGGCAACAAAAGAAAAATAGAAAACAAATTCTCAACTTAAAATTACCAGCCATTGGATCCGGCGGTTGTCCAACTAGGGCTGAAAAGAAAAATATTGGCTTTATTTTGCTCATGCCGCTATATATATAAGAAACCTTGCGTCTCTCGTTGCGTCTCTCGTTGCAGCTGAAATAAAGTTTCGGTCCTCCGCCGGAACGTTGAGCTGTCGGTGAAAAGGCCTGAAGAAAAATACCGGAAAAAGCCGACATTTACAGAGATCCTGAAGTGAGTTCCGCGAGAATCTCCTGAAGTTGAAACTAAACAACTTTTCTTCCGGGGGTTTTGTTTTAGTCTCATTTTCTAAGATCCGCTTGCAATGGAAAACAACCCGTTTCAGTTTTACGGTCTTTACACGTGATCATTTTTCTCTTGAATAATAGCTTGCAAGTCGAAAATTTCATATTCTGAAAATTTTGAAGTTTCAGACTGATTTGGTTGGATTTTGTGTTGATTTCCAGGAAATAAGAAAGTAGAGAAGAAAAAAATCTGCTCCGGCCACTCTGAAAGTAATGGTGAAAGCGGCGACGACGTGCCTGAAATTCTCGCAGCCTATTGTTCCCCATTCTGCTTCCTCTTCTCAAGCCTTGGCGCCGTCACCTCTAAAACGTTGCGGCCGCAGCGAAGGCGCTCTTCTTTCTCTGTTAGTCCAGAGGGCAGATAGGACCACACTGTTCGGATCCGAGCCGCGTCCGATAACACGCTCCCGATCTTGTGAACAGTTGAAATCGAAGACCTGGAAATCTGCTTGCCGGGCCAGCCTCGATGCGTTCTCAGAGGAAGATTTACCCCGGAATATTGACGATTTGGCACAGAGATTTCGATCATCCAACGACGGTGAGGAATCTCTGGGTGTGGAAAACACTGAAGCCCGTAATTCAGTGAATAAAGCCTCAATTAAGAAGCAGAAGAAGCTGTCTTTGTCGGAGATCCGGCAAGAGTCTTTGGATTGGGCGAGAGATGAGATAATTCCGGCGAGCATTGAGTGGAAGGCGAACAGAGTCGAGATTCCGGTTTCGCTCCGGTTGATAAAGAAGAAGCTGAAACGGGAAGAGGACTTGAAGGGAGTGGGCGAATACGCTTGTTGTTCAATAAATAATGCTTTCTCGTCTATGGTGTTTATAATTAGGGAGCTTCAGAGCTACACATTGCAGATGAGAAAGTCGTTGTTCTACGAAGATTTGGAGGGAATTTTGGTTAGAGTTGAGAAAGAGACGAATGCTTCGTTCGTATGGCTTTTCCAGCAGGTGTTTTCCCGGACACCGACCTTGATGGTTTCCGTGATGATCTTGCTGGCTAATTACTCGGTCCATTCCATGGGTTCCGCCCCCGCTGTTGCCGGCTCTCCACCGGCAGTTACCTGTGCAGCGGTGGCGGGAGCTCAAGACCAGAGTTCGGAGCATTTTCGAATTGATGCTTCATCAGTAAATGCTTACTCTGTTTCTTCTAGTAGGAAACCCGCCTCCGTAGGCAGCAATGATGGCAGCGGCGTAAGTGAGCTCCCCCGTGTGGCTAGCGGCAGAGACGGTGGCGATGGGTGGTTCAACAGCTCAGATCAATTAAGACCAGTTGTGGACGACGGAGCTTCGGAGCTGCCCTTAGTGGGTTCCACGAGAGAGGAAGAGTGGCAAGCGGTTAGCGAAAGTGAGTTGACTCTGTGGAACTTGATGGTTGAGGAAGCTTCTCGTTTGGGAGGCGACTCTCTCGACGATGAAACAAAGCGGAGGTTCGTGTCGCCGGTGACTGCGAAGGTCGATACCGATGATTATTGCGAGCACTTGCGAACAGAGCTGGTTTACCAGGCGAGCTTGTCCGAAGATCCCAAAAACTCGCTTATTCTCACAAACTATGCTCAGTTTCTCTACCTCGTCTCGCGAGACTATGACAGGTATCCATCCATTTTCTAACCATTTGTCTCAGATTCTGCTTTTGAGTGATCTCATGTTCAGTTCGAGTTACTGAGTCAGCGAGTCAAAAGCTACCTTTCTTGTCTTGAACTGGAAGTTCTTCAAGATTACCTTTTGGTTGATTCGTTTTCTTTCTTTATTTTTTCCTTTTTCTCTTCAAGCTTCAATCTGAAAGTAGTCGACATTTCAAAGGCTGCTTAAAGATTCTTAAAGGAAATAGTATTTAACTTTTTTTTCGCTTTGAAGGCTTTTTTTTTGTCAGCTGTGTTAACTTTTTTTTTTTTTTGCTTTTTTTGTGTGTGGGGTCAAAAACAGAGCTCAGGAGTATTTTAAGGAAGCGATAGCAGCGGAGCCGGTGGACCCGGAGGCGCGTAGCAAATACGCGATGTTTCTGTGGAGGGCGAGGAACGATTTATGGGGGGCGGAAGAGAGTTTCTTGGAGGCGATATCGGCGGAGCCCGACAACTCGTACTACGCCGCCGGATACGCCAATTTTCTGTGGAACACTGGGGGTGAGGACACGTGCTTCCCTCTTGAATCTGAAGACACAGCTCAGCAAGAGCAGCCCTAAAAGTATGGAGAATCAGAGTCGATGCTCTCACCTCCCCTGTTATCCTTTTTTTTTTTTTTAAGTGTTTTTTGAAACGGTTATATGTACAGTTGGGTGTTGAGCCGACATACTTGTACAAAGAATATTTAGGCAGATTTTCGCGAGCAAGTCCACGTTGTGTTTTCTATTTTTTTTAACTAATCACTAGTATTTTAGGATATTATATAAAGAAATGAAGAGATTAAAATCAAACTTTAAACTTCCTTTACTTCTATGATATCCATCAGCCAACTCATACGCAGACCAGGTTTCTGCGTCATACACAAACCAGCAATAGGTAGCTATCAATTGGCGCTAAGCAAGTATTTTTCAACCAATTAGATGACAGAATAAGGGAATTGAAACCTCAAATATTTATATTACTTTTCTTTTTTTTTTCTACACAGAATTTAATACTATTTATTATAACAATAGGGGTATGAGTGAATAATTCTAAATATAAATTTTGGAGAACTTTAGCCGCAATTAACTCACTTTTATATTCCTGTTTTGTATAAAGTGTCGACACCACTTCTTGGATCCTAATTTTCCCTGTGATTGTCCCTTTAAATGGTCATTTTAATGGCTAACACCAAATATATTTATATCACTTTATTTACCGCTGACTCAAGTGAAGTGACCCAACTATACTTACTGGATCTCTTAAGCATCTATTGTTTTTCTCATTTCATGATAAATATACTGTTGACTAAAAGCAGCTTTGTTTGAGGCAGGTGGCAACCTTTCTTTTCACAATTTGTTTAAATCCTTTCAATTCCTAGCCCATTACAGTAAATTATGGAGTAGTTACATTAATGTTCTCTATCATTTGATTTGATGTTCTATTTTAGAACCTATTCTATTAATAATTTAATTTTGATCATAAACCTATTAAATATGATTCATTTTAGTTATTAATCCATTAATTTAAGGCCTAAATGTCTTTTGTTCCCATGAACTATAGTGATTAGGATAGTTAATTTATTTGTAAATTTTAAATTTTGAAGGTTTAAAATTAACTATCACTACTGAGCTAGTCCTTCACAAACTCTTTCTAATTTACACATCCTCCCTTTATGATTTTACTTATAATTGACACTTACATTCTCTTCTCATATGTCTACATTAATCTTATATATGTTGAGATACAAACATGGAAAAGATGCACTTAAAACTTCTGAACTTCTACTTCTACATTTACTCCCCTCCACCTATCTACTTTCATTAGTTGTATTAATTCCCTCTTTCTAACAAACACAAACTACTACTCTTACATTAATTCACTTCTCCATATTAATTCAAATTTCTCACATTAATTCTCATTTTTTTTTCATTCCACCCACCATCTTCTTATTTTATTAATACATTATGTTCCTTCTCTCAATTTCTTAAAAAATGTTTTTATTTTTACTTTTATCTCACATTAAATCAAACTCATGACATTTTACCTCTTCCCCTCAAACTATTTAATACAATTTTTCTTATTTCTACCTAAACTATTTACCACTAATAAAATTTTTAATATAATATTAAAAATTATTTTATCTGTCTAATTTTTATTTCCTTTATAAACAAAACATATCATTACATTTACAACCAAAACAAATTAGTTAACAGGTAAAACTCTTTCATAACTTACTTTTTACTTTTGAAAACTATGTTACTAGATATGTAATACTAGTAGATAAAATGAAAAATATGATGATAAATAAATTTTTTTAAAAAAGGAAATAAGTTGCAACCATTTTGATATATGTTATTAAATAATTTATTGAATGTTGAAATTAAAAAATAACAAAATTTGGTGAACTAATAATTACATTTAATAAAAAGCGTTTCAAAAATAAAACAAGCATTTAGGGGGAAAACAACATTTATTAGAGAAAAAAACGCATTTAGTTAGAGAAAAAAATGTTACCATCGTTTTAACTTGGGCTAAAATGACGCTTTTAGCGTAAAACTTTTAGTGTTTTATCAACATAGTCCTAAAATTATGAAGTTTCTAATTGAGTACTAAAAAATGTTTCGGAAGACAAAATTAGTAGTTGACATTTTAGAGCCAGAATGTTAACCACATTTTTGTGGTGCACTTTCTAGGCCCTTGTGGTTTAATTTGAGGGGCCATTTTATGCAATCATTGCATTTGTGGTGAGCTTTTTTGAGGCCATAATATGAACTTCATTTTTTTGTGGTACAAATTGTGGGGTTTTGTAGTTCATTTTGAGGGGTCTGATTTGAAACCGCTGGTACACAGTTAGGTACTAGTTTTTTAACCACTTTATCCAAAATTTATATCGTTGGTATGTATTTATGGGCCACTTTGTGAACCACATTTCCTAGGAAATAAACTGCTAAATTAGTGGTTAACTATTCGGTGCCAAAATGTTAACCGCTTTTATGCGGTACACTTTCTGGGCCTTTGTGGCTTAATTTGGGGGGTCAATCTGTGCAACCGCTGCATTTATGGTGAGCTTTTTAGGGGTCATAATATGAACCGCATTTTTTTGTGGTACAAATTATAAAGTTTTGTAGTTCAATTTGAGGGGTTTGAGTCGAAACCTCTGGTACACGTTTAGGGGCTAATTTTTTAACCGCTTTACCCAGAATTTATACCGCTGGTATGTATTTAGGGGCAACCTTATGAACCACAATCCCTAGAAAATAAACTGCTAAATTAGTGGTTGACTTTTTTGGGCCAGAATGTTAACCGTTTTTTTGTGGTACACTTTTTGAGCCTTTGTGGTTTAATTTGATGGGTCACTTTCTGTAACCGTTGCATTTGTGGTGAGCTTTTTAAGGGTCATAATATGAACCGCATTATTTTTTTGCACAAATTGTGGGGTTTTGTGGTTCAATTTTAGGGGTCTGAGTTGAAACCACTAGTACACATTTAGGGGCCAGTTTTTTTAACCATTTTATCCAGAATTTATATCGTTGGTATGTATTTAGGGGCCACTTTGTGAACTACATTCCCCAGAAAATAAACCTCTAAATTAGTGGTTGACTTTTTGGGGCCAGAATGTTAACCACTTTTCTGTGATGTACTTTTTAGGTCCTTGTGGTTTAATTTGAGAGGCTACTTTCTGCAACTGCTGCATTTGTGATGAGCTTTTTGGAGGCCATAATATGAACTGCATTTTTTTGAGGTACAAATTATGAGGTTTTGTGGTTTAATTTGAGGGCCCTGAGTTTAAACCGCTGGTACATACTTAGAGACCAGTTTTTTAACTGCTTACCCAATTCATTTTAACTTAAGTTAACTTAATCTAAAATGGTTTTAAATTTTTTCACCTAGAACCAATTTCATTTGAAAGCCAATATTATATAGGTATAATAATCCATTTGAAACAAAATTTTTATCATGTTTTTAAATATCTATGAAAATTTCTTCTTTAATGTTTAAACAAGAAAAATTTATAAAAAATTAATAGTATTATAAAAATTTTACAATCAATGGATTATTTCACCTAAATAATATTGACTTTCAAATAAAATTGATTTTAAGTAAAAAAGATGTAAACATAAAAATAAGTTGTTTTGAATTAAGTTAGTTTAAGTTAAAACGAATTGGCCCGTATACCGTTAGTATGTATTTAGGGGTCACTTTGTGAATCACATTCCTTAGAAAATAAACCGCTAAATTAGTGGTTGATTTATTCATTCTTGTATATCCATTTTTTTTTGTGTAAAACCATTTTAATATTTTTTGAAGCTCAATAACCAAAGAAACAAATATGAAAAATCTTAAAATTAATGAAATTTAGTTATCAGATATTTCAATTTTGGATGTCAGGAGTTGTTGTAAAATGCTACAAATGAAGTCGGGGTAAAGTATTAGTTTTTAAAGATAGGGGGTAAATTGTAAGTTATGTTAGACCCCAGGGATGTTGTCATTAACCCTTAAAGCATATAAAAAGGCAATAAACACCTATAAAAGAGCTTTAAAAAAAATGATTAAAATTTTAGAAAAGTGTAAAAAATGATAAAATTTTCAAAAAATTATAAATATTTTTTTTAAAATGATAAAAATTTAAGAAAAGACTAAAAAATTTATGAAAAGGTGAAAATTTTTGTAAAAAGGTGATAATATTATTTAGAACATTTTAAACATGGAAAAAATTTAAAAAGCTATTAAATTTAGTAAAAGGTGATAAAAATTATGAAAAGGTGATAAAAATTTTTAAAAAGGTGATAATATTATTTAAGACACGATAAAATTTAAAAAATGGATAAAATTTCAAAAGTGATAAAAATTTTAGAAAGGCCATAATATTATTTTAAATGCGATAACGGTTTAATAAAAGCGATAAAAAAAAAGAAAAAGCAATTCATAGCAAAAAAAGGTGATAAACAAAAAAATTGATAAAAGTCCTAAAAAAGTGATTAAAAAAAATAATAAACTGATCATATCAGTATTTTGTAAAGTTTGATTAGTTGCGAAAACAATATGAAAAATCTTAAAAGTACGAAAATATGGTCATCAATATTAATTTACTTTAATTTACCCTTATCGGCTTTATTAACTACCTCTTACCATCAAACAAAAACTACTACTCCTACATTAATTCACTTCTCTATATGAAATCAAAATTTTCACATTAATTTTCATTCCTTTTTTTCATTCCACCAACCATCTTTTTATTTTATTAATACATACTGCTATTTTTCTCAAATTATTTAATACTATTTTTTTTTTACTTTTATCTTACCTTAAATCAAACTCATCATATTAACTCTCTTTCTCTCAAAGTATTTACCACTATTTAATACTATTTTTCTTACTTCTATCTAAATTATTTACTACTAACTAACATGTTAACAATTATATTTATTGAATTTTTTAAATATATTATTACACATTATTTTATATTTTTACACGTTATTCCTTTTATAAACTAAATTTTTTTACATTTACAACCGAAAATAGCAGGTAACTGGTAAAATTCTTTTACACAGTACTGTTTTATTTTTTATCGTTTTCTTCTATGGCCGTTACCGCAGCGGCAATGCAGAATCTCCCATCAAATTAGCATTTTCGCTAGACAACCTTGCAACTTGGTAGATCCAATCGAAACACCCAAATCTTTGAAAGGCATTAATCCTTCTTGAGATTCGAATATATTAATAACAAC
Organism: Aquilaria sinensis; assembly: GCA_005392925.1. Classification (NCBI taxonomy): domain Eukaryota; kingdom Viridiplantae; phylum Streptophyta; class Magnoliopsida; order Malvales; family Thymelaeaceae; genus Aquilaria; species Aquilaria sinensis. Next base: position 855,785 of record SMDT01002803.1, on the reverse strand, counting down.
ACAACACTTCTAAGCTCAGTCGTCAGTTTCACCCCTCAAAGTCGGATCCATATGCGAGTATAAGGGAAGGCAAAATCACATGGTATATAATTTATGGGTTAATTATAATTTTCCTCTTGAGGTTTATGTGAAATTACACTTTACTCATTCTATTTCAGAAATATACACTTTGCATCCTTCTTTTTTAAAACAATCTGATTGTAACTTCTGAAATATTAATTTAGACTATACAATAACCATTTTCAAGTAATTTAAATCTATAGCATATTTTTTTATAATTACTTGATAATTTAAAAATATTATTTGGCATTTACAGAAAGGAAAAAAATGATAATTTAAAATATCCAATTAGAAAAAGGTATTATACAAATTAAAATTATTGAAAGATAACTATCTTACTTTCTAAATTAAGATTTTAGACATTAATATTGGACTATACTGAAAAGTTAGAGGTAAAGCATATATTTATGAAATATGAGGAAACATATTATAATTTCACTAAAACATCAAAAGGCCAATTGTATTTAATCCTGTAATTTATTAATTGGATTGGATTATTCTTCATTTTTACAGTAAATTCCCCAATTTTCATAACTTCTATTCAAATAAAAAAGTAAGTTTCTAGTACTTTATAAAAACAGTGAACCACTTTCTTCTTTCTTCAAATAAGAATTTATTAGTAAAATCCTTACCTTAGCCCTAAAATTTCATATTTCTTCCAATTAGATCATAAACTTTTTTCATCAGTCTTTTTAGTTTTCACTTCAAACATATGAAAATGTTTAGGCACCAATTGGATAGGAGAAAATGTTAAGGGGCCAAAAAAATTGAATCATACAAGTTTAAGGACTAAAAAAGGAGTTTTCCTTTTATATTCCATATTTTCTATCTCGTCTGCTGTGGTGCTGCTGGCCTAAGGTAGCTCTTGGAGGATGTGAATCATTTTTAGCATAAAAGGTTTGAGAAGAAGATAAAGTTTAGGCTAATCTGTACTTTAAGTTTTTAAGATTATGTGTTTGTATCAATTTTAGCTTAAAGTTCCGCGTACTTCTAGTATAGTTATTTATTGTTATAGAAGATGTCACATGGTTGTGTGAGATTCCTCAAAATGGGATTTAAAGTGCTACATAAGCAACTTCTGTAAAAAAAAAAAATAACAAAGAAACTAACAAAATAGACTCGAATGTGATATACTCAACGAAGTGAAGGATTTTATGATGACAAAAGTTAAAGTAAGTGACTACCTTAAAACAAACATAAAAGCCAAGCCACTATATATATGGATTTTACTTATTTTTTAATCTACATGTGCATTTGTGCCTTACATGCCTCAAATTCTCTCAGTAATAATAAATCCTGTATCACCATGTTGGCAAGTTTCCTTGTTTTATTATTGCTTAAGCATGAGGTAGTTCCTCCTTCGTACTAGATATCACCTTCAAGCTGATATTGCAGATCCAGGTCGGACATGCTCATGTTCTATCTGTTATATAAATTGAGGAGAAACTTTTTTTTTTCCAGTATTGGTGTTTCTTTTCATGCCAGCACTAATCCCATATTATACATTAAAGTGAAAGATGTGTGCCTGGTGGTGCCACATTGCATGGGTGTATTGGTATAATGATGGGTTTGGTCATTTTTTTTTGTTTTGTCTATCATATAGGTGGGTTGTCATTGCATTGTTGCAATTGAGTCCTCTGTCTTCTTACTTCGTCTCTTAATGTGAGTAGGGCTATTTCTATATAATGATGAGGTTGGTCTCGTATTTGGTTTTGTTGTTATAAGGTTGGTGGTTGTTGTCCTAATTTTCCCTTTTATTATCTAACCTATATGTTAGTAAATAATACTCCATCTATCCTGCTTTATTTACTCCATTTGACTAGTTTGACTTAAATTTATTCATATTATTGTTTGTTTGAAAAAATTTTAAAAAAATATATCTAAAAACTCTAGGTCTTGATTTATCATTCCTATATAAAGGTTTTTCATTTATATACTAAAATATTAAAAAAAAATCCTTGAGTAATTGCCAAAAGGGGAATTATGCAAAGAAATTGGGGCAGATGAAGTAATAAAAAATATATCATAATGAATTTTTCCTCGATTTCTTAATTCTTCCTCTTTAATAAATTGATGGCAAGTTTATGGTTTTTTATTTATACACATCATCGTAGTATGTGCCCTTTGTGCAAGTGGGTTGGTTTCAACCTACTTTCGTTGAATACGTCGAATCCCTGTTTATTGCATTATATTATATTACTCTTATTAAGAATTGTTAGCCACCATTTCCATATATGTGTCCACTTGTTCCTGACCTTGAATTCCATGTGGCTTCTATAGAATATGTCATGGGGTACGTGTTTGGGATGAGATTACTTGCATGGGGGGAAGGGATGCCATTGTGTGACAAATGGCTTCTGTAATCCACTGGACATTATAGAATTCGGATATTAAGCATGTGTTTTTTTGTGTCCATTTCCTTCCTTAAATGCTCCTGTATTTATATGGGTTTCATTTGTTAGAAGGGGAGGCATAACGGTTGTTTTGTTTGCTTTGTTTGGTTATTTGCTATATTTGCATGTCCCTTCAAGTATAGGAGCTATTTGTCCTCTGTTCTTGACAGTTTTTCCTAATGTGGTTTCGTTGTTCCTCCTTTGTTGTTGGTTCCACTATTACCCATCTTATGTTCAATTTCTGCAGCGATGTTTAATTATTGATTGGTTGTTCTTGGGAAAAGCGGTATATCTATCTCGCTGTTTGTCACAAGAAGGCACTAGTGAAAAGGTTAGTTGGTTTGTCATTGGTTTGCTTTATTACCTACTATTTTGCCTTTGAAATCTCTCTCAATGGTTTGTTTGTTCCTAAAGAGTGTTGGAGCATTACAATTGTACTCAGGGTATCTTGGTCTGTCTTCATGCTCCCACTTATTTTAGTTCTCCGACTCCTGGTCCGTAGCATTTTCATCTTGTTATCGTTGGCTCCCTTGATTGGTTACTTTTCTGACTTTGATTTCTTCCCATAATGGTTTGTTTGCCTCAACAATATGTTGGATCATTATAGTTTCAGTCAGTGTGTCCTACTTCGTCTGCCTTTTTCTGACTTATTTCCTCCTGTGACTGTTAGTCGATAACAATTTCTGGAGTTGGTTTGCTTATCATCGAGACCAATTTTAGCTAAATTATGTTCCAAATTATCGTTGCCCATACCTTTTTATGTAATAAAAGCCCATATTAATGATTTTTTTTTTCTTATGTTTGTGTCCATATTTATTATGTTTCACAAAATTTGATTCCTCTCATTGTATTTGGCTACTCAAAATTGAATGTCGACCATGGAAAAGAAGAAGCTGCTTTGCTTGCTATGATAAAAAAATGCAGATTGTGCACACACTACTTTAGCTGTAATAGCAACAATTGTTGGTGCCAGTTATATGACCACATATATGTAAACTTGGAATTGGCACGTAAAAAGTTTGATGATCTACAACGACATCTAATGAAGTTAGAGAAAAAGCGAAGCGATGCCAGCTTTGAAAATCACCAACTTCATGTAGAAATACTTTAGCTACAAGAAGAATTAATAAGGGAATGCCAATTTGATTGTGCTTCCTCTTGCGGTGAAAATTAAATTTGATTTGTCCACACCTCTAAGGACAGCAATTGTAACAATTGACTTATGTGTATAGGGATTTCAAATGGGTGGGTGAAATCTGTAATATGAGGATATCCACCTATGATGGATAGGTAAATAAGTAAAAATACCTGTGATAGGGGCAAACATATGTAGCAAATCACACCCGTTTGGTAGGTATAGACAGGTGGCGGGTAGGAGGTATCCATCACGGATAAATCTACTATGCCTACTTGTGAAACCCATGAGTGTAAATTTCCTACTTATTAATTATAATGTGATGCAACACCTACACTTAACTAATATTTTATACTAATCACATCAAATTTTTTCTTGTATATATGTTGTGATTTTGTTGAATTATATAGAGAATGACTTTGTGTGTATTTTTTATATTTTATTTTTATAAAATTTAAAAAACACAGTTTAAATTGCGGGTTACCCGCGGATCGTGGGCATAAGTGAGATTTTTCACCTTCTTGTGAATATCCACGAAGTCATGGGTACTAAAAAAACAGCGAGCACGAATGACAAACAGGGGTTATCTGCACCAGTTTTGCCCCGTTGCCATCAATATCTGCGTATGACATCTGTACATATATTACTATATCCAAAACAACAACTCTATGTATTTTGAATTTGTAAAATACTTCTTGGAATATATAAGACTTTGTGTTCTGCTTTTACCATTTTGTTCATGTCGAAATATGTTAATGTATACATACTAGTTATTCCCCATGCCTTAATGTCCACGCTCGTTTTCCTGAATTATTGTCGGAATTAAATGTACATGCCATTAACGTCTTCCTACTAGGTAGAATCGATGGCAGAATGTCCATCTGCTTCATGACGTAGAGATCGATACTTGCTGCTTAAGCATCGTTAGTCTAATCTTATGCATGAGGGAAGACATAAGAAGGATGATAATTATCAAAATGACATTAAAAAAAAAAGAAATATGTGTTTCCCCAGCAAGATTACCTGTTGCTTTTCGAAGTGGTCCTCTTGAGCTAAATAATCAACCAATGCATCAATGTATGCGGTGCACACCATTTACGCAGTATTTATTTTTGTTATATAAGAATAGACACTGTTTCTTTGGATGCCTACTTATTGTAAACTTTAATATATTTGATACTTTTAACATCTTCACAGGGACTGAGCATATGGTTGTAGAATTTCATGAAATAGATTGTATCCGCCAATTTTGAGGTGCTATTTCTTGGTACAATGAATTTTAAAAGTGATGACAAAATAAAAACACTTTCAATTTGCACTATGCTGTCAAAATGGTTATGTATCATTACCTTCCTTAAAACCTACACCAACTTCACTCGACAATCTTTTGGACTTAAATTTTGGAGTTCAAGGTGTCTGATTTCAGAAAAATATTCAATTATATAACTCAATGTTTGCTTTCACTCCTTTAGGTGTAAAAATTGATCATACTATAAACACAAGGTTAGGCCTTTATACATTCCGTATTCATGGGCAACACTATCATTGTTTGGGATCTCTTCTGCCTGCGGATAATAAAACTCTACAATTTGCTCAACTATATATCTACGATACTAAACATGAAATAAACAACCTCCTCTGTTGACAAATGCATTTACCGAGTTCGACTATTAATCACAAGGGAAACTGGTGACTCATAGTCCATTTCACAACAACCTATTTGTGTCACAACATTTGGCTGCCACCCAAATGATCAACAAGATAAAACAAACCTTCAACATTTAGATAGATGATACAAACTACCAGCTCCTTCATTGTGTGTAACAAGTTTTCAAAATCTATGAAGAATGGCGGGTGGCAACTTTGGAAACACTGAATGCACATCACATATATGTCCATAATTTGCACAAGGCATATGGGCTTCTACTGCATCACTTAACTGCCCTACTCTCCTCATTCCCTTACTAAAACTCTTAGCTTCGAAATGCATGTACTACTGCACTGTCTAATGGCATGTACTAATGATGCCATTTTGTTAGACTCTTTGCTTATACAGTACTTTTATGAAATGTTGATTTCTCACCCCCTGTTACTTTGCCCGTATATTAATGCTAGCGTTTGACCTTATACAATAATTACACTGATGTTACTATTTTCTTTCCAATCAGCGACTATGTTCTGAAGTTATTTATCTCTTTATTTTCCCTTTTGTTTTCTTATAAAAATCATAACATCTCAGTATATTACTTCTAGCCTCATACATATTTATCTCTTTATTAACATATACTTTTCTTACACAAATTACTGATACTAACATGTATACATGAACAAGCACAGAAGACATTCGTTTACAATTGGAAATCATTCATACAAAGCTAACTCACATACTTACTATGCCAAAAGCAACATACAAATCCATTCCTCCTCAAACGATTGCTTTAGGTTTTTTTTCAGACACTATGCCGTTTACAAAACCAAAAACATGGGCACACTATTAAGAGGCACCATAAAAAGAAGTAACAACCATAGCACTTAATTCCTAAAACCCATTGTGCTGTAATCACAAGTTTACTACTTACCCTTCACCCAAAATACTTCTGCAATCTATCTTCATCTAAATAGAATATAATTAACAAATAACAGGTAGACCCATTATAGTACATTAATATCTCCCACATTCATATTAAACATACAGACAATATCTTTGTCACCTCCTTAGACTACCCCATTATCAAATCTATATACTCTAAACTTTTTATTTATACGAGCACACAAATGCACTGTTTCCTTATTCATTGCATACCAAACCCATTTCTATTACTCAAACATTACACACAAGTGACCTAGAAAACACACTTTCAAAATTATTCTCCAATTTCCTCTTTCCCCGCATTTTTCACCAGCACTACAGTACTGACACTTCGCCTTTATGTAGCACAAAAATCCTAAAATGAAAAAGCTTTTACTATCTCAACTTCTGCCAAGCAACACAAAAGGGCTATTGAAAGTGAGAGTATCCCGCCTATGGAACACTATCATTCCCGGCTCCACACCAACCAATCTTGGACTAAATAACACCCTAATTGACAAAGAGGTACATAATTCAATTTCATCATCATTGATAAGCACACAAATAGAAACAATTAAACCATAAAAAATAATTTTTGCAACCCCTCAAACCTAGCACATGCCACTTACCATTTCCTCGAACATAAAATAATGCATCCACTTAACTAGATAGACACATTTATATTCGGAGGACAAAAGCACTAATACATTCATCCTATTACAGAGCACTATTATGCAAGCCACTATTAATAAAAGAGACATTGATTGTTTCAATGAAGTACTCATAGAATGATCAACATTTAGTATTACCAATTTCACCCTCATCCCAAATAAAAAAAATATATAGAGAGCCACTATGCATGAGTTTGCAATTATCTTAAACAGATGGACAAGTATACAACCAATTTCTGACGATTATCCCATTCCACCACATGGTTTCATTTTCACCACATTCGACACTACAACTCTCAGATTACAATCTAATACATTCTTTACAGGTACTTTCATCTAATTTACTGTACATTCAATTTCTATTTAGCTTTTTTAATAACTTACAGATATCACTCATTATACATACCTCATAGATGTAATTGGTAAAATCACAACAATCAGTCCCCTTTTTTAACTATACATTGATGGCGGACAACCTTTAAAAAAGGACAATGGAAATTATGGATAGTACACTTCTTTTTTACATGCACTATCCCTAAAGGGAAAACTTACTAAATAATCAATTTTACATTTTTTTCCCATCACATTAACATTGTACATAGCACCAATCAAATGTCTATTACTCTCTAGGAAAATGCTGGTATAAATATCTACGAGATAATTGTTATTGCAAAATGAAACAAGGAACCAGTTATTGTTATACTCACCGGGATGATTGTTAAAGAATTTCAAGGTATGTCTCTACCCTGCTTAACATCACCATTTCTTACTAAATAATACTCCAAATATAACTCAGTTAATCTAATTACACATTTTGCACTACCTATAAACTTTCTCTAGGTAATCCCACTCTCGGAAGTATCTCAGCAACAAAATGTTACATTGACATACCAATTCTATAGACAATTGAGATGAAAGCAAGGTAACATAACATTTCCTTATACTTTTAAACAGTCTTCACCCCCTGAAGAAAAACAATCAACTATTCCTACTAACAAGCACATAGAATTGTCGACCAAGTTACTCAAATTACACTACACGGCTCATCGTCCTCAGACCCCGTACACCCTCGTGAAGAAATAACAATAAACAAAATGCACATTAACTAACTACTCCAACTCAATCTTTAAAATCACATGGTAAATATAAATATATATACACATAACTTGGTAAATATAAATATATATACCCCGTCTCATACTCTATAACTTGATACTAAAGCTTCCTTACCCATCACCATGGCAAGATTAGAAATTCACTTGCCTCGCCATAATCAAAGACATTGACAGCTCCCAAGGTTGGTGGTATCGAGCATGCTTCTATTGTCACAGTATTATCCAATCAGTTGAAAACATCTTTTGGGGCACCAAATGTCCAAGAAGCGACTAACCCCTAGAACCTTGGTAACATATCCTTTGCTCCCATTGCATACATTTACTCACATGCATACACCAATACAAATACTTTAAGTATACATCTATTAATGAAACACCACCAGGTATAAACTCAATACCATCATCCAAGACAACGCCGGCGAAGCAAGTTTCATCACCTTTGGTTACATAGCCCAACTATTGATTGGAATACTAGTAATCTAATGACCGATAGATACATACTCGCCCCTCAAATGGAGAACAAAATAGGATTAACCCCTATATTCCAAATATCTCCTACTACACAATCAAACGAGACTGCTATTGCCAATTTTCAAGTATTAAAAATATTTGATCTAACTACTCCCACATATTCATTTCCTTTACTAACACCACAAAAATGAGCAGTCACTTCCACCCATTACATAACACAGGAGAAGACACACCCACAGACAATTTCATCCAAGACACGCCAACGAATCTCAAAGGAAAAGAGTAAGATATTAATTCCTAAAATCTCCGCATATATTTACAAAATAAATAAAATCTAACATACACCTTTCTTTATTGGGACAGAATAATATCAGAAGCATCAGACACATCATCTACAGATGAGCAGCAAACCGAACTGGTGCACAGAAACGTCAAGCAAAAATTGTAAGTTATACTCTGCTACAACCCCCTCCCATACAACTATACATTAAACTCACCAACCGATACCAACTTTGCATTCCCTTGCTTTATCCTGCTAGGGATCTCGAGCACCAAGGAAAAGAGTAGAATGCCTGAAGAAAAGATCCTACTCACATCACCACGCATGACCGGAGCACAAGAAGAAGGAAGACATCTGCCTCAACTATGTCGATACAAATGTGTCCCTGTAAAACAAAAGTTCTCAGTTTATGTTGTAATATAAATAAAAAAAATGTACCAATGTACTATATTATATAAATAAAAAAGCACATTTCTGTCAGAACCATTGCCTCATAAATAAACTCGATACCAACAACTTCCTTTAACATCAAGTAAGACACTCTTCATAGTTGCGTAGCGCAAGTCACACTACTGGTATATATGAAGTATGATTTTCTTTTCTTTTCTTTTTTTTGAAAAAAAGGCTATATCTAAAGATTTTCATTGGCTAAATCAAGTGTTTAATTTTTTCACCGAATGACACCTGACGAGAGATAAAGATAGGATCACTTGAGAAAAATTAGGTTAGTTAGTGGATGTTTGTCGCTGTTGGATGGGTGGTGGAGTTTGGGTAAATGACCTAGGCTCAGAGATGGTAAAGGAATGGAAGGGAATTATTAGCAGGTAGTTAGGTAGACAATCCTTTAATATAGTGAGTAAGGTTCATTGGACATTTAGGAGGTTTTAGAGTTTGACTTCGGTCTCTCCATTTCCTACATAATACAATAAATAATATGATCCAAAAAACTGTCATTATTCACGTAATTTTACAATAAAAGTATGTTCATTCTTACATGCCTATAATGATGCTGCTAAATACCAATGAAAAAACATTAAAAAAAAGACTAAAAAACTTGTCACATGAAGACATGGCCAATAATTGAGCATTAGCTAGCAGCAACACCTATATAACTACTTACTTTCTTTATGCTTTTCTTTTCTTTTCTAACCTCTACCTAGATCTATTTGACTTGACTTTGACCATAGTTTGTCTTCTGAGAATCCAGCAAATAACAAGTAATTGCTCGAGCATTTACCCGAATATGAAAGTTAAGGTGTGGGCAATCTCTAATATTTACACTCTAGTCGAATTAACCCATTTATCTCAAATTTCATCCAACTCAATCACCTTCCTCGGAACAATTCTTATTTTTTGGAGTTCGGATACACTAAAATTAGTTTCCCAAGCTGCCAAATCCAAACCAGCTTGGTATCTAATCCTGCTTTTTACCCGAGGATTTCCTTTGCCGGATCCAACGAGTCAGGCGTTGCCTCTTCACCTATATATATCTCTACTAACACCTAATTTTTATCCTAGTATTAATTTTAGAAAGTTTGAGGGGCAACATGGAGCTTTTTTAAAAATTTATTATTGAAAAGGCATAATTTGGGGCAAAACTACCAACTCTCTAGTGTTTGAGACAAATCTGGCAATTTTATAAAACTCTAGGCAAGATTTGACAATTTTATAAAGTTTTGGGTTAATTAGACAAATCCATAAAATTGAAATTTTGCATAAAATTGGGCACCGGAACAAAAGCCTAAGAGTTTTTTTTTACCTAAATTGATATTTTGGACATATTATATCATAAGAGATTTGAATATCTTTAAAATTGATTTGGATGTGATCAAGATGTGGTTTAATCCCTCCAACCTTTATTAATCATGTGTCTAACTCCCCTCCTATAAATAGGGGTGGAAGAAAAATACAGAGAAAAGCTAAGAAATTTGCAAAAACCTTCAACTTTTTGAGAAAATGTGAAACTGCAAGTTTATTCCTTTATCTCAACAACCTCATTCCCAAAAATCTTAAACTTCTCCATCTACTGCCGTCATCCTTGGAGTATCGTTCCTCCTACCCGAAACAATATGTTCTTTTAAATTCTTAGCAGATTTAGTAAAATTTTGAGATTTTAAGAACATCTAAATAAATTTCATATACGGTTGATCTAGTAAGATTTAGGATTTAGAATTAAATTAAAAATTAAAATTAAATAAAATTCATAAAAAGGTATTTAATTAATGTGAGGTATGAAAAGAAACAAAATCCTAAAAAAAAAAAAAAAGACAAAATAGAACCATCAAGATACCAATTTTGGGCTTTAAAAGGGTGCTTAATTTTTATTTAATGTAATCAACTCACAAATCCTATAATTGCTCTTGGACATATAAGGTGTCTAATCGACCAATGTGTAATTTGATTAGTGGCGACTCTTAACTCACATTGCTACAATGTCCTATGATTGCAAGGCATGTGTATGAATCTGGGGTTGCTGTACTGCCGATCTCACCAATGTAGTGAGAAGCTACGGCCAACGTACGGCATGTCTGGGGAACGAGAATTGTTCCAAGGAAGAGGGTTGATTTGGATAAATCAGGAGGACGACGGTTTAATTCAACTAGAGTTCAAATATTAGGGGTTTATTTGTTATTTTACATGAGTCTTTAATTGGTATCGGTAAAGTTAATCCCGAATAAAAACTTTAGTAGTATTATTTGCCAATGAAAAAGACCACAGTATCCAAACTCCGCCGAGCTATGAATATTTGTGAGGAGTTTGCCCATTTTGCCAAAATTAAAGTAAACAGTAGCGGTAATGCTTCGCTTGATCTATTAGGCTCTTCCTGATGGCCCAATGGGCCTAGAATATGTGGGCATAACAGGTTATTTGGAGCATAACCAGGAATAGACGGTAAGTGGCCCTTTAATCTTCAAAGCTCAACCCCTCATGCATTCGTGAAATTAATTACGGAGCTGGCCATTTAGAATTCCATTCAAGTCAATTAATTAATGCGACGGCTTGAAATTCTCCACAACAATCGCCCCCCCCTAATTCTAAAACCTGTAGCTCATTACTTCGTTTCATTTCTACACAAACATTTCAACTAATTAAATACTAATTAATTAACTATAATGACCGCCACTAACTATCTCTGGTGATGGGAAGCTCAGGAGTTACACCGGAAAGAAATCCTCAGCCGTCGGATGATCTCACCGCAGATGCTGACGAACATTTCCATTTATTCCACGTGGCTGAATTCATGGCTAGCTCTAATTAAGCCAATATATTGAAGCTCCAATTACAGCTGAAGTTTTCTTACAATTCTAGAGAGAGAAACAAATTAAACCACAATCAAGCGAGAGCAATTTTAATTTCAGCGCTCCAAAACGTATGCTTTCTATTTATAATAAGTCCCCACATATATCTCTTTGTTTCCGTGATCGAGCTCTCTTCTCTACCTATGGAGGGAGCAGAAGCCGGCTTCGCCCACCGCCAGCTGCATGACGGCCGGGACGACGTTTTGATTGTCAAAGCTGCTGCTGTTTACTATAAGTCAACTCCACCGTTATCCGCCATCGACAGGTTCTTGCACTGCGCTAATCAAACGCAGAGGAATGAGGAGGAAGACGAGTCTTGTTTTTATGGTGCAATTCCATGGCCGTGTGAGATTAGCAGTGGGCAAGAAGAGAGAAGGTTTGTTGATGGGCTTTTTGTGGATGCAGATGATCGGAATGAGGGTGAGATGAGGAACCCTAACGTGGACGTCAAGGGAATGAAGAACGCTAAAGTCACAGCAGGGAGGAGAAGCAGTAAGAGAGGTTCCTGTGCTGCTGCTTTAATCAAGGGTCAATGGACTGATGAAGAGGACAGGTTGTTAATACAAAACTGGTGTGTGTGTGTGCGCGTGCGCGTGCGAATCTGTGTTTTAATTATTTCATTTTAAAATTTGTGGGGTTGTATTGTTATTGTATTATGTGATAGGAAATTGAAAAAGCTGGTGAAGGAATATGGAGAGAGGAAATGGGCGCAAATAGCAGCGGAGCTCAATGGGAGGGCTGGAAAACAGTGTCGGGAGAGATGGCATAACCATTTGCGCCCAGATATCAAGGTTTTAATTTTTTATCATCAAACTCAGTACAATTATTTGATTACTATGGTATTTCTTTATTTGTTTATGTTAGATTCTTTCCTAGCCATTGTTTCATTAAAATGGATCAAGTTTGATGTATAAATCCAAAAGTATATGGTATAAATTTTCAGTTCACTAAAAAAATATGTAGTATATATTTTCAGAAGTCAACCCATGCATATAACAGCACTCGTTTTTTAACCAAAAAATAGAAGTTTTATTTCTATACATTAGTTCCCTATCATATGATATACTTAATGAACACACACACACATATATTTACGCAGAAAGATAGATGGAGCGAAGAGGAGGAGAGATTACTAGTGGAAGGGCACAGCAAGGTGGGGAACAGGTGGGCAGAGATAGCCAAGATGATCCCTGGCCGAACCGAGAATGCCATAAAAAACCACTGGAACGCCACCAAACGCAGGCAGGCCACCTCCCGCCGCTCCTCATCGTCCAAGACCAAACACACCGCCACCAGCGTCCAGAAAGACGCCGGCCCCAAGCTCCAGCACTCCACCGTCCTCCAAGAATACATGAGAAACAACAATATTCCCCTCAAGCCCGGCCGTGGCCAACAAGTTGAGGCTGTCCCCTCGGAGGGTCCTCAGCCGTTGATCACCCAGACTAATTATTACGATGAAGAAGTTGTTGGTCGTTCACCTCCTTCCCATATTGGATTGCTTGAAGTACAAGATAATCAGCCAATGGGCAACTATCTTTGTTCAGACCATTACCTGGCCTACCTGTTGAACGGAGATAACCATCATCAGATTGAGCCAACAAGTGGTGCCAGTTATGCTTCTTCCCCAACCTTTAATGGCGTTGGGTTTAGCGGAAGCAGCAGCTTGGACATGCAAGTCGGTAATGTTGGCGGATCATATCACAACTGCTCCGGAAATGGGGTTAGGAAGCAGGAAATGGATCTGATAGAGATGCTTTCTTCTTATTCTCATTTCTCCACATGCACTAGCTAGCTAGCTAGCTAGCCAGGTATAGCTATTAGTCACGAGTACCACTATATATAATATATAGCTAGGTTCCATTTCTTGCTCCAATATGCATATGCATGTGCTTCTTATCTCAAGAACGCACTTTAGTTTTAAGCTGTTTGATCCAGTTTCAAATAATATTTGATCGATTCTTAAGGTTTATAGCTTACTTTTCTGTCTTAGATCGATCTGTCATGATATGGACTAGCTAGATATGCATTGTTAATTCCTTCTTTTCCATCCAAAATTTTATGTATCGATCAAAAGTTTTGTATTCATAAATTCTTACACTTTAAACATTTTTTTCCTTCTATTTTATATGATATATATACAGAGCAGTAATTTTTTTTCTTGACCGGTTAAAAAAAGACATTTTATTAAAAGGAAAGAGAAACAAACTTTATCTCAAAGTAATTAGGGATGATGGCGGAAACAACCCAAGCCATATTCAGATGAAATTAAGTTTGGTCGTAATATCCTAAGTGATGCTAGATAAGCTTAATTTACAAAGAGAAATAAAATGTTTGACAAACTATTATTGTATGTCATCATTCTCATCTTCGGATTGCAGTGGACCTCATAAAATTTTATAGAGCTCATATCATTTCAATAAATGAGATTGGTGACAGATAACCTAACTATCACTCATAAAACAAGCAAAACACAAATAAAGAAAAAGCATCTATAAAAGCTTTAAATCATCAAGTAAATTTTCAATAATTTGGCTCATCACAAACCAAAACACAAAAGAAAAAAGGCGACTTTCACTAACACAGATATGCAACCCAACCAAACAGAAAAGGTCAAAAAGAAAAGAAATAGAGTAAAACTTATACCAACCAGCTCATGAGGAGCGTTTGTATGAATTATGGTTCTATTCGCACCAATTAATAATCAAGTGAGTGAAAATGCATACACAATAATATATCATCACAAGCTAGCCATATACTATTTTGTATTCGAGAGCGAGATTTATCAACATGGAACATGTTTTTATTAGTTGAAAAATTTAAAGCTAGATAGCTTTTAGAAAAAAATAACAATAATATAAAAAAGTAAAAAAAAAAAAGATACTCTCTCCATCCTAAATATTTTGCATAATTCACTTTTCAGAAATTAATTTTATAATTTTTTATTTTCAATATTTTAGTATATAAATGAAAAATCTTTATATATGAATAATAAATCAATATATATATATATATATATATATATAATATATCTTTCTATATTTATTAATATATTAATTTTTTTCTAACGAATAATAATATAAATAAATTTAAATTAAACTAGACAAAAATATCAAATGAAGTAAAGAAAACGGGATAGATGAAGTATAATAATTACCGTAGCATTTGAATAAGTAAAGTAATTAGGAAGTTCAAATGGAGGAGAACATTCAGAGTTAGAATAATTTCAATACTGTATATCTTTGGAGAAAAAAAACAAATATAATTGGATATGGTAATTAAATCATATCTAAGAACTAGAAGCAAGGGGGAAAACGTGGTCATGAAAGTGTGAACTTGCTAAAAGGGCACTTATTCTCTCCACGAGTTCCTTGGGCAATCATCCAAACTGTCTTTAACTTCCCTGAGGAGATAGGGCAAGTATAATCTCTTTAAGAGCTTTATACTGGCTGTGCTCTGGTTGGGGAATTGTCTCTGCATCACGACATCTTGGCCTTTGCGAAGAAAATTCCGGCAAACAGACCTGCACCGGAGGGGCAAATGACATGAGACATCACACACCAAACGATTATCTTCTGACCTCATGGTGTATGTACAGATTCATTACCAAAGAGTATGCTGAACAAGTTCGGAAGACTGAGAGGAACATTGAACAGTACCAGACCAGCTATGGAGATGGGTATCTTGTTTAACGAACCCACCAGGCTACAACAACAAATAAGTAGGTCGTTATGCCAGAGAAATATTTATGCGTGTAAACCGCTGCTATGCTAAGCCAACTAGTTCATAGTGGTGAACTGGCGAATGTGTGCGTGCACGTGCAAATATTCCGTTTTCAGGATAAATAAACAGACAGTTCTTCTAGACATCGAGGTCAAGGATTAATTACATAATCCATCTTCTAACAGTTTCAGTTTCCTGATAAGCCAAATTCGCAATCTTCTCTTCAACTTGTTGAAACAGAGCCAACAGGCCTTTGATGGTTGTTTAACATGATGGTCTGTTCATGACAAAATACTAGTAGAATACCTGTAAGTTGTTGGCCCAGTTTGATGTAAAAACCACATGGACGTGAAACTAATAGCAAGTCCAAGAAACCCGCTTACTGTTGCTACAACCCAGAACATTGGCAGCGTAGTTACATCACTGCAAGACAGTAGCAAAACATCAGCTACCACACTTAAAGGCATACTTTTAACAGGACTAGTACAAGGATGCCGGAGTTGTCTTTGACATATTGACTTACGCATTTTGGACATACTCCCATTCATCCGACCAAAAAATTAAAATGATGGCAAAAGGAAGGGATAACAAATTATTCAGCAGAACCATGGATGCTTCATTCAGTGATCCTGTTTTCGTTGCCTGCTTAGCCTTGTCCATGATGTGCCGAAGGGTAAGCTGTCACAAATCACAAAAAGTTGCATGCTTCTGAAACTGTATTAACACATGGTTACAGGATTTCCAGAAACATATCATGGAGCCTTGGTGTAAGCTATTAGTTATACATCTCCAGTTTCGAGGTAATGACTTAACTAATAACTAGAGCATACCGAGTAACTTGCTGTCAAAACACAATTCATGATCTGCCAACCATATCCTGCAGCATCAAACGTCAGGTCTGTGATACCTCCACTTATAGCGGAGATGACCTGCAAATCATAAACACTTCGGTCCACTAACAATTATGATGATATACACAAATTACAATGCAAGATACCAAAATTCTGGCATGATATAGAGCAGACACCTTGCGGAAAAATGGTAAGAGAAAATGTTCAAAATTAGACAGTCTGGATGCTCCTAGGTCACGAAAGTAAAGTCAATAGTTAGGTTGGTACAACTGAACTTGGGTATATTCAACCCAAAACTAAAATGACAGTAACTATACCATCACAGCACTTGAAAGCTATTCAAATCACATCACAGAAATGCAGTGATAGATAGATTGCCACATCTTTTTCCGAGTTGATGATTAGCAGATATAGATCCCTTAGGAAATAGTCACATTTCTCTTTTTCCAATGACATGCCGTAAAGGTGCACAGTTATAACACTTACCATCATAAACATGGCAATCCACACTTTCTGGTTCTGATGTTTCCTGAAAATATATAGTTCTCCAACTGCCGTTAAAATATTTGTCATGTTCTTCAGAATAGTCACCATTGCAACATTTATGTACTTCAAACTGAAAGGGCACAAGCAGCACAGCAACTGGTAAGAATACACTTATCTTACGTGAGGACAACTGGCATATCAACAGAATGTACTCCACATGCAGTAAGAACATACCTATACATGCCAGAAACAAGCATTCCAACAAAGATTATATTGACCGGTATCCAAATCCGAATCAGATTCCAACTGAGCTTTTCAACGGTTACCACTCTGGATAGACTTAACACAGCAACAATTATACAACAGATCAAATTCTGCAGAAACATGAAAACACAAAATGAACTTCTTTGAATTAGAATACATACTGTGCATAATAAATGACAGCAATCCCATTCACAGCATCCACAAACAGAAAATTATTTCTCATTTATACAGAGATCTAGGATATTCTGGATTCATTAGTTACAGATAAACTTGACAGATATTAAAATGTAGCATGTTGCTTAGGTTATCACAGAAAAATACATATTTGCCTACATTCAAATATATGCAAGAAAGTTTAATCAAACTTTGTCACGTACTTGGTAAAACATCAGAGATATTCCTGCATTGAAGTTGTAACCCGAGAGAACAACTTTGTTCAACAATATCATGCCGCAAGAAGAAAAGCAGTAAGCTGTCCCAGATAAAAGAGGTCCAGACCTTCTCCCAGACAAATGCTGGCGCTTTTGAGCACCATCAAGTGTAAGGCTGGAATTATCATTTCCAAGGGCTCTATTCCACCTAAGAGGCCTGCTCAACGAATGATAATTTAAGGGTGCAATGTTGAAAAAAGTTGCAGTTTGACAGTTAACCAGGAATCTGAAACTTGAACTATGATACTTTGGAATAACTCAATCTGGTCAGTGTTTGCAAAAACCTATACCTGGTCATAGAATGTATATAAATCATGGGTGTAGACATCATAATTAAACAAGAAAACTTGAAAATAACTAGTGTCTATTAAGTGCAAGACCTTTTCTTGATTGGTTGTCTTCAGAACACAGAAAGAACAATGAAATTTTACAGGAAACAAGAAAAAATAAACCGAACATTACAAACATTCCAATACAATTCATAGAATGAAAGACTGGTTATCTTCCTGTGGAACAGGTCTACCGCGAAAAACTGATACAACTGAAACAAGTTTGGAACTAGACCATGACTGATCGCCCAAATAAAGGACATAGGAGTATACTAGAACAGAAAAGGAAAAACCGGTAAGAAAACTAAAGGATGCTTGAGAAGATTTTAAAGATTACCTGTCATTCAAGTTTCTATGGTCAGCATTAGCAATTCTGCTAATAGACCTGCGTCCTTCCTTATGGACACTATCAAATATCTCATACACACGGTTGACCTCCTCATCAGATGTCACTTCACCATGCAACGAGGCTAGCTCTGGCTCCTCAGATATATGAAACACAACCTCATCTAACTTCTTATCATTAGACATGTCACTGACCAGCAAATGAGCAGCCACAACGTAAAACAAGGAACAATTCAGGCAGGCAAGAGAAAATCACAGGAAAGATATGTGACCTAATTTTTGGAGAACCAATATGGAAAGCTGGATGCTACTAATTTATTTCACTCCTTTAATTCATCGTCATAAGTATGCATAATTGTAAAGCTACTAAATTGGCATTTCGCATTTGCTAACCAAGTAACTCCCACAGGTATAATCATTTGAACTACTGAAGAACATATATAAAAGGGCAAAACAAGTGAGAAAAACGAACCGCGAAGGAATGAACTAATGCAGGTATTGAATGAAAGGAAGTTGAGCGCAGATGGGTTGACGCGGAAGAGGCGAAAAATTGAAGCTTTTTAGAAATCACGCAAAGGGGGTCGAAGCGGGGATCAGAAGAAAGTGTGAAAAAGAAGAGACTTGAAGATGCAGCTAAAGGAATAGAAGCCATGTCAGTGAATAGCAACAGAGAACGAGATTTCTAAGGAGGGAAACTTTGAATCTTAATGATGGAAACAGGTCCCGATAAACCCAAAGTCAAACGACTGCTCATTTTTTATCCTCACTTCTTTTTTGGGCAGGACGGATGATTAATGAGCACGACATGAGGGAAGGCGTTTCCCGGTCGGGTCGAATGTATGAGTTAACTTTGCAAAAGGCCCAATGGCTAACAGATCCGACCCTTCTTCAAACCCAAATAACGAATAGAAGTTGGGGCCCGTGAAGATATGACCGGCAGTGGCATTGCAAATTAAGCGTCCTGGCCCAAATTCCATACAAGTTTTACAAATTATAACTGCATCTTAGCAAAAAAAAATTTTTTTGCCTACAACCAAATTCGTTTCAAAACCAATATTATGTAGATTTAAAAATTGATTTAAAATTAAATTTTTATAAAATATTAAATTTTAAATAAAATTAGTATCAAATAAAAAAAATATAAAAATAAAATAAATTAATACACCTACATAATATTAAATTTTAAATTAAATAGACTTAACTGGAAACGAATTTCTGTGTTTAAGTTGAAATCATACTCTACAAAGAGTACTACTTTTTTATCCCCTGAACTGAACCCGGCCAAGTTGTCAGGAGAACTCTTCAGTCCCGTCATACCTTTGGATTTGTATCCCAAACCAATAAAAGCATGACACGCCATCAATTATGCCCCACATCTTCCACATCATCGCCTTCCACATAACTCGAAGTGGTCCTCTTCCTCATTCGATCAGCGACGGAAAAGGGCAGGATGACCAGATTGAGTTATTCCAAAGCATCATAGATCATGTGGTGTTTGTGCGGTCGTGGTCCTTATGGATTAGGTTGCGAGGAAGATGGTGGCCGAGTTGAAACGTTTGGAAACACAGGTTAACTTAGCGAAGGACCAAAAAGTTAGGGCCAGCAAAGAAATTTCATTTTTTCATGAACACGGGAAAAGAGTTATTTATAATTGGCATTACAGTTGCTCCTCTCAAAATATACATTTCCTCTCATTCTCTTTTTACATTGTCTAAAGAAAATCCGAAATCTTATTATCTCCATCTTTCATTAATTATCGTTTGTTTGACATTCCTATAGTCCATAGACACTTAAATTTATCAGTTTTTTCACTTCATAAGTCAAAATAACAACTTTTAAATGTCAAGAAATTGAGAAAAAAAAATATCAGACTGGTTCAAATTGCTATAATACTATACATTTTACATGTTTAAATTAGGATTTTATAAGTTTTCCTTAACATTGCATAAAAAATGAAGGTAGAATGTCTGTTTAAACCTCAAGGTAATTAATTTCATGGGAATGAAAATTCAGGGGTAACTGTATTTACTCCAAAAAAAATGCGACTTTGGCCCCCAACATGTTTCTAAACTGTTGATTCCCCTTTTGGGAATGAGAGGAGGAGGCGATGAGGTGATGAGGTGCAAGGAGTGGGGCACATTGATTATGTGTCAAGTTTCAGTTGTATAAGTGAAATTAGTATGTAGGGGATACCCAAAATTTTCAGCAGTTGGTAGAGCGACACGATCTTGTCTGCTCAAAGCTTGAAAGTTAGGGGTGTTGATAAATCCTTCTTTAGACGGATAAAAAACGACTGAGAAGACATCCAACATGATTTGTGATGATTAATTTTAGCCTATGTCGTTTCTTTCTACTTTTGTGCTTTTACATATATTAGCTGCTTCTTCTTTTCTCCTTTTCTTCATCAAATCAAATGAAACCGAGAGAAGGAAAAATAAAGGGGGAAAGTTTGTTTAGGTACAGACACGGATCGGGGTAGACCCAGTACAGACACAGTCAAACGCTGTAGACGATAACAAAGCAGGGAAGCACAGCCCTGGGATTAAACACAATCAACTCCTCCTCATCAACCCTTGTGTGGACCCCGCTCCCACCCCTCCCCAGCAGCGAATCATACGCACCGTCACCCTTGTCTTCCGCCTCCCCCTCCGACCCGACCCGACCCGCCACCACCCTGCACACCAGCATCGCCCGCTTCACGTTCATGAACCCGAACTCCTCCTCCACCTCCTCCGGCAACGCCACGTGTGCCCGCCAGCTCGTTGACAACGTCGGTATTCCGTCCAGCTTGGGTGAGAACCCGGACCTTATAATCCCACAGACGGAACAATATTGCCCACCACAAATGCTCGAGTTCCCCTTTCCTCCCAAGTCGCACATAAACGTCGAGCAGTAGAATCTCATCAGCTCGTTCCCGTCCGCCACGCACCGCTCGTTGCGCCTCCCGCCAGCGCCGTTTCTTGCCGCTTTGGACTTCACCACCTCCCTGTAGTCCTCGAACCGGGCCAGGATCTTCGGGCTGTTATGGATCTTCAGAACCCGGTGGATTTCCGGGTTCTTCCCCGGGTCGGTCCAGCCAGTCTTGAATATGATCTGAACTATGTTCTTGCCCGCATCGCCGTCGACCAGCTCCGACACGGCGTGCTTGATCGATTGGTGTTGTTCCAGCAGTTGTGCCCTCTGGAAGATCTCGCCACAGGCCGTACAGGGGAAGATATCGTTGCGGAGTGGGAAGAATAAGGGGCTGTCGGCGCCGATATCAGACTCCGAGAACAGCACGTACGGAGTTTTCCGATCATCGGATAAATGTGTTTCCGGCAGGACCATGGTAGCGATGGACTGCTGGGAGTTTCTGGCGGAGGCAAGTGTGGGGGTGGTGGGCTGGGGTTGGGTAGTGATGTTTCTGCAGGATTTAGCTGCGGAGAAGATGCGGCGGAGATAAGAGAAGGAAGAGGAGAGGTACTTGTGGGGTTTCATTGGAGAAGATGGAGAAAGAGTGGATGTTTTACGTTTCTTGGTAGGCTTGTGAGAGATTTGCTTGGCGGAGAAGAAGAAGCAGCCAAGGTGAAGGAGGAGGAGGAAGAGGGAGAGGAATTTGTGGAAAAAAGAGCCGAGGCATGCCGCCATGAATGGAGAGAGGTAGAGCTTCAGGCTTTGATTAATTACTTGGGCAGTCCATCAAATCGAAATGTGTAGGAGATGCCGAGATGGGGATGGTGAGAGAAGAAAGTGATGGAGAGGAAGAGCGGAAAGGTTGATGATGGAAGAATAAAGTTATTAGAGCGAGGAAAGGCAAATGAATTGGTATGGTATGGCATCTATTGACTATTTAGTTTTCTTCTTTATAGCGTAATTTTTTTCTTTATGACTTTTTTTTTCTTGAGAAAAAAAGGAAAAAAGAAAACACATTGGGAAGGTTTTCTTTCCGACTAATTTTGAGTATCCTCGAGGACCTATTCTAAGAAAATTATTTAATACAATAGATCTTAAATCAAATATACAGATTTTTTTTAACTTTTATTTTGACTAGCTTCCTTTGATAAATTTAGATATTATTATTTTCTCTTTTTTAAAATTTATATTATTTTTAATTGTTGCTGTTTTTCATATGTCACTTCCATTCAAAAGCGAATATTTTATTTATATAACAACCTCTTGAGTAACATATCTTGAAAAAAAAATTAAAATTTAAAATAATGAAAATATTTACTTTGTATGAAAAATATTTTTAACGTGTTGTGCATCAGTTGATGTGCAATTTAATTTTAGTACCTAATAAGTATATAAAAAATAATTCCTTATTATAAATTTACGCTGAAAGGATCAGATGTGTTTGGAATAATTTTGGATTTTTTTTTTGTTCTCTAACAAAATTTTTTTAAATTTCTCGTTCTCTTGAGTACGAGATGAGAAACAATGAGTGAAAAGGGAGAGATGACTGACGGTGCTCAGAAAATTTCTCGTCACCTGGAAGTTGGTAGGCTTAACCGTGCATTTGGGCCCCCAACTTACACTCACCTCCCACGACTTCGTCCAAATCCAAAACCCAGAATTCAATAAATATAGATCCCTAAGCTTTGGAAAACTTCGCGACTTGGTCCAGTAACTCAAATTTCTTGATGAAAATGTACAAAAGTCCTCAAGGTCTCTTTTACTTTGTTAAAAAAAGTGTTCTTAGTTCAAAATCATCCAAATATGCCATCTCCTATAGTAAGGTTTATTTACACTTAGAATAAGCACTTTTAAGCAAGGTTATCAACATCGGAATCCTACCCAAGATTATTTTTTACCGTGTAAGATCAATATCATAAGATCAAATTGTAGATCATAAGATTCTACCAAAAGCTTAAAATTTCTTAACAAAATAACATAAAACATGTAAAAGGCCAATTACATTATAAACTCAAGTAAATTTTAAGTGTTATAACAATAGTATGTCATAATTATTAATACAATATAAGTAAAGTTCAAGCTTTGATAGAGTATATATGAACATAGTCAACAAAAAAACCAACAGAAGTATGAAAGAAATTTATAAACAAATACATTATTAACACCTAAAAAAGAGTATAGTGTCCATAACTTTTCCTACACTTATTAACTATTCTATTTTGGTTCTAAAACTATTAAAATTGTTTTACTTTGGTTCTCAAAAGATGAAATCTATTATATCAAAATAACTGTCTCGCATAAGCTTTAGAAATTCTAGTTTAGATAGTTAGTAATTGACTTCAAGAAAGTTTAAAATGTATAATAATTTTTTTACAATCAATAGATAATTTAAAATTAATAGTTTCTTCTTTCTGAATAAAATAGGTTCAACTTACAAAAAGAAAAAAATAGTAATTTAAATATCCATTAACTGTAAAAAAAAATTATTATACATATTAAATTTAAAGTAAGACTATTACTAAATAATTTAAATTATGCTCTAAAAAATTGTTATCAAATAGTTATCTTAAGTTAATAAATTTCATTCAATTTGGGGACCAGAATGAAATTTTTTTAATAGATTTATGATCAAACAGAACATTTTTAATATGTTTAAGATTAAAGCTGGACATTTAATAGACTAAGGATGAAAACAAAATGATAATTAAATGTTAGGGATCATCCATGCAATTTACCCCCAACAAAAATTAATGTCCGGATAAGATCGGTATGATTTTTTAATCCTATAGTTCTATGATTCTAGTTATGATTCTACCATGTATTTGATCCTACAATATTTTGATCAAGTTTTCTATGTATGATTTGGAGGATTGTACGATCTTATGATCAGAATCACAATTTTAACAAACCTTGCTTTTAAGTTTTGTGTATTGATGTCATATCTTCACCGACCAAGTTTGTTAATAGCGTCCTCAGACATAACAGACCAAGACAAGTTCTAAGTTGCATAATAATAAGTCAACACCCCACTTACAAGTGCTTGCATCCTCCTTTTGGGCCAATAGCGATCCTTGGAGCCTATTTTGTTGTTCGTGCCCATGTTATTGGGAAATTACCTCGAATTACCCTTTGCTAATGGCAAGAAAATCATGCCTAAAGTGGTAACAAAATGACTACTATTTTCTCGCACAACTTCCATGTATTGGGAATTTTCCTCAATCCCCTATGTTTTGCTTGAATCTCTCTCGATTTGCTCCTCAGAACTACTATAAGTAATAGCCCATAAAGGGGCATTTAATCAACCTAGCAAGGTAAGTTGCAATTTCTTCGTGCTTTCACTCTCATTTCCTCTCTTTCTAAAACTAACACTAACTTGATTATCATATGATCCTTCGAAGGAAAAAAATACCACGGTGGCCTTCTAACTCCATTTTTTTGTGCAAAAGTTTCAGATTATTACACAATGTTTTCAGATTGAATACACAACATTCATTATAAATGGTTTTTTTCAAGTTCCGTACGCAATTTTTTTCCAAACTGTTGTACCAGTTGCATTGTGTAATTTAATGGCCAAGATTAAATTGAAGGATTTAACGGTTGGAATAGGTTCACCTAAAAGGACAAAGCACATGTGGATGATTTTGAACTAAGAAACTTATTTTAACACATTCAAGAGAGCTCATGGGTGCATTTGTAGTATTTTCATTAACATGTGTGAGTTACTGGACCAACTCGTTATGTTTTCCAAAGTTTAGGGACATGTATTTACTAAATTCTAAAAATTCTTACGAGAGTTAAATACTTATGATAGTTAAAAATTATTGCACTTGTCCTGTATTTTTTTTAATTCCATTTGCCAAATAACATGCAATAGTATTAGAACTACTTGGGCATGTGCCCAAGATATGAAAATTACACTGAAAATAGCGGTATTATGTCACCTAGGTATATTGTGAGAGGGAGAGAAAAAGAGAAAAATAATGCTATTTTAACTGTGACACTAGTGATTATTTTCCTGTTATCCAATATTAAATCTCATAATTTTTTCTTGGTTTGATATGTACTAAAAAAAAGTCATTCTTTTTAGACCTAGAGAGTACATAATATTACTTATATTATTGATTGTTTCTACACATGAAAATAGAGTAAATTGCATAAATGGTCCCTGACCTTTTGTCATTATTTCATTTTAGTCTCTGACCTATCGAATGTTTTGTTTTGGTCCTAAACCTATTAAAATTATTTCATTTTGGTCCCTTACTAGATGAAATTCATTAACTTAGAATATTTGTCTGATAAAAACTATTAAAATCCTAATTTAAATATTCGGTAACTGTCTTTTAGTAAATTTAAACAGTTTAATATTTTTTAACATTAAATAGACAATTTAAATTAATAATTTTTTTCTTCCCGAATGAAATAAGTTCAATTTATAGAGAGAAAAAAAAAAGGTGACTTAAATTCTTTATTAATTATAAAAAATTATTTTACAGATTAAATTTATTGTAAGACAGTTATCGGATAGTTTAAATTATGATCTAAAACATTGTTATCAGATAAATACTTTGAGTTAACAAATTTTATTAAATTGGAACCAAAATGAAATGCTGTCAATAGATTTACGACTAAAACAAAACGTTTTAATAGGTTTAGGACTAAAACAAAACATTCAATAGGTCATGGACTAAATGAAAACAATGACTAAAGGTTATGGATCATTCATGAAATTTACCCTATGAAAATATGATATTAAGTAGATTGCAAAAACATAAAAATGAGTAAATAGTAAGTATGCCATTTTGAGATATTTGATTTATTTCCTCTAAAAAAGTAAGATCTTATTTTCTTCTTGATAAAGAAAAAGCTATCTGACTTGTTTAGTATCAGATACTCGTCCACATATAATACGCACACAAACACATATTATATAGACATGCACCCTTTTACCCATTTAATTTTGTCAGATAAATTTTTATCAATTATTTTTAAAAATTAAGTTGGCATTTCACGATTGCTTCTCCTATTTTTATCTTTTTTTTAGCAAGTGGAATATTTTTCAAAAAAAAAAAAAAGCACGTATACAAAAACATATAGTTGTTCATATCATTGTAGATATGTGATTACACGAGCAAAAATAGTAAAAAATACAAATTGATACATGTAACTAATTACTACACAATTGTACATGTTAATATCAACAAAAAGTTATTTATATCGTTGTAGATATATACAAAAGTAAATTAAGATATTTGCTTATAGATATAAGTTTGTATGTTTTTCCAGTGTTACTTTTATGTTTAACTAGTTACCATATATTATAGGCCAAAATGCGCATATGGTTCTCCAACTTGGCAAACTCGAGCGAGTTAGTCCTTTTTGTTTGACTCAGTGTGAGTTAGTCCCTTAACTTTCCAGATTAAGCGTGTTAGTCCCTAAAGTCTGCTAAACTAAACAATTTAGTCCACGTCTAACGAAAAGCGTCCAGCTTGAAACCTTGTGACTTAACGCCATTTATTCGAATGGCTTTAAAACAGAGGTTTGAGGCCGGCGGTCGGGCGCTCTTTGATGGAGATATGAATCGACTCCAACTCCCGGTGAATTGATGAAATCGACCTCAACACTCCCACCCTCGGCTAGCAAATTGATCGATTCGGCGGAGATGCGACCCACAGTCTCGCCTCTAACGGATCTGGTTTTGTCTCGCTACTCTGACCACGATTCTCGAAGCTTCAACCCACATTCTCTCCTCCATTTGCGAAATCGAGCTCGATGCTCCCACTTCCAGCGCTCCAATCGGCTCCCACTTCTAGTGTTTACATCGGTTCCCTCTCCAATGAGTTAATCTGTGAATCGACTTCAAATCCTGGTGAAATGGCTGTTCGAGTGGCGAGGGACCAACAAGAGGAGATGCGAGACCAAACCAACGCTATATGAGGAAAGGCGAAATTAACGGCGAGGGGAAGGAAACTGGTAGGAGAAAGAAGTCAACGCTGGTGGGGAAGAGATTTGGTGGCGCTGGAGCGATAAGTTGACTATGAAGAGACAAAAGAAATGTCGTTTGTCATTTCGTACACCGAGGGACTAACTCATTCAATTTTTTGAAGTTGAGGGACTAAGTCGCACTGAGTTAAAATTAAAGGACTAACTCGCTTGAGTCAGCAAAGTTGGAGGACCATATGTGCATTTTGGCCTATATTATATATATAACCATGCATGTTCATTGATATGTAAATACTTGTTAATACAAATTAATGCAAACTAAACCTTTATGATGATTGTAAGATTGAATTAAGATGAGAGAAAATCAGGCATTTTGTGGGGATTAATATTTGTAGATATTTAGATTTTTTTTCATAGTTTTCTCAAATCTGCTATTTTGTCGATCTTTGCCCCACTCCCATTCAAATGGGTGACATTTATTATTCTCTTCGTCTTAAATTCTTTACATTATTTCAGTTTTTTTACTTGACTTTCATTTAAATTTATTTATATTAATACTTATTAAAATTTTTCTTAAAAAATTTTATTTAGAAACTACAAAACTTATAGTTTTTAAATATAATTTTCTTAAAAAAATTAACAAATACTAATATAAATAAATAGAAGTCAAATTTAAGTAAAAAAAACTGAAATTATGTAAATAACTTGGGTTGAAGATAATACAATTTTTATTCATAATTCACTAGAGGAAAATCTATGGAAGAATGAGATATTGAATTAATCTTGAACTTCATACCGATAACCACAAGTCTCATTGCCTCAGCTATTAAATCAAGACTTTAATTATTATATTATAAATCTTTTAACCATATATAAATATGATGCAGTTTTTACATATCAATTTTTCTCGGACTCAGTCTCACATACAATTGACACACTCAAACTTATTGTAAGTCCTAGTGGGTAAATTGCACCCGCTAACCCCAACCTTTAATTATTGTTTCACTTCTAACCCTAACATTCACTTTGCTCGTACCGTATCCCTAATCTCAATAAAAAGTTTCATTTTGGCCCCTTTTTAGACGGAAATAGTTATCTTAGATGGAAAAAGCCACGTCAGCAGATTATTGTTGTGGAAAATGCTTCTTTTAACCCCTGTAAAAATTCTTTTTGCCAAAAAAGCCTTACAGTTTTTAAATCTAACAAAAAACCTTAGCCAACCCTCTCATACCTCTCCTCCATCTCCGGCATCCCCATCTCGACAGCCTCCCGCTCCGGCAAACTCCCTCCTACCTCTCTACCCTCTCCAGCCTCTTCTCTACGACGAGTGTGGCTAATCTAGATGAAATTGGAGACAAATGACGGGGAGTGAGAAGAAGGCCAAGAGGGAGGGAAGAGAGAGTGAAGGCGGCGGGGAATGGGAGGCCGAGAGGGAGGGACTAGCGAGCAACGGCAGTGAGAGGGAAAGAGACTGATAAGGTTGGTTGGTGCGATGAAAAGGGATTGGGGCTAGGGACGGAGGACAAGGGATGCCCGGAGAGGGTCGTGATGGAATCGAAATCGGTCTTGAGCAGCAACACACGGCCCTCTTGCACTCACCGTTGAATCGTCGTTGTCTACTCTCCACTGAACCGCCCTCACCCACTGACGCCGAATCAGAGGAAGCCGAATCACAAGCAAGGATGGAAGAGAGGAAGCGGAGATGGGTGAGCGACGGACGGGGGTGCCCGGAGAGGGTCGCGATGGAATCGAAATCGGTCTTGAGTAGCAACACACGGCCCTCTTGCACTCACCGTTGAATCGTCGTTGTCTACTCTCCACTGAATCGCCCTCACCCACTGACGCCGAATCAGAGGAAGCCGAATCACAAGCAAGGATGGAAGAGAGGAAGCGGAGATGGGTGAGCGATGGATGGCAAAAACGGAAGCCAAATCAAGAGGAAGTCGAATCGCAGGCCGGAGATGGGAGGACAGGGCGGAAAGGGAGGTCGGAGATGGCACCGCCGGAGAGGGAAGAGAGGTAGGAGGGGGTTTGCTGGAGCGGGAGGCCGCCGAGATAGGGATGCCGGAGATGGAGGAGAGGTAGGAGAGGGTTGGCTAAGGTTTTTTGTTAGATTTAAAAACTGTAAGGCTTTTTTGGCAAAAAGGATTTTTACAGGGGTTAAAAGAAGCATTTTCCACTACAATAATCTGCTGATGTGGCTTTTTCCGTCTAAGATAACTATTTTCGTCCAAAAAGGGGCCAAAATGAAACGTTTTATTGAGGTTAGGGATACGGTACGAGCAAAGTGAAGGTTAGGGTTAGAAGTGAAATAATAATTAAAGGTTGGGGTTAGCGGGTGCAATTTACCCAAGTCCTAGTCATCATTGGAGAATCCAGAGCTGGGTTGCACGTTTGGAACATGTTGCACCTCCACCGTCAGTAGCAGTACTGGTCGGTAATTAATTAGCTTTTTGTTTAGTTGCTCTAAATATTATTAGTAATTAATTACTCCTAATTTGAACCATTGCACGAAGAGATTAACTAATGATTTTGTCTTATCGCTTTTATAACTCTGTCCTTAAAAGTAAAAAGTTGGTTTGCTGAACCTCATTTTGGACGTACGTACCTATATTATATGCAGGTACGTAAGTTAAACGGTAATGTTTGGCCAGATTAACTTCGGTAACAAAACCTCAATTATAATTAATCTTCCCAATGCTATTTCGGGCCAGTAGATCCAGTGGCAGAGCCAGGTTTATAGGGTCGGGGAGGTTAGGCGGATACAAAACTAGCAATGGCCAAAAAGTTATTTGGGATAAATATGCAATAGTTGAGAACAAAACTTGTAATGAAAAGTAAATATTTAGGACCTCTAGCGCTATTTACCCTTTTAACATTCTTTACGAATTTGGGGGGAAAATATCAGGTTTGGTCCTTAACTCCTCAAAAAATAACCAACTTAGTACTTAGTATTTATAAACTTTCAAAATTCTTAGGAGCAGCAGCAACCCTGGCCCTATGTGGCTCTGCCACTAAGCACATCGTTTTGGCCTTTTTATGTATAATTAATTAATATTCTGAAATAGTATTTAATTCGTCTGCCGTTTTAGCCGTTAGTTTTTGTCCATCATGGTTCTTTTTTTTTACCAGTCCAGGAGTATTTTACCTTAGAAAGGAGATTTTTTCATCACATGAATTTAAGTAAATAAAAAAACTCCGTCTTTCGCTTTTTGCATCACATGAAGTTGACGGTGAACCCATGAGACTTTGTTCCTTTCCTTTTTTTTTTTTTTTTTTTAGGTCCCCTTAATAAGGTTGTCAGTGACCCAATAAAACGAGACCACAAAAAATCAGGCTTGCGACAAATTCTAGTCCAATAACAAATGACTGGCTGAAGACCGACGTCGTTGCAGTTCCGGGGGAAGGATGGTGAGGCTGAACGGGCACGAGATTTTCTCCTCCATTTTCATTTTATCGCGATACGAGAGTTTCTCTTAAAAAAGATGGTTGTGACTCGTGAGGCTTGTGACACATACAAGCTTGCTTTTTTTTAACCGCCTTCTTTTTGGCCGTTGGCTTGTGCGTGGATAAATGCTGCTAGTTACTTTACCGGTACAATAATATGGGCGAGATAAGAGGGAAAAGGTTGGGGGGAATCAGATCACGTGAAGTTGCTAGCTAGAGCCTAGAGCTACGGTACTACTATAAGATATTGCCTTTTGAGTGGGCCGATAATTATACTCTTCCATCTATATCAATTTCTGTTCGGCCCTCCGTGTCCCCTGTTTCATTCGCCTTCACCTCACTCGTCCTTACAATTCTGGGGCGTTTGGTTAAAAAATTCCCCAAAATCTTTCAAAAATAAAACAGTACGAAAGTAAAAGTTTTTAAAGGAATTATTCACAGCTTTTAAAATATAAAAGAGTGTTTACTATTAATTATAAAAAAGGATCCAAATAATAATGTGTTTTGTTAGGGTGTAGAAATAATTTCTTAAATTCTTATTCTCCAGAAATAGATGTTTCTTTTACAGTTTGTTTCAAAATCATTTAATGGTGTGGGTGTGTGGTTGTATATTTGTAACCTTAAAAAATGTGATAGACAATCACGCAAGAGCATAAATACACCTACAACTGCAATGATTGGGAAATCCACGATAACCTATGATGTGCAGTGTACTTACAAAATATCACAATTAGAAAAATAAAAATTTAATGTAATTCAACTTTTAATTTATTTACATTTATGGATTAGAAAAATTCATTTGATTAAAATATAATATTACAGTAGATGTATTTTCTTGGTGCTCACTTTCTTGAAACTTTCATATCTTGTCTCTCCATAATAATTTATTTTTCGCTCATACTCAAAATTCTAGTACAATATGTCTTTTTGTAAGAAATAAACCTAAACACCACATCACAAATTGGAAAACTAAATTCTAAACAAACAGGAAATTAAAATCAAATCCTAAATAAAATAAAAATCTTTAAATATTTTGAATTTGAGCTAACAAACCCAACACAAACCATAAAACCCAAATAAACCCAAATAGCCATTTCTTTTTCACCCTTTTCTGGCCTTTCAAATCAGTACGGTTTTAACTAAACATGCCAACAATGAAAAGCCCAGCACCATAGAGTCCTCTTAAGCCCACCTTGCCCAGAAATTCAACCCGCAAGGCAAAGAGAAAATTT
Organism: Aquilaria sinensis; assembly: GCA_005392925.1. Taxonomy (NCBI): domain Eukaryota; kingdom Viridiplantae; phylum Streptophyta; class Magnoliopsida; order Malvales; family Thymelaeaceae; genus Aquilaria; species Aquilaria sinensis. The sequence goes on along the minus strand of SMDT01002803.1, from coordinate 823,855 downwards.
CCAAGGAAGTTCAGAAGTCCAAATTACAAGATATGAATTTGTAGCATAATAGATGCCTTATATTTTGACCAATTGTTAATGATCATTACTTATGTTTCCGAAACATTCAGTAATTAATTCACCAAATGTCACTTCTAACCAATTACTAAGATCAAATTGCATAGTAATGTCCCATTTCCATGTAATAGCTACTAGTATATTATTTGTTTGATATTCTAGTGATTAATTTTCAAGTTTTTAATGTTCATAATGAACTATAGGGATATAATTGTGAGTTTCAGAAAACATGAGAGGGGATTTACAAGATTCTGAAATGTGTCGGGGGTAAATATAGCTTCAGCCAAACCTTGGTGTATTTTATGTAATTTCCTCATTTTAATATGGGTGACTCGACCAAGACCGTTTGGCAAAAATCTAAAAAAAAAAAAAAAACAAGAGAGAGAAGTTTGAACAGAAAAAAGAAGAAGGGTGGTGTGCCCCAAAAAAGAAAATCAATTGCAAGCGTGTACTTGGCTTGGGTACCAAGTTTAAGTATTGCAACTTTTAATCTATGAAGCTTTGAAATGTTATAATTTGCGCCCGGGTGGGGCGGGGGGACACTGTGACGAAGGAGAGCCCGAAGCAACTCCAAAGGCTTCTGCTAATTAATTTTTGAAAGAAATTTGTTCTCTAAAATTCCAAGTTAGACTTGAAGCTTTCGATTTTGTTAGACACGCAGTTGGATCTAAACGGTAATTTGCATTAAAAAATCATAAATTTTTAATTTGGGTTACAAATACTAAACTCTAAATTTTAAATTCTAAACTTAGGTTAAACTGAATTGGTAAATAAATTTAATTTATAGAAAAAAATAAATAACTTAAAAAGTTACCGAATATTTTAAATCAAAATTTAAAAAGTTGGTGTAAAATGATTACGTGAGAGTTAATAAATTTAAATTATTTAAAAAATATTTTCTAGTAAATTCAAAGAGTACCATAGTTTCTTTGTCGTTAATGCACAACATAAATTATTCATTTTTCCTTTTGTTAAATCAATTTTCCATATCAGTTCGACCTAGCGTCAAGTCAAGGATAAATTTACAATAAAGAGATAATGTGTGGATCTATTAGGCAATAATTGAGGAGTTTGAGACAAATTTACAACTTGAATTAAAGATTTGAGATTTTTTTAGCAATTTATCCTGTACCAAAATCTACTGGGTGACCACGATCGAAGAGAACCGGATACGTAGGTTTCTGATTTCGTTACTCATTTAGGAGAACCGATAAACTATTTTGCCATTTAATCATGCATATTAATTCTAGTATAGTTGCTGCTTTTATCCGCGTCATCTGAGTCCAACCTAAAAGCTTGCATCGTTTGTGGTATCAAATAATATAAACAGACAGTCTTCCTCCTTTTGTTAGTCGCTTGATATGGCAATATGGAACTTTCACTGTCATCTTTGAACAAAAAATTATTCTTCACACCTTTCTTTCCAACCACTTTTGCCTTTTTCCTTTTTATTTTTCATTTTCTTAATAACCAAAATATATAGGTGTGTAATTAATTAAAATTAGAGGGGTCTTCCTAAAGTGAGAAGCTCTCTCTTCTCACCCTAAAAATTTAGGTATTTTCAATCAGATTTGACACAGAAATCCTATCTTCTATTGAGGAAAAATCATTCAATATTTTTATTGAATGAGGGAAGGTAGAAAATGTGATAAAAATCATAAAAAATGGGGGTCGGTGTCAAAGTTTGATTGATCTTACAGTAGAAGAAATTAAGTGACTTATTTCTTGTTGGAAGAAGAATAACAGTCGGTCAGGAAGCAAGGGAAGGCATTGTAAACACAAGTATAAATTAAGTGGCCGGTAGCGTCTATTGTTGGTGGGCTTGACGACTGAAATTGCGGGCGTGAAACGGTTCTTCTTTGATTCTGCGTGGACGGCAGTGAGAGGCTCTTGGAATGAGTGCACGACACGAGGCAAGGCGGAGGGGCAGCGAAAGAAGACCGGCGGCGGTGGCGTCGGCCAGCTACAGAAAACACTCCAGGGGTGGCGACGATAGTTAGTGAAGTTTAGGGTTTATGGAAAGGAAAGAGACGAGACCAGGGACTAAAACTGTAGTTTTAGCCCTTTTTCTTATTGGACCGTAGGGTTTCAAAATTCTTAGCTTTTTCTTCCTAACACTGACCTCATATTTATAGCAAGTGAATTAGAGGCGAGATTAATAGATTTTGAGAGATTAAATATCGTCAAAATCAGATTTGATAGGATTAGGATATAACCTGGCCATAATATCGATTTAAGTCCAACAAAACTCTTAAGCTAGTGTTCTGGTCCTCAATTTCATGCAAGATTTCAAAATAACCCAAAACTTTCAAGATTTGTCAAATTAGTTCAGAACTTTCTTAGACCACCAGATTTTGCCCAGAATTTTATAAGTTTGCCAGATTTGCCTAAAACTCTCTAAAGTTGACAGATTTGCACCCAAGTTTTCAATGTTGCCTATAACCTCCTAAAAACTCTCAGTTTCTACCTAAAATTTTCTCTTTTACCTAAATTGACCCTACAAAACCTTTAGGACTTCAAATTAGTACCTAAAATAAATTAATTCCTATTTCTACCTTAGATGACCATTTTGAATTCTAAAAAATTCATAACAAAAAATGAAAACATAATCTAAACATACTTAATCCTACCAACTTCCTAAGCTATAAAATAACCAAAAAAATGAAATTGCCCCCGAAAACAAAAATGCTCCCTAAACTAATTTTCTTTACCTAGAACTAAACAAAAGTTAGTGCTTTGACAAAAGTTGGTGTCAACAATATGGTATACAAATATGTACAAATAAATTTGTGAGAATTACAATTGGTATACACATAGCCCTTACATTATTTTATAAACATATAATTTCATCCTCTGTACATGTTATTTTTTACTTGTATACATACATATATCCAAAAAGACATAAGGGGTCCATCTATAAAATGGTAAAAAGATCAAGATAAAAAAGTAATTTAAACCAGAAATCCTAAAACTAATTAGAGATGCCTCTACTGTGCTACCTTCATCACTTCCTACCTTATTGATAGTGAGTAAAAAACTAGCTTTTCCTCCCCTATCTGCTAATTCCCTTATCCCTTCCTCTCAAATCCATCCTTGGTCTCGTCTTCCCCACATCCATTGCTGACTAGATTTCATTCAATTTCATCTAATGACAAGTAAATATCAGAAAGATATTCAATGTCCTGGAGGCTCTATGAGAGGCAGTGTTAATGTCTGTAGGGACTCCAAGGTAATAGTATTGCTGGAGCCTCCTGTCAGAGATGAATTTTGGAAAAGAAAAAAGGCAGACTATTCGACAGAGACGCAGAAAAAAGAAAAGTGACATACTGGATATTTGGTGTTTTTAACAAGGTCAAAAGAGTAATTTAGCCCGTAGGGCATACGTAGCGTAAGATGTATTTTTTACTAGTGCTAGGAATATAATTGCATTAAGAAATCTGGCAGATGTTTGTCTTTTAATAAATTTAAATCATTTTATAATAGTTTGTCAGGTAAAATATACTTTAAATTATTAATTTTCCCATGATTTAAATGTAAAACAATATGTTCTCCTTTGTATATGTCAAAAATTCTAGAACTTTAGACAATAAATTTGTATGTTTTCAGAATATCAATAGGCAAAGTACTATATTTTCACTTGAATCTTTCTCTCTCTCCCTCCCCCCCCACACACACTATCTCTAATATATACCTTTTTTTTAATTGTTCCTCATAATATACTTTTTCCATCTTGCATTTTTTTATATCATTTTCCATTTTAGGCCATCCTATATTCTTTGCACAATTTCCTTATTTGGTAAGTTTTTTATATTCAATTTACCATATTACACTAACTTTAACTTTCAATTTAAAATTGAAATTGACAAAAACAATCAAAGATTTTTACACAATTTACGATTCTTAGTATCCCCGTCTTAAAAAGGCATATGAAATTGGAAAGAAATTAATATAGAAGCTAAGTTACTTGAACTTGATTTATTCATTCCATTCCCCTTGTGCTAAGCTCTGACAATTAATAGCACCTCACAGAGAAAATTAGCAAAATCAGATGGCTTATCGCAAGGTTTGGCACACGAATGCTCTTTTTTTAGAGCTAGACATATGCAGCAAAAGCTGATTCAAAACGTTCTAAAAAAAAAAATTTGTAGAATTATGATAGTTTTATCGGTAGGAGCTCTTCCGTAGATAAACATTGTAAACATGGGGAATCTAAAGGACCCAAAATCTAGAGAATCTAAACAATTTATTTCTCTTTGCTTGGAAAATGAGATACGAGATCATCCAAGCCCATAGGCTCTCCTTTGAATGAGAAATATTCGAGCATTGACTCATGGGAAGCCAAGACAAATAAATGACTTGGAAAGAAATAAATAGATGAGATGATGAAATTTGATTTTTCTGGAGTTCGATGATTGAGAGAGATAATTGATTAAATGGTCTTAAATTTATTAAGGCCTAGTTTGTTTCATGTTATTAGGACCTAATTAACGCATTTTTGAATTTTGGGTCGGGTCACGCTTATAACCCTGCTCAAATAAAGACAAAATCACCCCTAAAGTTCACTAGATTTAGCGAGTCATGCCCTCATAGCTACAACATTTGTCTAGGAGCCAACATCCTCATTTGTTTGCTAGTCTCCTGATCCGATCTGCTGCAATAAAAAATAACAAAAAATCTCAAGCAAATCAACAACAACAAGAAATCCTGAGCAAATCAACGACAACCCAGAGCAAACTTGAGCAAATCGACTATAGCAAATCTATAATGGCAAATCAACCATAGTAGTTTGACCCGAGCAAATCAAGAATGGAAAGTTGACTAGAGCAAATCATGAATGACAAATCGACCATAGTAATCGAACTTGAGCAAATCAAGAATGGCAAATTGACTAGAGCAAATCATGAATGGCAAATTGACCAGAGCAATCGAACCAAGCAAATTGACCAGAGCAATCAGACTTGAGCAAATTGACTAAAGCAATTGAATGGGGGAAAAGCAATTGACTAGAGCGTGTCAATAATATAGGGGAAAAACATGTTTGGCAGTGTCATAATTATTTCTTATTGGAGGCTGTTTTGAGTTTTAAACCTTAACCGCAAACGCATGGTGGACGTTGAAATTATGTAAAAAAGAGTATCATTCTTACGAGGATTTTGCCAAGTATCACTATTCTAAATTAACTTTAGCTAAACAATCAAAGTTGAATGAGAATGTAAGCAAGTCAAACAAGTAACTAAACTTAGCTAAGTGGAATGTTACTAACCTAGAATGCAAGAATGTAATGTAAATTTGTGGTTTTTATCAAATTATGAAAATACACTTCATATGGGCTCACTACTTGGGTTGGCTAGTTAATGAATTTAAGTTAGTGATTTGGTTTTCATTACTTATTGATGAAGTCAATTAATCAAATCTTTACTTTCCCAAATGAAAGGATTGACTTTTTCTATTTTAAGCTTAGTAAGGATTTCCATCCAATTACAATATTAGATAAAGATATTATTGCTTAATTTACCTTCACCTAATTACTTAGACTAGTTTCACAACAAGCCCATTGTTATTAACTCTTTCTCTTAGGTCCAATTACATTTAATCGTGTCCAAGAGTTTAAAGTAATCTAAAGTGTAACTAATTGTGGACATTAATTAGCTAACACACAACAGGCATAAGAGAAGGAAGAAATAAGTAATAGAAAGAAAACCAATATCACATAGCCATAAATTCAAATAGCTTAACCAAACTAAATAGTTACAACCATAGAAAGTGTCAAGACTACTAATCTATACTCAAATAAAACATAACTATGAATATACATAAAAGAGCATCTATGTTTTAATACAAGAAGAATGAAGGAAAGAAGGAACCCAAGAAACTCTAGATGCTTGACTTCTTAATGCCTCTACAAGCCTTCAAGTCTTCCTCCAAGCATTCTCTGTGTAGAATCCACAAATACTCCTCAAAGATGAAAATCCAAGGTGTGATGTATATGGAAAACCTAAGTCTAAGATGAGAAAATGAAGATGAAGAATGTCTTCCCAAGCTTGGTTCTAATTTTTTCTAAGTCCTGGAGATGTCTTTTTCATTCACCTACATATTTGGATCAAATCTCTTAGCCAGTAGCATGCCTAGGTTCAAAATAGGGTGGAGGACCTTTTTTTTTTTCTCGAATACAGAGGTGTCTAGGCTTCAGAAGTGTGCTCCTTGGCACTTAGGCTTTCAAACTTGGGGTGCTTGGCGACTAGGCCTCAAAGTGTGCAATTTTCAGGCAGGAACAATTTGTACTGTGGCATGTAGGCACCATTTCTTGGGGCTTAGGTCTCACAGTTATAATCTAACTTTGATTTCCACATACCCGTTTTCCATTCTGTTTGTCCTAGTATCATTCTAATGATATAGTTCACTTCTCCTACATACAAAATGAAAGTACGAAGCAAGAAATGGTAGAAAAAATGTTGGGTGGTGAGATTGAAAAATAGTGGTCAAAGTTGACAAAAAGTCAATATGTTTGACTACAAAATTAATTTCTATCAGAGGCCCAAATACACATAGTTAGAAAATGGACTCGATGGCAAGGTTATTAAAATCGAGTTTCTACTTAGAGTTGTTTTAGATTTCTAGAGTCATAAAGTCGTAAAAAATTATAAAGTCGTAAGATTCTACAAAAAATATAAAAAAACTTGGAAAAAAAATTATAACAATTTAAATATATTAAGAAATTCATATTTCACAATATTATCATTTATTAGAACTCCAATAATACCATAACAAAGAGTCATATTGTCATTCATACATGAACATATAAATAAGGAAACCAAGTTTTACAATTAGGCATTCATGCATTGCCATTGCTTGGTATTGGTGAAATTGGGAAGAGATTTGGAAGATGAAGGGTAAAACATAAGAAACAGCTACAACAGATGAAGAACCAAGCAAAAAAAATAAATAAATAAAAGAGAATTGCCAAATAGGTCATTGTGTATGAGAGAAAGCTAATGCGATGAAAGAGATTGAGAGAGTTTTTAAAATTTTTTTGGGTTTGGCAACTTGGGCTAGCTACTTTTTAGCAAAAAATGTGGAAGATTTTTAGCTCTATTCAATTTTGAACCCAAATAACTTAATAAAATAGAATTTTAAAGTCTAAACGTTTCTATGTTTCTACAGCTAAAATCATATTCTACACATTTATACTTATTTTGCATTTCTATTACATTTTGACATAATTTTCACGTTTTTATGACTCAAAATGTGTTTTTAATAACTATATCGGATGGAGTTATTATAATTAGTTAATTTTGTACAGTTAGCATGAAATGAACAGGCGGTCCCACCAGTCTTTGAAGTTCAAAATTGGGTTTGCCGCCGTGTTCTTAGAATTTTCTTTCAGACTTCTATTTTTAATTTTTTAAAAATAGAAATCACACACACTTTATGGGCCATAAAAGTGAAGCTTAAGCCTTTTTTATATGGTCCGGTTCCAGCCCAAACCGGTCAGTTATGATCCATAAAAAGGCCGAATAGATGGATCTTCCAAGACTTACGTAGCCCGTTAAGAAAACAGAAAAATCGAAATAAATGCAGTTAGTTTTTCTCGTTATCCACGAGCCGCCACGTGTCAAGCTGCGAACCAGTACCCGTAAGTATCTGCGCGCTCGTTTCTTCTCCAAAATCCAAAAAATGCTTTTATAAATATCTTCCCTCCGCATCTCTGCTTCTCTGCTTCTGTGATGAACAGTCGCCATGAACGCTAGAGCTCTTCTCTTCTCTCCTAACCTCCATTCCCTCTACAACTACAGCTACATACTTAATCCCCCGCCCGACATCCCCATCCGACCCAAACCCAGTCGGCCCGGCTCAGTCTACGCGCGGACCCAGTTCCGGATCCTGGTCTACTCTCGGGCTCATGGATCCTCCGTCGACTTGGGGGTTTCGCTTCCAAGGTCGACCGGCAGACGGAGCGCAAAGGTGTGGGCAGATGTCAGAGAAATGCAAGAAACATTGCCCGAATCGATTAAGTTCGACAACAATTTGGACGACGACGTTTTGAATGAGGAGGGATTGGAAAGTTCGGTTCCGTGGTGGAAGAAGTTTCCCAAACGATGGGTTATCGTAATTTTGTGTTTCTCGGCGTTTTTGCTTTGCAATATGGATAGAGTAAGCTCTAGTCTTAATAAGCTCTTATTTTGGTGATGAGTCTGGCAGAACTGAATATAATTAGGCTTGAAAAGGCAGTCTTACTAGTATTATGTTGGGCATTTAAAATTTATGGTGTTTGATTTGCTTGTTGACCGATTCTTTTATGATTTCCATATTATCAACTTTGAACAGATTTTAATTGGCAGGTAAACATGAGTATCGCAATTCTTCCAATGTCAGCAGAGTTTGACTGGAACCCGGCAACTGTTGGTTTAATACAGTCATCCTTTTTTTGGGGCTACCTTCTAACTCAGGTAAATCAAGAAGCTTTCTCTTTAATGTTTTGCTATCTACACTTTAGCCTTATAGTTCTGCCATGTTGGAAAAGTTGTTAAGTGCATTTTCCTGTGTTGTTGTGAAGAGTCTTCCATGTTTGTAGGCTAAAGTTTTTCGTTATGTTACTAATGCACCGCCGTTACAGATTGCCGGTGGCATTTGGGCTGATACAGTCGGCGGGAAAAAGGTTTTGGGGTTTGGTGTGGTTTGGTGGTCCATTGCTACAGCTCTTACTCCTGTTGCTGCTAAACTCGGGTTGCCCTTCCTGCTTGTTGTTCGTGTTTTTATGGGGATTGGTGAGGTTGGTTTTTTCAGTTACCTAACAATATCTTTTGTACTTTGATTAGTATCTAGGCTATAGAATTGGGCGCAGGCTTTTCCACAAGCCTGTGTGTTGATTATATGACCAGCTTTTCGAGTGGACTTCAGATAGTTGGATTGTTTGCTCTTCTGTTTTTTGTCCTCAGGGTGTTGCTATGCCCGCAATGAATAACATTCTGTCAAAGTGGGTTCCTGTAGGCGAAAGAAGTAGGTCGCTGGCACTGGTCTACAGTGGAATGTATCTTGGCTCAGTTACTGGCCTAGCATTTTCCCCATTTTTAATACATAAGTTCGGATGGCCATCTGTTTTTTACTCCTTTGGTTCTTTAGGAACAGTCTGGTTTGCAGTGTGGCTGAACAAGGTAAAACTTTACTACTGATGCATTTTTGGACCATTTCTTTTTTGTTTCGATCTTCTGCAGAATTATGAATTTGAGTCCATTTTTTGTGAAAGAAGCACAAGCTAATTTAGGTTGACCCTTGTTTACTGTTCGTTCAACCTGCCAGTTTTGTTTATAAGAATGAGCAATTCTGTTTGAACACATTGCTCTGAGTATAATATTACCATTTATATGTATCTTTTATATTCTCTCTCTTATAGGCATACAGTTCACCTCTTGAGGACCCTCAATTACGACCCGAAGAAAGAAGTCTCATTGTTACCAAATGCGCTTCAAAGGAACCTGCGAAGACGATACCTTGGAGGTTAATCTTGTCAAAACCTCCTGTGTGGGCTCTTATAGTTTCTCATTTCTGTCACAACTGGGGAACATTTATTCTGCTAACTTGGATGCCGACATACTATAATCAAGTGAGTGGTAGAGTTTGCTATTCTAAGCTGACCTCTATAATCTTTATGCATGCCTCCAGAAGATACATGATAGGGACGAATGTTGAAATTAAGAGTGTACCATAATAAAACCATAACTATGTGTGGTTTAATTTGAAAGGGAGAAAATAACTTGATAAACCTTGAAAATTAAATAAGCTAATACCGTGCACTTTGTTCTCTTTGTTTTGCTATTTATCGGTTGGGAATATGTGGATCAGGCATTCATTTCTTTGGCATCTGAACTACAGCCATAATACGATTACCTTTTCAGCATGCTTGCTAATCGGCTGTATTGTTAAAACTTAACCTTATTACACAATATTATAATGTTCCTGGCCATCATTACTTGAATAATTGAATAATTGGTTTTCTCCACTTCTTGCTGTGGGAGTCACGGATGAGTCTTTTTCTGGTCATTTCCTTAGGTCCTGAAGTTCAATCTTAAGGAATCTGCACTCTTTGCCATTTTTCCCTGGCTTACAATGGCATTTTCAGCAAATTTTGGAGGGTGGATTGCAGATACACTGGTTAGCAGAGGTTTATCCGTTACCATGGTTCGCAAGGTATCTTTAACATTCTACGACACATTGCTCATCCTTCTTAACCAGTGTTTTTGGTGACTTCAATTCTTGTTTATCTATTGAAGTTTTGAAATAAGTGCTTCAATAAGACTTTATGCACAAGTGTAGCTCCATTTCGACCCTGTTTATTTTTACAGATAATGCAAACCATGGGATTTCTTGGCCCTGCTTTCTTCCTAACTCAGTTGAGCCATATTGATTCTCCTGCAATGGCTGTTTTATGCATGGCCTGCAGTCAGGTCTGCTTCATAAAAACCTTCAAACCTGGATTATCTTAGCTTCAGTTGACCTTATTTCATCTGTTTATCTATGATTACCTCTTCATAAGGAGTTATGAAGCTAACCACTTGTTTTGCAAAAATAGGGGACTGATGCATTCTCCCAATCTGGTTTGTATTCAAACCATCAAGACATTGCACCTCGTTATTCTGTAAGTTTCTCATTCTTTCAATCATGTCCCCGTTGCTTGTTTGTTATGGTCAATAAAAAGTGAGACATGCTGTTTTAATATTATATTGAAGTTCAGTATGTGCACAAGAGTCAGCTGTGCTGAATAACCAATACTGGTTTTTCCACTTGACACAGAGAAAGTAATACCAAGTCCCTTGCTTATTTTTTTTCTGTTGTTTTCAGGGAGTATTGCTTGGTCTGTCCAATACTGCTGGTGTCTTGGCAGGGGTTTTTGGGACTGCGGCAACCGGTTACATATTACAGCACGGTCAGATGCATTCCCTCTGTTTTTAAGATGCTCAAGAAAATGCTAAAATATAATGTAAAAGGAACGTAGTATTTATATCTGGGTTTCCCTTGATGTTGGAGGATCATTGTTGTTTGTGTTGCAGCCTAAAACTAAACTATAAGACAACTATAAGTTTTAAGAGATTGGTATAAGAGAAATATTTTGGTGCTTCCCATCATTTTACATTTTCCTTGTCTATAATCTCGTATATTATTGTGTTCTGAGCTGCTGCTTATAAAATTTCTTCCTGCAAATCCATGTTCAGGTTCATGGGATCAAGTGTTTGAGGTTTCAGTTGGGCTCTACTTGGTGGGAACTGTGGTATGGAATGTTTTCTCAACTGGTGAGAAAATAATCGAATGACTTAAATTGGTACGAGGCTCCTAGCAGCTCAGGGCCCCTAAAACTTACATCCAGACATCAGAAAGGTCCGTCCATTAACCGGGAGATGATAAAAGCTTTTGAAGTGAGCCCAGCTTTCACCTGGAAGCTTTGAAGAATCACATTCCTAGGTACAAATATTCCTACCCCAGAAAATGCCATTCAATCCTCCTTATAGTGAACACCTGAAAATTACTTGTCACTAGAGGAAAATTTTACATGTATAGGGAGAGCAGCAGAGCCTGTAAATGTTGTACACAATTCACTATGGCCAAAACTTTCCTGATTCATGCCTGCCTCTTTTCTAACTTTGGAAGATTAGATGGGTACAGCAGAACTTCAAGCATTCCCTTTCTGGTCGCCTCTTCACTATTTTCACATACCAAACCCTGGGATTCCATTTCCCTATATTGCTCCAAGGAATGCTGAAACTTGAATGATGTAAAATAAGCGTGTCCAATCTTTTTAATTACTGTGATTTCACCTTGAGGTAGAATCACTTGTTCCTAATCCTATACTCATTGAAAACTTCCCAGGAAGTTACATGAATCAAAGTCAAATGGTATCCTGGCCAAGGTATAGTGCTGCAGTTTGACTTGATTTTATGTAGTAAGTACCTTAAATTAACATGTGCTGATTTATAATTTTTTGTTATCTCAAATTTTTATAGGAGAATGGTAGTCTTATTTAAAAGATATATTGCTTAATAAAAAAAAGAATATAATATATAACAAATAAGAAACTTTAGCCACTTTTTACGGTGGCACATAATAATTATCTATGTTTATTATCATGTCATCTAAACGATCCATAAGGTATCTAAACTACTTTATGATCATTGCGCGAGCTTGAATCTTGTAAACTAGAAGGCAATTATATGATTTGAACTAAAGTAGTTCTAATAATTCTTTGAATTCTTAAATTAATCTCTCCACAAAAAAAAAAAAGAAAAAAAAACTTTTTCCAATAGTAACAACATATACATGGTTAAATGTTCCAAATTAGTGTAGTATTTCCCAAAGATTTATTGAAATATTTATATTTGTATACATAAAAACGCACAACAAACGAATTTACCCTTTTTTAAATTACAAAAGAAAAGAAGTACCCCAACCCTTTAAATTTAGCAATTCACCCACCCAAAAACAAACAAGTTATCAGAAATTTCATGTCCAAAACATATCAAATTTGACTAAAATAACCTCCAGATGACATCAATATTCCCATGACACTCCAACCCAAGGAGCCCTTCCCTCACCTTTGCCTTCAATCTCAAGCAAGCTCACGTGGCTTCAAATACACCCGAAGCCCATTCTTCATGAACAGAGTGAGCGACATCTTCTGCTCCACCCGGTGACCGGGGACTGGCAACAGCCGGTAACGCAGGAGCACTGCCGACGCCACCGACTTCATCTGCAAGTATGCCAAGTCCTTCCCCAAACAAGTCCTCGGTCCCGCGTTAAACGCCACGAACTTGTAGCCATCCTTGGGCGTCTCGAATCGGCTGCCATCCTCCGACAGCCACCGCTCCGGCTTGAACTCCATACAATCCTCTCCCCAGATCGTTTTCATCCTCCCCACAGAGTATATCGAGTACGTCACCGTTGATCCTGCTGGAACAAACGTCCCGTCCGGCAAAACGTCATCGTTCACCACGTACTTGAAGTCCTCCGGCACCGAGGGGTACAAACGTAGTGTTTCGGCTAATGCCGCTTTCAGGTACATTAACCGATCCGCCTCGTCGAAGTTTAGCGGTTCTTCGACCCACTTCTTCGGATCGTCGCCACGTGTGTCCCTCAGAGCCGTCGTGATCTCGGCTAAGATTTTCCGTTCGACGTCTGGGTTCTTCATCACGAGCCAGAAGAACCAGCTGAGCGCCACCGACGAGGTGTCCCGTCCGGCCAAGACGAAGTTCAGAGCGATACGTTGGAGAACGGAGTACGAGAACATATTTCCGTCGGCGTCCCGTTTCTTCATGAACCGAGAAAGTAAATCATCCGACGGCGTTTCCTTCCTCGCCGTTATGGCATCGTTCATGTAATGTTCGACCACCATGAGGCTATCTTTGAGTCTCTTTTCTGCTCCGATGCCAAGAATTTTCTCGAATCTCCACAAGAGACTCGGATAGAGAAGGCGTTGGAGGGTCGCCTCGGTGGCAGTATCGAACGAGACAGCGAATGGGTTTTCGGGTAGACCCGGGGAGAGAGTTTCCGGGTCTTTACCGAAAGTGAGCCCGCAGATGTTGTCGAAAGTCAAACGAAGGAGTAAGTCTTGCAAGTCGACGTGGTCCCGTTCCTTAACCGCCTTGTCCAAAATGACCCAGAGCCGGTTCTTTATGGTCCGGTTCACCCACCGGGCCATAGCCTGCCTCAGCGTCCGTGTCGTGAACTCCAGCGCCGCCGTCTTCCGCTGGATCAGCCATGTGTCTCCGTCGCTGTTGAAGATGCCCTGACCGAGGAGGTCATGGAACGCCGTTTGCCAGTGGGGGCCTTTTGGATAGTTGTCGAAGCGCGTGCGGAGGACGTGCTCAACGTTTTTGGGATGGCAAGTAACAGTAAAGAAGCCTTGCTTCCAGGCCAAGAAAGGGATCGCCATGGTGCACGTTTGGTACGTCGCTGCTCCACCCGTGGCGCGAAGGTTGCCGGCGATCCAGTCGTGTATTCGCCTCCTGTTCATAACGAGAACCGGAAGAGAACCAACGAGCGGCCACACCTTGGGGCCGGTTAACTTGCGAGATAGGAAGTAGAACCACAGGGCATAGATTGATATGGAGGTAGTCAGGCAGAACAAAAGCGGTACCGTTTCCATATGGATGGGAGGGTGAATTTGGGAGTGGAGGTGGAGCGAGAGTTGTGTGGAATTAATTCGCTAGCTCTGGAGTGATTAGAATTGAATATTTAGTGAGAGAAGTGGGAAGATATGGAAGGATATATAAGGAGAGGAAGTGAAGAGAGCGATTTAGGAAAAGTTGGTGGGAAATTCTTGTTGTGCATGCGAGGGTTGCTGTTGGGTTGATAAGAAAATTATTAATAAGGAAGAAGCACGAAAACCACTGGCCATGCAAGGTTTTTGAGTGGCCATTCTTCCAGGACAAGCAGCAGTATCTAACCTCTCTGATGCAAAATGATTTTCTTTTTGCAAAAGATTTACTTCTCTTACGCTAGTTTTAGGATGTTGTACCTTTTATTTTATTCATAAAAATTGTAAATAGTGAACTGTAGTCATGAAAAGCAGTGCTTTTTTATACTGTTTATCACTACCAATTATCTAATATTTTTTTTTCTACAAACAGACTAAAAAAATATAACTTCTTAAACTGTGAAAAAGCCAAAGAACCAAATATTCTGGAATTATGCAGTTTTATATTAGATTCACGTTACTAATATTTTTCCCATAAATACCTACAATCAATTGTTAGCACATTTTTAAATAATTACGTATTTTATATAGGGTTTTTTTTTTTTACATTTATCTCTTTGAACTTTAGATGATATTACACTTGTCTCTTGAGGTTTGAAAACATATACATACCACTATTTTTTTTAATATCGTCAATCAACTGTTAATCAAAATTATAGCTAGTCTCCTTGAATTAATCTGATTTACAATTACACCTAAAATTTTACAAATTTATACTTCTGCCACCGTTGTCTGTCAAGCCCAACCCACTGTGTCTACCCCTTTGCTCCACAACCATTGGCCATCCCTAGTTGATAATGTCGCACCCCCTTGCCCCACATTGCCTTTTCTAGGCATCCCTACCCACAGGTGGCACCATATTGAGGAGAAAAAGAATCCTGCTATGTCGGCTACTCCAATCATCGCGATCCACCACCACCAATGTAAACAGCTATCGTTCGCTTGTTGCCCAAGGCCGCCGTCATTGCCCTAGCAAAGACCAGTCTCAGATTATCCAAACCACTACCACCATTGCAAGAATCATGAGACGAACTCACCTTCCAACCTGTATCGACCCAATTTGTATTAGGTGAACGCATTAAAGGAACACGTTTAAGGGGCTACCGAGCCTCTTTTATCTAATGACTACAGTTAACCGGTCTTCCCGCTACTGCCTTTCCTCAAGCTCCTCTTGTGCCGCCGTTCCTACTTTTACCCCAAACCCTGTTGACACCTTTGCTTGTCATGGCCTTTTTCAGTAGCCACTTGCTTGTGTGCCTGCTTCTTACAACCATTCTCTACTCCTAACCTAATGAAAGCTCCTATTCTTCACCCACAGTCGTGACAATAGATTTTACTTGAGGGTGTCAATGATGCTTTCGTAAGTAAGTAAAATGCTAGGAGAAACATCAGCCAACATGACTACTAGGATTTAAGTGATAAATGGGAAGAAAATTTGAGAAATTGAAATGATTGCCCAACCTACCTGGGATTTTGATGTCAAAGGTGATGAATTTCTAGAGCAAGACTCGGAGGTTGAATTCATGCATAGTGTGCCATGCCCACTTTCTCATACTTACTCTAAAAGATTGAATTCATATGGATCTAGAAAAGGGGCAATCGGAAGAGATAGGGCTGTGCGTACAAAGAGATTGGACTAGGCAACCTCAAGGATGTGCTACCTCATGTTTGTTCCCTATTTTACCATGAATATGTTTTATCTAAAGAGGTTGCCAGATATGAAAAAAAATCAAGAGGAAAAGTGTAGATTTCAAAAGCTTTGAGTGTAATTATAAACCAAACTAAATTCAAAGAAGCTAGCTGTAAATTTAACTAATAGATGACTGATGACAGTAAAAAATAGGGGTTAAGTGTAGGCTTTCAAACCTTTGATAGGCAAGTATAATGTCACATAAAGTCCAAGGGGTAACTGTGAAAACCCTTTTATATATTGCAAGATTGGGTTTCATGGCTAATTAGACAATCACATCTAAGCAGCAGAGGTTTAATCATGGTATATAGGTTCTGATTTTAAGAAATGGTTAAATCTTGCGTACGTGTACTGCATACGCGTGAGCCTGGGCATGTGTCTGAATCAATATACATACATACATACATACACACACACATACTGAGTCCTAGCAACTTCCTTCCCCAGCTTTTTTTCCCCCTATTTTTCCACCCAATTCCTTTTTCAATTCTTTTTCTTTTCTAGTTTTTCTTTTATTTTTTAATTTTTTCATCTTATTCCCATTTTTTATTTAAATTTTTCTGCCTTTTTTCCTCTAGTTTTAATCTAATACTATATGGGCCCATATATATTACCCATAATGAGAAGGGACAGGTTAGACGGTTAGACTAAAGAAGACCCATAATTGGGAATACAAGTAACCTGACCCAAGATGAGATAAAGAAGGCATCAGATATAGATGGGAATAAAATCCCTTCATCACAAGATTATCCTCATCTAAGGAAAATTCTCTTGAGCTCTCCATAGCTATGTAAAGGGACTCCCCTCATTGATTCCGAGGTACAGGAATTTTACTGTGCTTCTCTGCCATTAATTTTCAATAAAAACTGACTTGATTGTTGGAGGGTTTCCCATAGGAAAACATCTCAGGAGCCTAACGTTGTCTTTGGTTGTAAAATCTCCAGGCCACTATCTATGAAACTTCAAAGCCAGCTCACCCGATTAGGACAATGCTACTTTAACAATCATAATCCTTATTTTCACAAATTTTGAACAAAAAGAATAAATATACTTAGATAAAAAATATAAATTCACATCATAAAAATAATTCATCAAAAGAATTGAGCAAGAATGAACATTTTACTAATGGTTAAAAGAATAAACATGAGAAAGAAAAATAATTCTTTAAAAAATAGGAAAAAGATAAATTCAGAAAAATTTATCTAATTTTTGAAATTTATTCTTTTTTAGTCTATCAATTTTTTTTTAATTTTATGTTTGTAATTTTTCAACTAATAAAAAAACAAATAACTACTTGAGTAAAAAGAATTACTAGTTCCTCTAAATGAACAAACAAAAATTGTTAAAAAAATAATCAATTTTTCTAATAAAATTAATAATTACTTATAAAAGAACAAATACATAACAATAGACGAAGATAAAAAAATAGTTTATCTAAAAAATAAGTAAGAACCTATAAACTAACAATGAATTGAGCTAAAAAATAAATAACTACTAATAAAAATGGTATAACATAAGCCCAATGTGGGTAAATCCACAACAGGTGGACCAAAGTTAAAGGGCTCAATAGGCCAAAAAGGTAATCCACCAAAGAAGGAAAGGAATCCCACAATTACAGGATCGATTAGAGGATTTCCATCTAAAAGCGATCTTCTCGAACCTTCCTTCAGCTATATAATCTCGTCTCATTCATCAATCCTAAGGTATGAGATTTCCACTAGGAATTCTACCATTTCTTTACTTACCAGAAACTGACTTGACTATTAGATGGTTTCCCTTGGGAAATATCATGGGACTTTGACATTGTTTTTGTGTGCATGATCTTTGTTCACCGCCAGCTACTAGGCTTAGCCCTAATGATCTCGTCAACTATCAATTTGGCGATGTTTGTGGAAAACATGGTGAACAACAGAAGATCTTGCATTGATACTCAAGATCTGCCAGGGAAAAAGCATGAGAGCCAACATAGGGATGAGACCAATTGCCTTGCAGGATCTGTAGCACCCCTAGAAGAGGAGACTGCCCATAAAGCTAAAGGAGAAGAGCCTTTGGCAGTTTAGAAGGACCCTTAAAAAGGGAAGGGTCCTGCACCACTAAATGATGATCAGTTTCATACTATTTAGCATGCCATTTTTGAATAATTATGAATGAATGTTCAACAGGACATCCATAAAGCATTGCCCAAGGCGTGTGAGGAAGCCACAGAAAGCTATTTGGTGCCCGGCGAGCCCTAATGAGTCCATCTTCGGGATCTACCTTTAAAGGCCCATGTTGTCTACCCCCTGTATCTAGGGTGATCTAAAGGCTCTACTGGTAGCGATATAAGCGTTATTCTAAAAAGGCTCGATTAGATGGAACAAGGTATGAGGGTACCTAAACCCCTCCACAGTAGGGGCTGAGTCTACCATCAATATTGATTACATGTAGATCCAACCCTTTACAAATAAGATAATCAATGCACCTGCCTTTGATAGAGTTCACATACCCCTACGATGGCCTCACAGATCCTGTCAATCATCTATAGTGATATATTACTTCCATGAGGTTGGAAAGGACCTCCGATGCAATAATGTGTAGAGCCTTCAGCTCAACCCAGATAAGGGCAGACGCCTCTTGGTTTGGGGCCAATAAAGGGCGTCATTTTCATTCGTTCAATGATTTTTTCTAGGCATTTCTCCGATCGCTTTTTGGTGAGCAAATTGAGCCTTAAAATGGTGACCCACTTATTAAAGATACGACAAGCCTAAGATTAATCCCTAAAGGACTTTGTGCAAAAGTTTAACACCAAGGCGGTACAGGTACAGGGTTTATCTCTAGAGTTACACTTGGTAGCCATCACTTAGGGCCTAGTGTGTGACTTTAGGTTAGCTTTGGACCTCACCATGTAAGGGACGTGGAAAAATTCCTTAATCGAGTAACTTGCTACATGCACAAGGAAGAGAAGGTGGATCAGTCTCTAAGAAGAAAAGTAGGGGTATGAAACCTTCATGCCTAAATCCCGTTCTGCCACTCTTGAAAGAAATGAGGTCAAACATCTTGTATGCCTTAGAAAGGAGGAACCATATGCCTAAATGGCCCCTACCAATACATCATTTGAACAAGAAAGATTTGAAAAAATATTATTGGTATTACAAAGACAAAGACCATGACACTGAGGATTGTTGGTAGCTAAAGAGACTTATAAAGGACATGATTTAAGCAGGACAATTGAAGGAATACTTGGCCAAACCCCAATCCCCTTGTCGAAAGCAAGAAAAAAGGCCTTAAACGAAAAATGAGAAGGAAGATCACGGCCGAAGCTAATAACAAGACAGGCAACGGTCCCCCTGAAGGATCATAGAAATTTGGGACCACCCACAGGGATCGTGCACTTGATCACTAAGGGAGAATCTTCTACAGCTCACAAGTAGCAGGAGCGTGAATTATTCAATTAGAAGTAGATGGTCAAAACAATGTCTTAATGAGTCCAAATAAGCCCTGCGTTCTCATACGCTATGTAGACCCAATCATATTACTGCTGGAATCAACAATTTTGATGTTAAAAGGGTTTACTTGAATACCGGCACCACCTTCAACGTCCTTTTCGCTAGTTTGCTAGAAAAAATTAAAATCAAGAAATTTTCATTGGTCTCCATTTTAGAGCCCACATTCAGAATTGGTAGAGAAGAGGTTTCGACACTGGGGACGGCCAAATCGCCCTTCATGTTGATGGGTACAAGTAAGAATGAAAGAATAATCTGTTATTCCACAACTTAGAATTTTTGGTCTTGGATATGCCCTCGCCATATAATGCATTACTGCGATAGCCAGCCCAAGTATAGTTTCATATTAGATTATATATTAAATGGCTAATGATGGTTTTCACTCCTATCGGAGACGCTATTTTTTTTTAATGTAAATTAGGCCTTGGTGCGGCAACTTTACATGGCTAGCCTAAAAGGACTTAGGTAAGACAAGTTGGCTCCGTTAGAACCAAAGAGGAAGAGGGAACAACTGAATGAGAACGAACTTGGCATATCCTTGTCCAAGAAAGCTGAAGTGATAGAGATAGCCCAAAAAAAAACTATGAAAATCGGCAAGGAACTCCCATAAGAGGTAAAGCTTGAAAAGCGAGACTTCATTAAAGAATAACTTGAAAGATTATTGAAGGCAAGTATCATCTAAAAGGTACAATACCTCTAGTGGCTTGCTAATGTGGTCCTAGTAAAAATGGAAAATGGAGAATGATGCATGTGTGTCGATTACACAAACCTAAATGCTGCCTGTCTGAAGGATCGCTCCCCGCTACCATCCATAGATTAGTTGGTCAATGTCACTTCAGAGTTCAAAATCTTATCTTTTATAGATTCTTTCAGTAGGTACCATCAAATCCACATGGATCTTGAGGACGAAAAAAAATAGATTTCACCATTAGGGAGGCCGTATACTGCAACTAGAAGATGCCTTTTGATCTAAAGAATGCTATAGGTACTTACTAGAAAATCATGAACAGGATCTTTGTAGAGCAATTCAGATGCAATATGGAAGTATATGTAGATGATATGATAGTTAAGAGCTGGATGATAGATCGTCACTTTGATGATTTATGCTAGACCTTTTAAAGAATGACACAATTTAATATGAGATAAAACCTCTGAAAGTGTACATTTGGGGTATAAGCTAGAAAATTTCTATGCTATATGGTTTTTGAGAGATGGATCAATGCTAACACAAACAAAATCGAGGTAATCATGACAATGCTTGAGCCCTAAAACAAGAAAGATGTTTAGAAGCTAGTAAGCAAGCTAACTGTGCTTGGGCAATTCGTATTGTGCTTTAATGGTTGTTGCTAACCCTTCATCTAGATACTTAAGAAAGAAGTGGTATTTAAATGGATCTAAAAAAATCCTAAGGCCTTTAAACATATTAAGAAATACCTATAATACCTCCAAATGCTAAAATAGTCAAAACCTGATGAACCTCTTGTTTTATATTTAGCCATAATAGAAAGCTCTATTAGTACCGTGCTCAAACATGAAGAAGGATCTGAGAAATGACCTATCTATTATGTTCGCCAAACGTTCCAATGAGTGGAGTCTCGATATCCCATTCCCCATAAGGTTGTCTTAGCCCTCGTAATAACATCTTGAAAGCTATGGTTGTACTTTCAGGTGCACAGAATTATCATCTGCATAGAATTACAACTTCGGGATATTCTCCAAAAGCCTGATAATTTGGGGAGGTTGGCAAAATGGTGTATAGAATTAGGAAAGTTTATTATCCATTATAAGTCCTACAAAGTAATCAAGGCATAAGCCCTAGCGGATTTCATTACAGAAATGGCACCAGTAGAAGCGACTAAGCAAAGTGAAGAAAAACACATATAAGAAATTCCACATTGGAAAATGTACATTGATAGAGCATCCGACCTTGAATAGCAAGGCACAGGCACCATATTATGAGGGCCCCTGGGCATGGAAGTGACGCTTAAAATAAAATTTGAATTTTTGGTCACAAATAATGTCGTAGAATATGTGGCCCTTCTAGCACGGCTATGGATGACCGGTTAAGTGAAGATACGATGCTTATGTATATACAATGACTCCTAGCTGATAGTGAGCAAAGGCGTCGGGGCAGTTGGAGTTAAAGACTTTACCTTTCATAAGTATTTGAATACGGCTAAGAATTTAATACAAACATTTGGCCACGTGCAAGTATATAAAATATTGAGGGCTTAGAACACCAGAGCAGATGCTCTCTCGAAAAGCCAAGAAGAACTCCTAAAGCCATTAATCCATCTACTAGAACATCAGACTCTCTCGAAGATGATTGGAGAAGGCCAATTAGGCTTTACCTTAAGGCTGGGGCCTTGGATGGGATGTTTGAGGAAATAAAGAAGACTAGGATTTAATCAGAAAAGTTTGTCATTATAACAAAAGAGCTGTATAGACAAGGATTCACCTTCCCCCTGCAACAATGCCTGACACTAGAAGAAGGGCAATGAGGGTAATGGGTGCTTTGGAAGATTCACCAATGGGATTGTGGAGCACATATTGGTGCCAACTCCTTGGCTCGTAAGGTGTTACAACAAGGATACTTCTAGCCTACAATCTGAACGATTGCCCGAATGTTCGTCCAATGATGCAATTCTTGTCAACTCAATCCTGGTGCAAATATTGCCATCTTCTAAAGTTTTACTGGCTGCCGACCCCTATTCTTTTACTATGTGGGTCTTGGATCTGATTGAAGCGCTCCCCATGACCTTTGGCTAGGTTAAATATTGCCTCATAGCCATTGGCTACTTCACTAAGTGGGTAAAAGCATAACCCTTATACTTAATAATTATCCTTTAGATCATCAAGTTTCTATGAAAGAACATAATTTGCCAATTTAGATGCCTTCGGGCCATTATCACAGATAATGGTCGGTAATTCAACAATCAGTAAGTCTGTTAGTTCACAGAAATGAAAGATATCCAACTTTACTTCATGCCATAGCCCATCTTTAGTCAAACAGACAAGTAGAGGTTACCAACCAAACTATAAAGGAAGGTCTAAAGAAAGGTTGGTAGAGGCCAAGGGTAAGTGGATAGAAGAACTACCCAGCAGCTTGTGGGACTATAAGACAACATCATGAAGGCCTATCTTCGAATCCCCTTTCACCCTAGCTTATGGGGCAGATGTACTCATACCTGTGGAAGCCATACATCCAACCTTACAGGTCCAGGCATTCAACTTTAGGGAAAATGACAAAGCACTAGAAGGACAACTAAACTTACTAGAAGAATTAAGAAAAGATGCTAGAGTCGATATGAGAGCCTTTAAGCAGCAAATTGCCTTAACCCATGATAAGAGGGTTAAGAGGAAAGACGTCTAAGTAGAGGGTATGGCCTTCTTTAAAGTAGAATTGACGAGAAAGAATCCTAGTCATGCGTTGCTAAGACCTAATTGGGACAGACCTTACATAGTCAAGAGCAACATCAGAGATGGAGTTTTTGAACTAATGGATGGTAAAGGAGAAGTGCTGCCCAGGACCTACCATTCAGATGACTTGTTACCTCACATTACATGATAACAATATTATTTACTTTGATGAAGTAGAATGAAGACAATCATCTTTACTTATTTTTTGATGGGTTAATTTGTCTCTTAGAATATGACTATTATGGTTTAATATAAACATAGTTAATGAAGGCCTCAATTCTTTTTTTGACAGATTATCTTATGAGGTTTCTATCTTGGCCATTAAATTGATAAAAAAAAAAGTATCAACAAATTGAGGGTTAGCCAGTGAAGGAACAATGCACTAACATACCTAAGGCTAACCCAAACCTATTGAAGTTGAAAACCAAAATCTCAAAGATGAAAATACAAAAGAGAATGGTGCGGATAACCCCTAAAGATGGCTCACCATTTATGACTAACAACCCATAAGCGCATAACTACCAAAGAAGCAAATTTAGATTAACATGGTGGTTGAATTCGAAATCCACATATCAGAAATAAGAAATGACCATTTCATTAATATAACCCTTATAATTCTTAACAAGAGCAATTGGACACATAAAAAAATCATGAAGGGAAACAATTATGACCCATATATTAAAAGCAATGAGCAGTTCTACGGGATCATATAAATTGAAGGATTTCAAGGAGATACTATACCATGACATTGAAAGATTGAAGGATTTTAAGGGGATACTAGGCGGCATGCATGCGGAGGCTTCGGGGTCAAGAAGAACCTTGTTGATGCCCCTTTACAATTGTTGGTGCCTTTCCTCAAATAGCTATGAAGGTACCCCTATTTAGTGTCTTGGTTCCTTCATTAGCACCCCTTAAAAGAAGAATTGCAAATAAGGCCACATAGAACTCATCTTTAAAAGGCATTTCCTCGGTGTTTGTCACTGATGATTCTTCATCGAAGTGCGCCATTCCTACTTTCCCCTTATTCGACCATGCATCATAGTTTGAACCCGACACTTTATAGGCTAACAAGGATAATAAGTTTATATTTAGATGTGTCTACTCAACTTGAAAGCAGCAAGTGAGGAGGCCCTCCTTGAACTCATCAAAGGCATCTTTACCAACATTTTTTTTCATCTTCTAAAGGAGTGAGATGAGCTTTTTCATATGGGCATTGGTCTTCATCCAGAGCTCTTGATATGCCTCGTGCCCTTGCCATCCGACGAAGCTAGCCTTCACGATCTACTCAATAAGGGGCATTGTAGTAACAGATGAGCTTGAGTTGGCTCCGCCTTGAACAGTTAAGAAACCTAGCCAGACCGTTGGTCCGTTAGTAGACTTAGCTCCATGGCCTTTATTTTATCTTCGGTGGCCTTCGGGAAAGAATTTAGCTATTGGACCTTAGCCTTCTTAAGGGCATTCGTTGACTCCTGCAGCTTCAGCTTCAGATCCTGGTAGTGAGTCTTGTTCTTCTTTTTGTTAGCCTTCAAATTTGAGACCTCCTTCACCAATGCCTCCCCAATAGTGCTCCATTCTAGCTATGTTCTTAGTGACTTATTTGAAGACCTCAGATTCTCAACCTGAGAGGTCAACGATTGTATGCTCCTATCGTGAACAAAACACCTCTCCTTGATGAAGAATGTTATGATGGCTTCCTGTAGATGAGACTAGTCAATACCTTAAAGCTGATACAATCTACCTAGAGAATGATACTGAATATATTTGAAGAAGGCTGGAGGTGATGCTGATCAGCTGAGACCCATCTTCCCGGGCATGATGGGAAAGAAGGTGTCGGTCCCTCAGAGTCCTTAAACCTTTCAAGATACGGTGGGAAATGTTCATACGAACCTTCAAGATTAACTCCCTGATGTCCACAACCCATTGGAGATCAACATGGTCTAGTATAATCCCCTTGAGCACCAAATTCTACCTTTAAGCTTTACTCCATTTGGGAACTAGGTTACATGGTTGAAGGCAGTCATCTACCTTAAGTTTGGGTATGCCTTGGCGGGTGGGGCCAAACGCTCATGAGGGGTCTTCTTTGGGAAAACTTCGGTAGGAATAGTGGCAGGGGGAGGAGAAAAAAAACCATGCACTTTTTGCTTTTAGGGTGCGACCTCCCCAGGCACATTTTGCTTCTGCGATGCTTCTCCTGGTGCCTTATACTTTTAGGAAACCACTAGTGGCCTCAGATCTGCAATAAGGAAGGGCTTATTCCCATTATATCACTTTTCACGGGAGAAGCTAGATGAAAAAACCCACAATCAGCACATAATAATGTCAAATTAACATAATTGATGCCATGGAAGGAAAACCTGTCAAAATGGGTCATACAGTTGCTCCCGCCTTGAGAGGTTTTGGCCCTTTTTGGAGCTAAAGAGCGCAACCTCTTAAAGACCAACTAAGCCTCTAGAAGAGAATCATCCACTTGCACCCCTAGGGTACGGACTCGGGAGTCAAGGACTTCTCAATCCCAGATGTGTGGGCTACTTCAGCCAGAAGGATTAAGAGCTTACAGTGTTTACATGCTTATTGGTGATGCTCTTTTACCATTTTAAGAACTTTTTAGCTTGGTTGCCCATCTCTGCAAAAGAAAAAAAAACACAAAGTTAGAACCATTCTGGTAAACAAAAAGCAAGATGAATTAGTACATGCAAAATACAACTCTTGGCATCTAGTGGCCTTTGTTAAGCATGAAATGTTACTTCAAAAAAGTCCACCAACTATCCCTTCTACTCTGGGGCCCAGTTGGAAGGGTTCAACATGCGTGGGAAGGTCAGGTGGGCTCTATTGATCCCTGTCCAGCTGAGCGACATCTCTCCTTTCTCAATGTAGTGAATGGGGAATAAGTTCATGTAGTTGTCTTTCCTTACCATTGAATCCAACCAGGTGAAGAGCCCTGTGTATACTTGATGACTATCAAAGTCTTCATACAGTGCCAGCCTCCTGACCAGGGCTTGATAGGGTGTCTTGGTGAACTCATAAAGGAGGCTCCATGATGGCTCCTTTAATGTATAAAAAAAACACTCCTTCCACTCCGCCCATGAATCCTTGTTGGTGGTAAAGGCAAAGGATTTGTTTCCCCTTTGGTTGACGAGGATAATATGAAAGAACAGTGAACCCTACTTCAAGCCCAACATGTAGAATTTGAGGAAAACCTCTAGCAAGGGAACCAACATTGCCATTTTACAGCACAAGATGAAAGCATTTATTTGCATAAAGGAGTTTGGGGTTAACTGCAAAGGTGGCACTTTATAGTGAGCACAGATTTATTCCACCAATGGGTGAAGGGAGAACCGAAGCCTTGCTTACAGCTGATCAATGAAATTTGTGAGGATGTCAACCCTCTTATCTCCCCCAACAAGGCTCATATCCTTTAGCGCTTGACTTTTGTTAAGGGCGGCTATAACCCCGTTTAGCTAAAAATACCGCCTGAGATTGGTCAGGAAAGTCTCCATAATAAGTTGTATTCTTGCT
Source organism: Aquilaria sinensis (assembly GCA_005392925.1). NCBI lineage: Eukaryota > Viridiplantae > Streptophyta > Magnoliopsida > Malvales > Thymelaeaceae > Aquilaria > Aquilaria sinensis. Next base: position 797,448 of record SMDT01002803.1, on the reverse strand, counting down.
TCCTTCAGTATGGATAAATTGGGGGCAAATGGTCCCTTCAAAGTTTTGACATCCCTAGGAGATAAAAGGATTTGGCCAACAGCAACCCTTGAAGACATCATTTGAAAAGACTGATGAAGAGGAGGGAAAGGTTGCTGCCAGTATATGATAGATGGCAGAAGAACAAAAACACCAGTAAGCAAGACCTAGACAAAAAATACAAAAATTGTAACTAAAATTGTACCACAAAAAAAAAGAAAGACTAAAGTTCATTACCTGATTATGAACACTTAAAGAAAGGCAATGAAGTAAAGATATGAAAAGAAACCCAACGGTAGTGAAAGAAAACTTCAGGCTAGAGTAAGCTTCAAAACAAAAAGGAAGAAAAAAAAAAGAGTAGGCAACAAAAAGTGGTTAAACGATGAAACAGAAAGGTAAGAAAACCCTACACTTTATATAGAGAGAAGATAAAACTCTCGGGTGACCTCCTTGAAAACCATCAACATGATGGTAAATTCTTAAGCCACTAAAAAAAGAACATGTGGCAAAAAGCAACCTCTGAATAACCATTCCCAGTCATATCTTTGGAAGGTGCATTTAATGGGCATCACCTCATCTCCTTACACAACCGTTAAATTGGTCATGTACAGTGAAGATTACAGAGTAATGGGCATTACTTTGACAATGACAATGTTTAAACTCCTTCTTCAGGAAGTTTCTGACAGGGGCACCATACCCACTATTTAAAATGACACCATACAATGTGAGAGAGCAACACCAAAGAGGATAGGAGTCATACACCATCACAAGAAGGATTAGCTGGGAAAAAACACTCTAAGGAATACAATAGCGTTTTAGCTTAACTAAAAAAATGCAGGACCCCAACCCATATTTTCTTAAAAGATGGGAGTTATTGGTAGGGAATAGACCCAGCGCTAGGCCTATGACGGATAAATCCACAATTAGCGGACCGAAGTTAAATGGCCCAACATGCTAAAGAGGTAATCCACCCAAGAAGGAAAGGAACCCCAGAATTATAGGATCGACTAAAGGATTTCCATTTAGAAATGATCCTATTAAACCTTTCTTTATTATTAATATAATACATTCACCAATCTTGAGGTATGAGATTTCCACCATGCATTCTATTATTTCTTCACTCGCCGAAAACCAACTTGACCGTTGGAGGGTTTCCCCCAGGAAAACATCCTAAGACTTTAACATTGTTTTTGTGTGCAGGCTCTTTATTCACCAAAAGCTATTAGGCCTAGCCCTAACAATCTCGTCGACTATAAAAAAAAATAGACAATATGTATAAAAGAACAAACATGATAAAAGAACAAATAATATTTATAAAAGAACAAATCCAATAAAAGAATATACATAGACTAATAGAAGAAAAAAGTCGCACACTTTGCACTTGGCTATGCAAGACTTACCTGTGAGAAATTTTGTAAATATACCTTGTCCAATAGTGTATTAATTGTTAATATAATACAAATATTACTAGTTTCAAAGATTTCTATGCTTGCCAAATTAAAACTAACATATTTATATTGACTTAGAATGAATATTACTCCCTATATCCCATATTTTTTTTTTGTATAATTTCAGTCTTTTTATTTAAGTTTGACTTAAATTTATTTAATTAATATTTGTTATAAAATTTTTAGAAATTTTATATTTAGAAACTATAAGTCATATAGTTTTAATATAATTTTTTAAAATTTTTTTGAAAATATTAATATAAATAAATTTAAGTCAAATTTAAGTCAAAAACTGAAATGGTACAAAGGACTTTGGATGGATTTAGTATAATTTTTTGGTTAAATATATTGACTTTCCATCAACTTTGACCTCTTAACCCCGCAATTTTTTAATAATTTCTCACTTTTTTTGTTCATTTTGTAGGTTGGAGAAGAAGATAGAAGTAGTGGATTAGAGCATGAATGAGCAAGATGAAAAAAGGGCAAAGCGATAGTCAAAGCCCCAGATGTGTTATGGTGCCACAATGCCACATCATAGTTGGTGCTGAGCATCATTTGGGTGGCGTTGCAGCACTAATGGCAGTGTTAGATAGCATCATGCTCCCTTTCTTATAGAGTTGTAATGTCATTTCTCCTCTATTTTTATAGGCAAGAAAAGGTAATCCCTACCCTATTTTTTAAATTATAACTTGTAATTAGTGGAGGGCTTTTATCTTATGACAAAATAGTAACCCAAAACCTTATCACTTAGAAGGATTTAAAGCTTGGTGGACACACATTCACATTTGATAGAGTAGAGATCTAGGGGTTTTAAACTCATCTTCTTCATTATCATTTTCTCATTTCCACAACACCATTTAGGAGAGTTGATTTGAGGAGACTTGGAGCTCTTGAGGGTGATTTCTTAGAGACTTGGGGATCAAACTCTACAAGTTCTTCTTGGATTTACATTTTCCTTTTTCTTTTAAGTAGTCATGGATGACATTTCTTATAGTTTTACGTTTGTATTAAGTTCACTGCAAGAATAAAGCAAGATAGTCACTGCATTCCCAATCAGAATTTAGTCAGAAACAGCCCCAAAAGCAATAGAGTGACTGGAAAAGGCAGTGACATTTTCTATAGTCATTTTTTACTAGTGACTAAACCTTGATTGCCAATAAGGACTGAGGATGTCAGTTGTTACACTTTGTGGACCACCTTTAAAGGAGTGACTGAAAATATTGAATTAGTTGTTACAAGCATTCAGTCGCTACTTTTATATTTTTTTTTGCAAAAAAACTAATTGTTACTATTTATATTGAATTAGTATTAATATTAAATTATTTTGATTAGTTTTAAGAGAATAATCAAATAATGAAACAAAAATTAAAATGAAATTCATTTAGATTTAATATAATTTTTTTAAAAAATATTTTCAAAGCTCGAATTCTTGAAATTTCTAAAGCAATTAGCAAGATTAGCTCTTTTAATGGACTCGTAGCCAAAGAAGATGTGTTCGCAAGAAATATAGGCGCCAAGGAGTCTGACGATGTTGCAATAGTGGCTTCAACATATGACAGAGATTGCTTGGCAAGGAAGTTACTGGTGGCAACACATATCTCGTTGATATCGTAGATGTGAGGGTTCTTAGAGAGCAATTCACGGTGGCTGGAAAGGCTGGTTTGGCTAGAGAGGGAAGCTGTGGCGGAAGAAGCCTTGGTGAAAGAGTGAGAAGAGGAGAAGTAGCTGGTGGATATGGAGTTAGGAGCAGATTGGAATTGAGTTGGTAAGTAGATCACAATGAAACCAAAAGGAGAAAAAAAAGCGAATCGATGTTAAAAATAGAGAGATCGATAATGAAAACATGGGTGAGGCTAAATGAGAGAGCGTTTGAATGAAAGATTATGTTGTTTGTGATTGATCTGGTGCAGGCAAGCTTAAAATGCTGCTGGAAACATAGCCACTAAACTCCAACTAAAGAAGCCAGTCGCTAAGGCTAAGAAGACAATAAAAGCCCCTATGTAGCAACTAAAGGTCAAATTGGTCATCCCCAAAGCAACTGAAAAATGACTACAATGTAAGCAACTAATATTTTCAGTCACCTTTTAGTCACTAGCTTAATAGCCCCTTTTAACCTAGCCATTGAATAATGATTAAGCTGCCTAGAGATAAACTTTTAGTCGCTCAGCTAGGTTGTTTTCTTGCATTATTATTGCGGTGGTTTAAGTATAAAGTAGTTCTTCAAACACTTTTTATGATTATAACTACTTGACTTGGTGATGCTTGGTTGAATATGTGACTATCTGTCTTGGATTTTAGTTTATTGCTTGTGTACCCTTCTCTTTGAGTATAATGTTCTGTTGATTGATTAATTGCCATAATTGATTACACCTTAGATTCTTCTTAAACTCTTGAAAAAGATTAAAAGAAACTAGAACTAGGAAAAGGAAGTAGTGACCAAGGGCTTGTTTGGAAATTTATCTAAGACACTAGATGAAAAGTAATTGATGTTTATAATGCCCCTATTGAAGTACCGACTAATAAGATGAGAGTTTATTTTAGTTTAAATTTGGGAGAGTAACCGTTAACTTGGGAAAGAAGTAGTTAAGTTCACCAATAAGTAGGAAAATCAATACATTAACTATTGTTTACTAGCTAATCAAGTTCAATAGTAAAAACCATAAAAAGTGTGTACATTCCAACTTGTTAGAAAACCCAATTTAGCATTGCTTTTGTTTGTTCTTGTTTAGTAATAGTTCAATTTAGACTAATTTAGTTCTTTCTACTTCGTAGTTAAGCAAGTAATTCACAGTAATTCATAGTATTGATGAGGTCTAAAATTTGTAGTACCTGTCATCAATACTCATTTATCCTCATGGGAACGATATTTTACTTACTATATTTACACGTATTTTTTGTACTTGCAAATAATGTAGTTTTAAAACTTGCAACATAGTGACAACTGTACTGTACTTGTAGATTATTAATATTAAAAGAAGGTCTCAAGTGATTGATTTTTTAATATTTTGTAATACTTGATTCTTATTTTATTATATTATATTATAGGAAATTTTAAATCTTTAGAAAGTAAATTACTTTATTATTTTATTATTAAATTATTATTTTAATATTCATTTTTTAATATTTTTTTTAATTTGCACATAAAAATGAAACATAAAAAATAATAAAGTACATAAATTTATTTCAAAAACTATTAGGGGATGGAGTATATAATGTACTGAAACTGATTGATGATGGGGCTGCTAAGATCGCTATTGTAAATTGTAAAGAAGTAGCCTTGCCGGGTCACTATGGCCTTTGTCAATTTGTGTTTCCTAAGTTGCATTAATAAGGTACTAATTACTAGAATTTAACAATCGTGCCATGCCACGCTTACTTAAGCGTGGGTTTAACGAGTAGAAACGGAATTAAAAGGAAGGATTAGATTAGAGTGGACAGGGAGGGTGCTGATCAAGTCCTTTAATCTTTTACCTATTGAAGAAGTAAGAAGAAATTGGAGGGTGGTCGATCAGGCCAAAACGATCGATCGAGCCGTTTAATCTCTTTTCTTGGAGCTCTAGTTTTCCGATCAAGCTAATGAAGAGAAAAAAAAAAAATGGTGGGTAGGGATGGTTAACCAGCAAGGGGAAACTTTTGCTCGGTACAAAAGCACAAGACCAGGAGAATAAGTTAAAGGTCTCAGGAAAAATCTAGAGGGGAGGGGAGGGGAGGAGAGGGCACGTGCAGATCAAGAAATGATAAAGGCATCCTTTACTTTGACCCTCTCCACTGAGCAGTAGTTCCAGAGAACAAGACTAATTTGCCAGTCAGATGATCATTCCATTTTTTTAACCCTTTTTTGGTACAGAAAGGGGGCTAATTAGGACCGACACAGCCCTCCCCCAGTCTTATTACTTACTTTTGGGTTGTCTTGTGGCTCAAATTCCTAATTTCTTGTGCGTATAGAAGATATTGACACCAACTCAATGTTGATTTCCGCCTGTGAGTTGTCGCCTTTCCACTGCTTGGAATCATGAGAGATTGGATACATTTATTTCTGTTCAAAACCGGGGATGCCGTCTCCAAAGTCCGAACACAGGTTCAAGTGGCTTGCCAGTTGCCACATCCTTGACCCCGGTTCTAGATACTTCTTATTTTTTAGTTCTTAAAAATTTTTAGTGTAAAGATTTTTGAGTTGCCAAAAAAAAAATAAAAAGAGACAAAGCCCTTTAATTTGATTCTTACCATATATGTAAACATTTACTCCAAATTTTTTACTCCATTTCAGTTTTTTATTTAATTTTTATTTAAATTTATTTATATAATTATTTAAATTAAAAATATTCCTAAAAATTATAAATTTTTTTAGTAATTAATAAATAATCTATTTAATGAAAATTAAATTAACAGACCATTGCTTTTTAATTTATTATTTACTAGATTTGCCTCTATTTTTTGTTGGTCATACTTTATATTTTTCAATTATTAATTATAATTTATTGTCCTAAGGCTTAGAGCCTCCCCTCCCCCAGGGAATCCACTTTGCTCCACATAAAATTTATTCTCTACAAATTGGATTTTTTTCACAAGTAGGGCGAGTAGTCGCTACTTGTAAGCGACAGTCAGCCGTCGCTTAGCTCAATATTTCCTTCACCTCTCTCTTCAGTCTTCGCGTGAAGCCTCCCTGTCTGATTGTCTCTTCGACTTCTTCAGTGATCTCTCCATTTCAAACTGAGGCTGACCACCCGTTGAAAGGCTTACGCCCTCTCTCGCCGCTGCACATGTGATTTATAGGTATGTGTTGAAGAAGATCTTCTGAAGAGGTAAGTTTCGGCGTCGATTTGAATTTGATTATGTTTTGGATAGACTAGGATTTGTTATTTTTTTTAACTAAGTTTACATAAAATTACACTTTGACCCTACTGTTTCAAAAATTTAAGTAGTTCACATTTGCCCTTGCCTTTTTTATACCGTCTGATAATAACTTATAAAATCTTAATTTAAATATTATGAAAATAATTTTTTGATAATTGCAATCTGTATAATATTTATTTTACAATTGATGGACATTTTAAGTTATTAATTTTTTCTTTCTGTAAATGAAAAATAAATTTTTTTAAATGTCAATTAACTATAAAAAATACCATAAAGATTGAAATTATTTGAAAATAAGTAACGTAAAATCTAAATTAAAATTTCAAAAGTTGTTGTTGAATTGTATTAAAAAATAAGGGAAAATGTATATTTTTTAAATAAGATAATACAAAGTGTAATTTCACTTAACCTCAAGAGACAAATTGTCATTATCCCTGCTTTAGTTTTCTAGAAAAAAGACGTTCTAAAGCCCCATTTACCCTTCAAATTTTGTTGACTCTGACACTTTACCACTTGAACTTTTAACTCAAGTTGACTCATCCTCAACTTTGAAAGTGGTATCTTTTACCCCTTTGACCCATGGCAACTTAACTAGTGCGGTAACGTGCGTCATTACCATAACAAAAATGTTACTTTTAGTTGTATGAGGACCAAAATGAATGATAAATAAAAGGAGAATGACTTAAATAGCAGTATTTTTTTTTTTCCAGGAAAACGTAATTTTACGTGAGCCTCTTGCGAAGGCATGAAAATTTTAGCCCTTGCCACCAAATACGACTTCGGCCATAAACAAAAGAAAAGGATGAGTTCCACCATACACACAGCCAGACTTTAACTTTTTGCAAATTGGGGATCATTCAAAGTTGCGAAGGGAGCTTTTGTGGGGGACAATTTCATTGCTATTTCATTATAAAGTGAATATTCTTGTTCTTTAGTCATCCCATACTTACAACAATTGTCCATAGGTATTTTTGGCATCATGAGGGATTTTAAAATGCACAGGGTATATGGTTCAAAGTACGATTAGGGTTGATAATTGGTACCTCGTTTTTGGTTTTATGATATTAATAATTTGTCAGCGAGATTATATATCCTACTGTAATTAAGATTTCTGGACTAGTCGAATGAAACATGTGCGTAAAGGAATTTGGTTTGGATGTGATAAACAAGTATTGATTTCAATTATTTGTCGGTTTTGTTTGGCTGTGGCTATCTCATTTTCAGTTGTTTATACTTGAAAGGGTATGCTTTTGGGGTAAATGGGTGGATATGGTGTCGGATTAAAAGCATTATATTTTGGCTATACATGATGATTAACAAAACCTTGTAAAATGTTAATTATTTTAGTGTAGATGATGAAATTTAAAGTGGATTTATACTATATAGGAGTACTATTAAAGAATCCAAGTTTGAGATAAATAAATTATTTGAAATGTGGGAAAGAATTTGACATGAGCATATGACTAATTGTTGGTGCTTTATGTATATACAAAAAGAAATTATGTTTGATGGGAAAGATGTTAAGATCATTCACTATTGGGCACCAAATTTATCTCTTAATAAGATCTAAGGTATTAAATAATAATGATTGCACGTTGGATACTGTAGGTTGTGTAATTAACAACGAAGGAGTTAAAGAGTACGCCATGCACGAGACTAAGAAAGACAAGTATTTACTTTGAAAATTGTGGGCAATGGTGTCTTTACACCTGAGGATGAAAATATAGATTTCAACGAGGAGATGGTTGTAGGCTTTAATGAGTGTGTTAATAAATTGTTGAAGCACTAATATATACAAGATATACAAATGGTTTAACTTAAAAGAATGACATTACAAGATCCATAACTTCCAAGCTTTAACACACAATTGCATCACAAAAATAGTATTTTTCTAATTACTAAAACATTCCATAAAAATGAAACAACTAACCCAACATATATTACCTAAACAACTACCCCAGTACTTCTAATATCCCCTGATTTCACTTTAACAAATTTGATGTGTTGAAATATCAGCAACCATTTGAGTTAAGGGTGAGTTTTTGCTTTCATTTATTGTTGTTGTTGTAGCTAATTTGTCTTTCAACTACAACTCTAGTATTGTTGCTTTATAATCTATTTATTACGCCCTCATACATCACTCAAAAAATTGTGCCCTTTAATCATATTTATTACCCCCATCTCTAAGAAAAAAAAACACCCTAGCACACCTCCTCTCCTCTCCTCCAACCCATTCCTTTCTGCCACCTCTTCCATCATTCTTTGTCATTTCTGGCCAAATCTAGACAATCTGGATCTTACTGGTTCACTTTCTATTTTTTAATTGTTTGACTAACTTTATATGATGTTATCTATTGAATTTTATTATGGATGCAATCTTTTCCAAATCTTAGTATTCAAGAGTAATTTGAGACTCTCATATGATAGATTTTCAATTGAAGGCGGACAATGATGAATTAGGTCTCTTGCATTCACTGGAATCTCAACTCTATTGGAATGTCCTGATGTTTGATAACAGATATGAATATGATTATATAACATAAAATCAGTCCTTATGTTTTTTAAATTTTTATGGGTAATCTTTTTATTTTTATAAATAGCCTTGTTCAAGCATCTGATACTTAGCTGGTTCTAACATTGCTTGGCTATTGTTGGCTTGGTCTGGGCATTCTTCCAGTTATTGGTGAGTCATGTACTCCAGATTTATTCTGACTTACTAGGAAGGTTCTGCTTGATTTGATTCTCTTCCTTTCATTCGGTGTTACAGGAATGAATAGCCTGTTTGTGGTCAGTTTTATGTTCCTAATGTCCCTTAGAGTTTTATGTCATCATTGGTTTGTAAGATTTCATTTGACTTACTTTTAATTGGAATGAGGTATCTTTTGTTAACAAAAAATTGTGGTCTTTGCATGAGGTGGAAAAGGGTCATTAATCCATTCTAGAAACTTACATCTCCTTTTTTGTGAAAAAAAATAAACTACACAACTCAGAGTGTAATTTGTATTAAAGAGATAAATTATGGGTAAGCATAAAAAAATTTCATTAGTTTATTCTTAAAACCCACAAATATTCCTACAACAATTTGTATTAAATTACAAATCAATACAAATCCAAATATATGAGACCTGAAACCTAACAAAGAAAATAAAAACACATCAAACTTATGAACTCCAAAAGTACGAGCGAGTTCATTTCCAATTAAACCAAATTAATGAGATCCCATTAAACGTGGGTCGGGTCGGATTTGTGAGTGGGTCAAGATAACTCATCCAGTTAGTTTGCGAACTTACCCATATTTTCAACATATTTATAACTCCATGCCACTCATCGCCATCGCTAATGCTCACAAGCACTGCATCGCTCATACCACGACCCATAATCGTCGTTGGTGAATCCAGATAGCCATCGACCCATAATCGTTCATACCAGCTACATCGCCATCGACCCACAATTGCTCACACCAGCTGTATTGCCACCGGCTCACACCAGCCGTATTGCCATTGACCCACACCAGCTTGCCCAACTGACGAATTTCCAGATCTGGGCAACATTGCCATCGACCCACAATCACTCACACCTGCGCTCGTCATCGATTTGGACAGCCGACCCGCATCATTAAGGATTGAGGCCGAAATCGAGTCCTCACTTGTGCTGAAGATGCTCTCAGACCTGTTCATCACCATTGTGAGGGCTGAAGTGCTCCGACTGTCGCTAATCGGCCTCTTGTATATTCCGGCATCGTTGGCCTTGGTGTTCTTGACCCAGACATGGTTGATGGCTAGAAGATTCCTCCATTGCCTAGTTTGACTGAAGTGGGGTGGATGGCATATGGTGTAAATAACTAAAAGACAGTTTTTTTTTCCATTTCTCATATGTGGGTCATCTTGACTCGCTTTTGACCAAAAATAATGCAGGCACATTAATTTGAACCGAACTTCCCCTACATCAGTTTATAAATAGTAACAACAACATAAGTGTAACAAAGTATTTCAAATGTCTAAAGCTAAAGTTCAAGGCAACAAGAGGGGCAATCTACAAGCATCGGGAAACTTGTTTAAATAAGCCTCGTGCTATCCTTTATAGTTATTCCTCACTAATGTGGAAAAAAATGTGTTACAGAATGAAGTATTGATTGTACATGGATTTTTGGAGGGTTAAAGCTGCATTACTCAATACAAGTTTACTAGCTTCAAATATTCTAGTTCATATAGGTCATGACTTGAAAACTGATTTAATAGAAAATTGATGAACTCTGTAAAAAAAATCAAAACAACAATGAAACTCACCTTACCAAATGCTATAGGAAATTGATGAACTCTAGACAAACTTAAAAAAAAAAAACAACAGGAAAAAGTCACCTCATCAGCATAATCTAAGCACTTGAAACGCTATCTCCTAATGTTCTGACCCTTGTAAGTTGTCTAACTTTCCACCTTCAAATTACACGGACAAATTGAGAGATTTTCACCTCATAGCCCATCTTGTTAGTGGGTATCTAAGAAGAGACTAAATTGATGCTCATCACGACAAATTGAAGAAACAATGGCTAGGGTTTGAAGAAAAAAAATTGTGCTTTATTTCAATCTCTTTTGTCTGTTCTTATAGATGAATGTGTAACTCATACATTATTTGACTGATAACCACATTGAGCCCTTTTTGTTTTTCTTCTCCATTTAAGCCACTTAAGATTTAAAATTGGCATTTATGTGATGGAAATAAGTCACCTTTTTGCACATGCTTCATTAAAAAAGATTTAGGGGTAAAAGTTACTGATTTACAAAGTTTGATGTGTAAGTCAGATTGAGTTAAAATCCAAGATGTAAAAAGTATGAGTTAACAAACTCTGAGGGGCAAATAAAGTTTAATTTAGGCTAAAAACCCCCTTATGTTATCATCTTACATGCATTTAATTTGATTTGTGAAGTGTATTTTTCTTTTATAAGGTGAAAAGGGAAAAAGTTTAAATGAAATTTTTTTACTTTGAAAAAATTCTTCAAAGTGTTATGTATCAAACTTTCTTGTGATTCATAATGCTTAATTTTTTTTTAAACTCAAAATACAATGCAATATATGGTAATATAAATTTAAGAGAAGGAAATTAAGATTGGGTGGGGTTTTTTTTTTTTTTTTTTGCCTCTAAAGAGGTTTGAACCATGACTCTTAAGCCAGGGGCAATCTTGGTGTATTTTGAAGTGGTCAGTCGGCCAAATTTTCAAATGTGTAACATTTAAAAATTGAAAAGTAGATGGTGGGCAACATACAGGCTTAACTAAATCCTTTTTAGGTGAATTATTGGCAGAGCTTGATCTTTCTTTTTTTTTTTTTTTTGCATTAATTACAATTAACTCCTTAAGGTTTAGTTGAAATTATAATTTGTCCTCTCCTGTTTAAAAAATATATATTTTACTTCTTGCATTTTTAATACAGTCTAATAATGACTTCTGAAATTTTAATTTAGATTATATGATTGTTATCTTCAAGTAATTTCAATCTGTGTAGTATTTTTTTATAATTAAATAACATTTAAAAAATACTGTTTTAAAAAATTGAAACTGATAATTTAAAAATTTCATTAACTGTAACAAAAATATTATACATATTGAAATTACTGGAAGATGACTGCCGTAATATTTAAATTAAGATTTCATAAGTTGCTATTGAACTGTATTAAAAAGCAAGAGGCAAAGTGTAGATTTCTGAAACAGAAGTAGACAAAGTATAATTTCACATAAATCTTAGAGGGCAAATTATAATTATCATTTTTTTTAATGAAAAGGGATATTAGAAAAAGAGCTTAAGACAACAAAGATATCAAAGTACAAACATCTATAGGAGCCTTATCAAGCACAAACTTACTAATCCTAGCAAAAGACGTAAACACAGCAGCGAAAGCATTAACATTACATTTCCAGGGGAGATTAATCCCTCTAATGTCATCAAAAGCTACATTCAAAATGAAACCCAAGTAGTTGATAAAAATTACAGTGTTCATCTATTACAGATTTATTCCCTTTTTAGCCAAAAACATCAGTAGCTCGATTTCCCTCCTTGAAGGTGCGTTGGACCATGTTAATCTACAATCGAACCATTGTTAAGTGCATAAATCCACGGTCAAAGTGTTGGCTTTTCGACAACTTTGACTGACAATTTCTTATAACTCTTCCTTCTTTGTCTTAGTTTTTCTTGTTTTCTTTGGCTCATTACAGGTTGGGACAAGTGTTGCGGACAGGGCATTAGAAGCAAGCTTGAGCGGGACGGCGTTTGGACAAGAGAAGCAGGAGAAGTGAAAAATGAAGACTGGCAACGCGTCGCTAGAATTCGCGAAGGTTGGCGACGCGTCGCCAACATTATCAGTGTTTTGAGCACAGTTTTCCCATCGTCGCCAGAATTTGACCCATATTGGTGACGCGTCGCCAACGATACTCTGTTTTGCCGAAAGTTCGCATTTTTTATAGTCCCCCACTCCTCTTACTTGATGAGCTGGCCTTTTTGGAGTAATCCTTATCCCTTTTAGGGTTTAAGGGAGAAGAGGTATAAATAGGAAAGTGACAGAAGAGCTCAGGGGACTCACTTGGCTGATTTTGATCTCTAATCACTCTTGGGGATTTTGGATAATCAAGGAAGCGATTTTGGAGCTAGAAGGGGGTGATCATTCCTGGGAGCTCAATCTTTGAAGGGTTTCCTTGGGTTTCTTCTGTCTTTTCTTTTAGTTGTTGGATTTTCGTGGATATTTTTATTGTGGGATTTGTGATGATGTTTAGTATGAGTTGCAAGTAGTTCATTCTATCTCTCTAGGGTGACATTCCTTACCTTGCTACTTAATGAATTTGTCTTGTGGTTATGTATGAGATTTTCTTGTGTTGTCCCTTTCATTGTGCTTATTGATTGAATGATGGTGGGCCACCATACCCCATGTGCTAGTTCACTTAATTCTTGAGAAAGGTTTAATGGGTGATAAAGAGAATTGGAAGGGGCATAGTGTTAACTTAAATTAGAGATAATTTAGGTGATCACTATGAGCCAAAAAGAGGTCTAATTCTTTAACCACTCTAAGTTAAAATTGGAGCTTGAGTAAAGCCCAAGTTAGTTGAGGGTGAGCAAGGACCCATCTTGAGAAAGAAGTTCATGATGTGAGATCCTCTTTACCACACATAGAAAATCATACTTGAGGACAAACTTACTTGGGTAGCAAGGGGTAAGAGTGGAATCCTAGGGAGGTAGTTGCCTTAATTCTAAGTTCTCTCTTTAGGTCCTTTCACCTTCTTTAGATTCACTTCTCTCATGTTTTTAAGTTAAGTAACTTGAACAATTTGATTTTTGAATCTAGGTAGAATCATTAAATTCCCTTGGGACGATACCCTTATTTACCTTTAAGTACACGATGATTCCGTTCGCTTTCGGGTTTTTAAGGGTTATAAATTTATAAACTCTTGATTTTACAACAAAGTTTTTGGCGCCGTTGCGGGTTTTGAATTCATATTTACAATAAGTGGTAGTAAGTGTTGTTGATAGGCAATTTCAAGCCTTTCATACAGTGCCCATGCTTTAGTAGTAGGTAGTTCGAAATAGCTAAATTCATGCATAAGGCTATTTGAACCTTACTAAGATGGTTCCTAGTGAGACCTCCTGCTCCCACTATATCCTTGTTGTTTTGGTAGAAACATTTACATTAAACTTGAAGTGGCCCATAAAATGAGGGAAACATGGGACATTGATGATTCCTTTACCAAACTTGGCTTGATTTATTTTAACTATAGTCAAATTACTTCTATTTTGTATTGAATTTATTGATGGATTATCGGAATTGCTTTGTACAATTCAGGAAAAGAAAATGCAATCGCGTTGCTTCTCGACTCACTATCCTTATGAATAATTATTACTTCAATTTTCTTTTGTTGCAGGTCTTTGAAATTCCACTGGGCACATTAGGATAGTTATGTAAATGTTAGTATTAATTCCCATTCTTGTGATGAAACTATACTATACATTATAATCACTGTTACTACATTTGCTAAAGGAGAAAGAAATAAATAGTACTGTATACTTATAGATAAATAATAGACTAATAATTATATCAAAGCTCAACTTTTTATTCACATGGCCTTAAAGGAATAGATGAAGCACCCTCGAAATTTGAATCAAAATATATTGTGCTCCTCCTATTTTAAAATATATATATATTATGCCTTTTGAATGTGATTATTTTTCTGTAATGTCCATTAGTTATGGACATCAATTTTTAAAATCCTAAATCAAATTGTATAATGCTTGTCTCTAATAAATTTCAAACCATCTAATAATAATTTGGCAAGCAATGAACAATTTGAATTGCCTTTTTTATAACCTAAATATAAAACAATGTTTTTTTGCTTGCTAGTGTGATTTCATGGGGCAAAAGTACATTTTCACCTAAACTTGTATATCATGTGACAGGTCACCTTGTGAGTTGAATCTAAACTAAATGCTAATTTGTAAGAGCTGGCCTAGGAGTTAATCAATTTAACCAGCAATAAAACAAGCAAGTGGAGGATTAAAGAGACAACCCCATCTGTGCCCAATGCGATAGTGCCCTGACTTGAAACAGAATAAAGACATTGGTACTGGAATCGACTAGTTGCTGAAGCTTAGGGTCCAAAAGAAGGGTTAAAGCCCAGATGCCACATCCATTACTAAATAATCGAGCTTGAAACTGCTTGATGGTTCGCTTGCTCGTTACTATATCAATTCATCCCACCAACCCCCTGCTCCCCAAACGATCCTCTCTTTATCACATTTATAATTGTGGACCTCATTGCCAAATAAAGCAGTGGTCATTTCCCAACACACATCTACCACACATTTGCCAAGTTGTTATTTCAATTCTTTATGCGGATATGTATATATAGGTAATGAAATTTCACATGGCATGTTCTACGTGCTATGATATCCAGTTTTTTCATGTCATATGTGTGAGCTATTTTTTTATTTTACATTAAAATTTCATACATAAATGTGTAAAATAAAAAAATATAACTAGTACAAATATTTTAACATCAATATTAAAATATTATTATTATTATTATTATTATTATTATTATTATTATTATTATTATTATTATTATTATTATTATAGTATTGTTTTTTTTCTCATGTATCAATGAGTTAGTTTTTTGTTGCATAATATTTATTTTATTCTATATATTGCATTTTTTTTTTATGTTTTCTTGTATAAAAAAATATTGTCTTCAACATATATTTTATGTATATTTGGGAAATTATGATAAAATATTTAGAGTACATATAAAAAGATGTAAAAAAATTATATTTAATTTATTTCATCTTAAAAGAATATTCTAATATTTTTTTTAAAACGGTAACAGTATATATGCGGCGTGGTACACAATACAATATATCTAAAATTTGTGTGGCGCATTATACTTAGTGATAATGGTATTCAACACCCTGTATACATAAGGTTTTTAAGTAGGTGGTTTTTAACTATTTCCATTATATCCAAACGCGCAACAAGCTTATGTATGAAACTAGAAGCCAACGATGGACCTAATTTAAGTAGCATAAAATAATAAATTACTTGTAGACATATTTAGGAAGTGGATCCTAAGATGCTCTAGTATATTAAAACATAAAAAAAAATGTCCCAAATTTATCACTAATGTTTAGGCAATAACTCATATTTGCCACTATAGTTTTTTTCCCCCCAATCTCCCATTAATATTTCAAAATATATTCAAATTGGTCACTTACCATTAAAAGTTGTAAGTTTTGTAATTTTAGGGTAACAATATGTAACGTTTAATTAATTTTAAGGACTTTAAGTAATTTATTATTTTTCTTTAATAGAATACAACACTCGCCCCACACCAGCTACCTCCAACACCTGCTGCCTCTAACACCCACACCACGCTCATAGCTTTGCCAATTGTGCCATTAAATAAAAAATGATAAATTACTTAAAATTTTTAAAATTTATTAAATGTTACATTATCACCCTGAAATTACAAAACTTACAACTTCTAATGGTTAGTTGTCAATTTGAGCCCATTTTGTAACATTAGTAAAAAATTGGGTAGAAAAAAACTATAGTAGCAAATATGAGACTTTTTCCAAACATAAAATTTAAAGTTAACTTTTTTTTTTTGTACTCAGAATACAGTACAATACAAGATATTACAAGGGATAAGAGAGGTAAATTGGGGATTTAGTGGGTTTTTTGCTTTCAGAGAGGCTTGAACCTTGGCCTTTGGGCCAAAGACAACCCTGGTGCACCTTGAAGTGACCATTGAGCCAAAGCTTTAGGTGCAATAATCATAAAGATATAAAAATGTTTTTACTCTAGAGAGTTGTGTTTGGTTTAACAATAATCATAAAGATATAAAAAAGTTTACAAGCAATTTACAAACATCACACATGCATGTCTTTAAGAAAAAAATATAATAAAATGAAGAGCTAATTATAGTTTGCCCTCTAATATCTAAATAAAATTAAAATTTATCCCATCATATTTTTAAAAACATATGTTTTGCCTTATTGATCTGAGGGGAAAAAGTATTGTTTTACATTTAGATAGATGAAAATAGATAATTTAAATAGTTAATTAATTGCTAAAATATTATTAAATAAATCAAATTTAGTGTGACACATGTCTTTTACGATAAATTTGAATTTAAAATTTAATATGGGACATTATAAAACAAATGTTACATACTAGCATACTAATATACTAATTTAAAATTTATCCCTTACTTTCACCCCATCTGCCGTCAACATCATTAAAACACCTAAACTTACATACACTTACCTCCTCTATAGAAAAGAGAAAAATACTTGTTTTTGCCTTCTTAGCCTTTTTTCATAAAAACTTTGCTCCCAACTTTTGCATGTAATGATTTACCCCATCTTTAACTAAAGGCTTAAATATTCATTTGGTCTCTTAACTTTGTCAACTCTATTAAGTTAATCCTTTATCATTGACTCAGTGTGAGTTGGTCCCTCAATTTTACAAAATCTAGCGTGTTAGTCCAATTATGGATGGAAGATAAATAGAGTCAAATTTGCTGTTGATGTGGAGTGGGACATGTGTGCCACAAGAGCTGAGAATGGGGGGGAATAATGCTCTTGTGAAAGAGCAAGGGAGAGACTTTGTCTCTTTTGCCCATTCCTCCACAGCTCTGGTGGTTGACTTAATCCTCATCTAATCGTTTGTGCATACCAATCACTTCAATTTGAAATCAAAGAAAGGGAAGAGGTGGAGACGGATTTGCAGGTCTAACATGCATTGGGTAAGGCTGCCTTTAGCTGAAGCTAATCAATCCTCCAATCTCTATGGCTATTTCCAGTCCTCATCAGCATCCGCCTTGATTTCCAACGAGCCTGATTTTGCCCCGATTTTTGCAATGCCAATGAATGTGGGTCAATCAACTAGAGCAACCATTTGACATTTGTCTAACAACTGTTTGTGATCTAATTTCGACCTCTTAGCTGAATCTAACTTGGAAATCGCCGTTGCCATCGTGGATAGTTTAGTTCCATCGGCTGGTGGCATTGGAATCAATCATCAAAACTCCAACATTTTCCGTTTCTCTTAGCTAGAAAATTTGATCTGTCTATTTCCTTTAGCTATTGTGCATGGGCCAGTCTCTTCGACTGCTATAATCCTCAATCGCTGCACTCCTCTACCCTGAGCCACCGGTCAAAATCCAAGACGATGAGTGCTTGGCCAGCATTTTCTAACCCCTCAGTTAAAGTGACAAGAAACAGTGCTCCCTCATCTCACTACTAGCGGTGCTCCTCCGTCTCCTTCATCTTAACGAGAACTAACTTTACTTTTAATCCATGTTAGTAGTTCATAGACGTCGTTAGGGTCACATGCACACTTTCTATTAGTAGTTCATAGACATCGTTAGGGTCACATGCACACTTTCTATCTGACAATGGACTAAGTCACTTAATTTAGCAAAGTTAAACAACTAAGTCAATTAATTAAACAAACTTTAGGGACTAAGATACACTAAGTCAGAGTTTAGGGACTAACTCATACTTACAAAAATAAAGGACCAAATGTGCAAAAACCTTCCCTCTATGCTCTAGTAAGCTAAATGGACAAGATCAATTAAGAGAAGGAAGGGCGAGAAGTAATAAAAAAAAGGGGGACGGGTTATCCAAAGCAAGGAACCAGCGAGGAGAAAGGGCGAGCTGGTGGTGGTCGTCCGATAGAGGAGAAAGGGCGAACCTGACGTGAATTTTTTGAACGATGTTCGTGTTCTCTTGAATCCTTCCATGGAGTTTCCGATTTTGGAGCCTCTGCATGTTTGAATCTCGCTTCTGCATCTGATATGATCTCCAGCCAAATCTAGCAAATTTTCTTAACAATGTTCATGTTTTCATGTCCCTTTCATGCACTCTTAGAGAGATTGGAGAGTGGCGATGCGGAGGCGTGTTTTGACGTTGATGATGGGGAGGAAGGAGGCGTGGGACTGGCAGAGGGCCTGCAATCGAGTGGGTTCACGACTGAGAGACCGATTAGCGAGAAGATTGGCGAAGCGAGACGACTGGCAGAGGGCCTCCAAGCGAGTGGATTCATCGATCAAGAGATAGATTGGCGAGAAGATGAGTGACAGCGTCGGGGTTGTGAACGAAGAAGGAGAGAAGAAAGCTCGATTTCGAGGGAAGCTTGAGTTGGCGATGCTCCAGTGCATCCTATTCGGCAACATCCAGCCCCGATTTGATTGTTAGGGGCATCGATTTTGTCATTTGTTTGTAGGTTTTGATTTGTGTTGAAGTTTAGATGAATTTGGAGGATCTGCGTGTTTTTGTTTCATGATAAATTGAGGATAGTGAGACAATTGTAAAGATTGGGGGGCAAAATTATCGATTGAATAAAGGTTAGGAGGTTAAAATGATTTTTTTTCTTTTTCTTTTTTCCCTAACGGTTATTAACGGAGTAAGCTATGGAGAGGGATCAGTGTAAGTTTGCTAACTTTTGAAGGGTAAGGCTAGGTATTTAAAAAATGAGGGACACAAGTGTAAATCACTTAAATATCAAAGGAGTTTTGATAATTTCCCCTACTCCTTACACGCTACATAGGTAAATTGTGTCCATGGCCATTAACCTATAATTATTGTATCATTTTAAACCTTAATCTCGATTTTATATATATGAAAAATCCTTAACATCATTTAAATATTTCATTTTGGACATTTTATGGATAAAAAACATTAGTGTGGATGAAAAATGAAATGTGGCATTCCAGTGTTGACAATTTGCCATGTTGGCACAATAAATCAATTAGCAAAACCTTAAGTTTTCATAAAAAAGGTAAAACTGCACCTTTAGTCCCTCATCTTATCACCCTCATCTCAAGAAATCCTGAACTACCCCACATGTTGCCGCCACCCCTAGGACTTCGCCACTGTTCCCTCATCCGTCGATTTGCCCCGTCAATCCCCTTGCATTTTGTTGATTCGTCAGTCCATTGCTCCATTCGCCATATGTGCCCTCTGTCCATCCAGCAAGATCTATTCAAAACCCTTGCACTTTGCTCACCACCTATACACTTGTTGTTTAGCCCTTAATTAACATCCTTGAGTTTGGACGATCTAAGCTCATGATTTCGGTCGACCATAGGCAATGATGCAAGGTTGTGGCAAGAGGAAAACGTGAGGCAGCGGTGCAAGGAGGGCATAAAGAGTTCGGTGCCGAATGAAGAAAATGAGGAGAGTGCAACGAGGAAAGAAGCGGAGACGGAGATGAAGGAAGATACTTCAACAAATGGGGGAAAGAGGGGAGGAAGGGTTCACTGCTAGATGAGCGTGTTTTGATTCTAGAAATCGTGGAGGGCAAAGGTTGAATGCTTCTGGAAATCGATCGATAATATCGATCGTGGCAGCTACAGATGACGACTATAGGCCGATAGGAGGAACGACAGCTATCAAGGTTGGACAAACCAAGGAAGAGAGAAGGGACGTATGATTTGGGCTAACCCCACATAGGCCATAAATTTTCTTCATTTTTTTGCAATATAGGCTCTAAATTTCTTGAATTTTTGTAACTCTTGTGCCACTAGCGAATTGCAGGCAATTTCTGACATGACAAATATGCCATCGTGTCAATTCTCCCATATTGGCACTCCACATGGCATTTTCCATCTGGTCATCAAAAGTTTTAAAATGAAACATTTAAATAAGATTGGAAACGTCCTATATAAAAGAAAATACAGATTAGGTTTGAAACGGTAGAATAATAAAATGTTAGAGACTACAAATGTAATTTACTCCACATTACCTGCGGGTTGTGCGGATCAGTCATATAATCGTTGGATCTTAGTCATTTTAGGTTAGACCCCTGTCATTATCGGTGGTTGCGCGGGTGACGTTCGAATTGGAGTTAAGATCAGGGGTGACATGTCATTTTTCACTTTGGGATGAGTCACAGTCTCACAGATAAGATGATGTCGTATTGTCGTGCATGTGACTGTGTCCGAATATTTGATTGTCCCAGCAGCCGTTAGCTCTTAACGGCGCCTGGAAATTCCCGACTCTTCCCAACCCAGGGATTCCGTTTCCCCTCCATTTCCAACTTCCTGAGTTGGACCTAAATGTAAACATGTTCTGACGTCTCTGACACAGACACGTCATACACTTTCCCTCCTTGCTCTCTCTCTCCTCTGCTCCCAGCTCAAAGCCGGAACCTGAAGCTTGGTGTGGCTTGTTCTGGTCTGGCTGTGGCTGTGTTCCGATTCTTGAATCCACTTCTCCCTCCACAGCTCAATTCTTATCTTCCTCGTTTCATATCTTTTGTTCTGTTTCAACTCTTTCCTTTTCCCCCTACTTTTTCTCGATTTGAACTGTTACAGTGCTACTATGAATGTGGTTTTGGATTATGATGTCCCTTTTTAGTCTTTTAAAGCCGAAAAGCTTTTCCTTTTGCGGTTCAGTATCTATCAAAACATATCCTTTTCTTACCTTTCTGACTAGAGTTTGCTTTGTTCCTATATAAATCTGTGAGTTCACTGGTTGGTGAATCGAGGTTTCCATTTCCATACCCACTAAGCAAAACCCCAGAAATTCCTTGTCTGATGGCAGCAAAAGAGTTCAAAACGATGAATTTGTGTTCCGTTAGTATCGGGTTAGTTTGGTTGTGCGCAGTAGTGCGTGGAGTGAGTGGAATCGGTGCGAACTGGGGCACTCAGGCGACTCACCCCTTGCCCTCGGACGCTGTAGTGAGGTTGTTGAGAGAAAATGGGATACAGAAGGCGAAGCTTTTCGATGCAAATTATGATGTGCTTAGGGCTCTGGGGAGGTCCGGGATCGAGGTGATGGTGGGAATCCCGAACGACATGCTTGCCACCCTGGCGACCAGTGTCAAGGCTGCTGAGAAATGGGTCGCCAAAAATGTCTCCACACATATCTCCAACAACAATGTTAACATCAGGTTGGCTTTCTGATCCTTTATCTGTTCGTCTTTACTTGGTGATCTGTGTGGTCAATTGCTAGTATTAGTGTCATAACAGGAAAATGAAAGATTGTTTTAGATGTTTTGAACACGTTTAGTACAGAAAAATCGACATATCTATGCTGAAGAGTGATACACTAGATGTAAGAGAAGGAAAAGAGGCAACGTTCGTAACACTAAACTTGGGTAGACATTTGTGAGAAAAGGAAAGCTCTTTCAGAACGTACAGAGGATTCTAATGAGGAGTGGAGACACAAAATTCGTGTAATTCAACCCAACTAATGATGTTAAGGTTTAGTTGATTGGTCTATGCGCCATTCTTAGGAGTCTTGGCTTGGCTTGTGTGGAGTAATCTTGGTGTTTGATGTATCTTGATCATATGATGGTTTTGATCTGGCTTGATCAATATGTCTGACCATATAATTCATGAGTTAAATTTTTCTGCTCTACTATTTGCCACTATTTGTTCTTTTTTGCGTTGCTTTCTTCCTAGTTATTGAAGTAAGGGTTCAATAAGTTTTTCCATTTAAATTTAGTTCAGTGGTCAGGAGTTCCCCTGGCTTTTATTTCCTAAGTACATTTTCTTGAATCAAGTCTTATCTTGCTGCAATTAACTCCTACGGTCCTCCCTGTGGGCTGCACTCTAACTTTTGTGTATCTGTTTTTGACCTGGGTGTGGCCACTTCACTTCTAGTGCTCCAACCTGCCAAGATTGTTATCTCAGGCTTTGATACCTATGGACATTGCAAGATCATACTAATGTCAACTATGTTGTGATGCTAGGACCAGGATTTTATCTTTCTCCTTCAGACCTTATTTTTGCTTCCTTTTTTTTTTTTTCCCTCGTAGATGTTATTGAATGGAACCTCAAAATTGAGTGCGATTGAAAGATATATCCAGAAAAGTTAATCAATTAACGTTATTTTGCTTGGCTTAGTAAAGGTTGGTTTCTTGCACAATACACAGTTTGAGTGTGGACATGCATACGAACCATACACAGGCATGCTCAAACTTACACACACTCTGCCGGACCCTTCAATGCTGTTTATTTTACTCATAGTATTTCTAACAAGGGGATAATCAACATGAAAGTGACAGGCACTTTTAGCCATAAGGGCCTGCTTGCTTCAGTAGCTTCCAGGAAATGTAAGTTCCCATAATCTGCAAAGTAAGAAATTGAATCTGTTAGAAATGGTCAAGAGTCGGAACTTGAATCATATTGGACATGAAGGACCTGCAAGGGAATTCACACATAACCAACAGCCATTTATTGGGAAGCCTGGATTCAATACTAATGATGCTAAGGTAAAAAAGCGAAACATGCTCCAGTCGCAAGGGATACACTATTTAAAATCAATTAACAATCTAATACATTTTAACTATTGCATACTCTGGTGCATTTGCTAATCTGATACATTTTAACTATTTCATACTCTGGTACATTTGCTATTTTGGTACATTTTAACTACCACATACTCTCTCTATACAGTCAATCTTCTTATTGCATTCATGGTTTTTGTTAATATATCCATCAACAACATCTGGTAAGCCTAATTGCAGTCCTCCAAATTTATATATTCCTGTTTCTTCAAGTAGTTTCAACCCTTTGTTGATGCTAGAGTAGAGCATATGATGTTTATATCTTTTATTTCTCCATTTGTATCTACTCTGAAGTCAATTTGTGTACAGATATGTTGCAGTTGGTAATGAGCCTTTCTTACAGACATATAACGGAAGCTATCTTGGAACAACTTTTCCTGCACTTAGGAACATCCAGTCTGCTCTGATCAAAGCTGGACTCAGCAGTCAGGTGAAGGTTACTGTTCCTCTTAATGCTGATGTCTATGCTAGTTCAAGTAGCTTACCGTCTGGTGGTGACTTCCGAGCTGATATCCATGATCTCATGGTTAATATTGTGAAGTTCTTGAGTGATAATGGCGGTCCATTCACTGTCAATATATATCCTTTCATTAGTCTTTATTCTGATCCCAGTTTCCCATTGGAGTATGCATTCTTTGATGGAAATGCATCACCGCTAAATGATGGAGGGACTTTATATTATAATATGTTCGACGCTAATCATGATACCCTGGTATATGCCTTGCAAAAGAATGGCTTTGCGAATTTGCCAATTATAGTAGGAGAGATAGGGTGGCCCACTGACGGAGACCGGAATGCTAACATAGAGTATGCACGACGGTTCAACCAAGGATTTATGAATCACATCTCTGGGGGGAAAGGGACCCCAATAAGACCAGGGCCAATTGATGCATATTTGTTCAGTTTGGTTGATGAGGATGATAAGAGCATTGATCCAGGAAATTTCGAACGCCATTGGGGAATATTTACCTATGATGGAATACCAAAATACCCTCTCAACCTTGGTACCACAAATTCTGGAGCTTTGGCTCCAGCAAGAAATGTACATTACTTAGAGAAGAAGTGGTGCATCATGAACCCTCGTTCCAAAGTTGAAGACCCGTCAGTGGCACCAAGTGTGAGCTATGCATGTGCCCGTGCTGATTGCACTAGCCTTGGTTATGGGACTTCATGTGGAAATTTAGATGCCATGGGCAACATTTCCTATGCATTTAATAGTTACTTTCAGAGGAATAATCAGCTCGACGAAGCCTGCAAATTTCCTAATGTTTCCATGATCACCAGGTCAGATCCATCTATGGGAACTTGCAGATTCGGAATAATGATCCAGCCATATTATGCAGGTGCACAGCGACGAGCTGGCTGTGTAGCCAAGCCATTGGGTTTGGTTTCAGGGCTTATTCTCTTGCTGCTAATCCTTTCCTGAATAATCAGCATGAAGATAAGAGAATCCGACATGTCAACTATCTGACCGGAACATCCCCCAGTCGGAAGTTGCACTTTTGCATTGTAATCCGCCTTCTTTTTTGTCAGGGTAGCGCTGAGGGTGCCAATATTTGGTCTAATTTGAGGGCTCAATTCTCCTTTTGCTAATTAGGAGTCAGATTCTTGTTAACATTTTACCTTCCCCTCTGAAACCACTGATTGTGGGATGTAATGGAAACTAGGATTGTTTCATGATTGACCAGATTTGAGTATGTAATTCTATTAAAACTCCATAGCCTGTTGCCAGTTCCTTTGCCATTGGAAAACAGGTGCCAGATAATTCTCTAACAGGTAAAATTAAAGATCAGAATCCCCTGATGTTCTTTGGCTGGGTGCAAAACAAATGCATCTCTTTCAATCACTAGATCTGGGCCTAAACCCCGTATAAGCTCTTATAATTGTTTCTTTTTATAGAGTAAGTCCATCTTTTATTCTTTTTATCAGGTTGGATGACGGTGTCACCTTTTTGTTGATAGAGCTCTCATATAGAAAATACTATCCTAAAGCCTAGCAATATCGCACTTTCAGAGTCAAGGATGTATGTTTTCGGGTTTGTGATCATGAAATTTCTTTAAGGAGAATGATATGGCGTTTTGAACTGATCTTTTATGTTTGAAGTTAGAAATTAGAAACATTGATATGCAAAAAGCAAATGGTCGTACACAACTCGAGCACTTTATTTCCTGTAGAATTGATGCCTAGTATTTTAGCTCATGTTAGTTGCAATTAGCGAAATATAGCTTGGTTTATGAAAAAAACTTGTTCAAGTGAGTATTAGATAAATATAGTATAAGTTTTAAATGACATTATTTTTAAATAAAATAATAATAATAAAGTAAAACTAATTTATTAAGTAATAGATTATTTGATCAATATCGACCCGTTTTTTTTTCCTTTTTTTGGGATATGTAATAGACCGGAGAGAGGGAGAGAGTTGAAGATTGGGCACCACGAATCCATGACAGGTTATTGTTTGTGACTTGATCAGGCCGATTTATGCGTGAGTTTTTTGAAGTTTATTAGACGTTACATTGTGAAATATTTTTTTTCTTTTTTCATAAGAATTTATAAAATGTCCATAAGCATTAAACTTCATGCATCCCATATTCTTTGATCCATCTCATTTTCTTGATTTGAATTTATTTATATTATTATTTGCTGTAAAAATTTTAGAAAAATTATATTTAAAAACTATAAGTCTTAATTTATTATTTATATATAAAAGCTTTACCTTTATATATTAAAATATTAAGAATTAATTGCTATGGATATTGAATAGTGTAAAAAATTTGGGGCAGTGAAATATAATTTTAAGCATTTAAAAAAAAACGAACAAGAGTACCTGCAATTAATGTAGATTTATTGTTAAAAACTCCATTTTTTAAATTCAACTAACTATAATAGGGGAATGGAGAATCATTACTAATATGGCGTAAACCCACATTTGGCCCTCAAACTTTGTTAACTGGCACACTCAACCCCCTCAGATGGTCACATGCAGCATGTGCTGTCACTCCGTCACGGAAATGTTGTTTTTCATTTCACAGGGACTGAAGTAACAAAAATAATTAAAAGGGTGGCTGAATGTGGCGTTTGCCACATAAGTCTTTATTGAGGACGATTTATTCATCCTTACTTGTTAATTAAGAAGGAACTCGCGTCTAAGCTTTTTCTCATTCCCAAGTTCCTTCCTTGCCCATTTCCGTCCCGAAACCTTAATCTCATTTCAAATTTTCATCCCACCATTGGCTACCTTCAATCGATAAGCAACAGTTCATCGTTTTGCAAGTTTGCTACAAGTGGTTGTCAATACGGTAGAGATACACCAATATGTATATATATTAATCCATTGTCCTTTGTTAATTTGTATATTTGTATATTGTTTTGCTATTTGGAATTTAACGGTTAATAATGGAAATGAATTGAAATGAAAAGCTATTTTTCTTGTGCTATCATTCGTTGCTGCTTTTCTTGTGCATCTCTGGCTGGATTTTGCCTCTATTAAAACTTCTTTCTACCTTGCAATATGTCTATTTTATTCATTCTTGGATTCCAAAAATTAGTAACCCTGAGTTCTTTTTTTTTTTTTTATATCAATGTTTTAGTATAAAACCTTTAAGTTCGGCTTCAACATTGAATGATGGTTGTAGTGCATATGTTTTTACCTTTATTGAGTTCCAGCAATGTCTTTTCCAAAAAATCTAATGAAAAAACTCTCAATATTATATTAAAAATATTAAATTAATAATATATTATATGAAATTGATATCTGAATATATGAAATTTTTTGAAAATGTTGTTTCTATGAAAAAAATAAATGAATTGTAATCTTAAAATAATTACCATATTTATCATATTTTCTTTATTTATTTCCTAGACATTATCTTTTGAAGTGAATTCAACTTCAAATTCTCTAATTAAAAATATTATCTTTTATGTTTTCCTTTTAAAATTTTTTAATCTTGCAAAGTTTAATTACTCATAATTAACTAAAAAATGGAGAGAGGCATTAATTTTAACGGATTTCATTAGCCTGTGGACATGCATCATGTGTATTTCCTGAACATTTTCACTGAATGCTCCCTGCCAAGGGTTTTTTTTATGCTGTATGCTTTTGGCATGACGCACGAGACTGACGAAAAGTAGGCGCAAAGATGGAATTTCGCATTTGACACCAAAGCATGAATAAAGACTTATGTTGCAAACACCACAATCAGCCACCCTTTTCATTATTTTTGCTTCAGTCCTTGTGAAACGAAAAACAACATTTTCGTGATGGAGTGACAACACATGACCACACGTGACCATTTGAGGGGGTTAAGTGCGCCAGTTAACAAAGTTTGGGAGCTGAGTTATCCCGAGTCATAGTTTAAGGGGTTAAGTGTCCTGGTGAACAAAGTTTGGGGGCCAAATGTGGGTTTATGCCTTAATAATATTGATAGCGCGTTTTTTGGATTTGGGTCCAACTCATAATGCTCGAAACAATTTGCCCCTAGAGTATGCAGTATTTACAACCTAGGACCATCATTTCTAAAATCAATCCCACAGCTCGGCTGTCGGGACAGTTTCACCCCGATGCCACCATTGTCTCACCTTGTTGTCGTAATCGATTTCCGAGCTTGTTTAAGCTGCCTTCGTCCTCTCCCTGTTCTACTTTCTAACTACATTGTTTGGCCACTGTAATGGCCCTTCAAGTGGATCACCATGATTACTAAGGTGATTTAGAAATTTCCATACTTAAAATCCTTTATGCAAGCAAAATCTCAAGTTTGGGAAGGCATTTTGCTTTTTTTTTTTCCATAAATAGAAGCATATAACAAAATATATATTTTTCTATCATAGTGATATGCAAAACTGATTCTGTTTATGGGATAAATTAAAATTACTACATTACCCTTAAAAAGGTGGTATAAACATCTAGCTTTGGAACTTTGGGTCGTTGGTTTGTTGTTGTACTAATATGAGGTCCTAATTGTAAAATCCAAAGATAAGAAACATATCTAGCTTATCTCATAAGAGAGATCTTATAAGCTTGATATAGTTGGCTTAAGTGTTAAGTGATAAAGAAGTTATGTTCTACCATAACCTTGGTTTTTAGAAACCAAGCTTTCTAAGATAACTAAAACCTTCATTTTGGCTCTTTTCTGACACCATCTCCTTCCCTTAGATAGGTCAAGGCCAAAACCTCCATGAAAGCAAGACCAAGCTTGACAAGCACCTTGATTATTGGAGAAAACTAGTAAGGAACCTTGTGAGAAGCTTGACTTTTGTGCAATTAAAGCTTAACTAAGATAGATCTTAGTAGGGTTTTTGTTTGGCCTTACTTTCAACTTAGTATGGTTGAGCTTAGGTGCAAATTTTATATTGTTCTGGTTTCTAATTTTCTAATGGAAACCAAAACTAGCCTAAAGAAGCCATTAAGAGTTGTAAAGCCGAGACTCAAAGGTGATATTATATGCAAGGGTTTGAGATTCTAGGTAATGGATGTGATGTGTTTCTAGATGCTTTTTTGATATATTTGTATTTGTGATACCTATTTTACTAGTGGCTATATCGTTTATGCATTTATCAAGCATAGAATGAATAAGTTATGATTATGGTTATACCTAAGTTTGTGCATTTATCGAGCATAGAAAGAATGGGTAAGTTATGATTATGGTTATGCTCACCGTGGTTTGGGATAGTGTTAAGTGAGGTTGGCTCACTATGGACCCAAGACATAGCTTGGAATATTCTTAGTAAACCTAGTGCGTGAATTGCTTGTGTGTGTATGTGGCTAGTATGTGAACAAAATGAAATAATACCATCACACAAAATAGAAAATGCAATTGCACAAAAAAAATGATGCAATGGCATTGTTTCCAAAATCTCAATTCCAAGAAAATTCCATTGCATTAGACTAGAAAATGTGATCACATCAATCTTATTGTGTTGAAATGTGATTACATTCTTTACGTTGTGTATATGGTCATTTTGACTCAGAATGAGACTCACTAATGCTTCAAGGACAAGGTTACCAAGCTTACTACTACATGTAAAGGATTTTATATGATTCTTGATGCATGATTGATATACTTTAGCTATGATAATTGTTCTACAAGTAGCTATACATATTATACAATAACATTAAGAATATGAAGATAAGTATGATGCTTGTTTCGATGCATATAAGAATTAATTTTTAGATGTAATGACAAGGCTTATTATGACCTAAGTATAATTTAAATGTGTTATTATGTTGTTGGACTTGGTGAACATATGATTAAATGCACTGGGCTCTGGTCACATGGCTATATTGGTGGAATTGCCTGTGCCATACACTAGGTATATACATGGTTGAAGCACTAGGATAGCTAAGGGCTATAACGGATGCTAGTGGGTAAGATAGATGCCCTAAGGTTGCTTTTGAAGGTACTGGTACAAGTGGTTGTTACGACATAAGATGTTAGGATGTGGCCCAAGGGTGCATAGGGCAATCATGTGCACTAGTGATGCCATGGGAGTTCATTGGTGCACACATGGTCGGTAAGCCTTAAGGGGCTGTGAAATTGAATTTAGTTTACAAAGAAGAGTTCAATAAGTAAATTAGAATGCAAATGCTCAAAGAATTCCAAGGCTGTTTATACACTACTAAAATTTGGAGATTTTTCAACGGGCATTTTACAAATGGTTAGACCGTTTGTAATTACCAACATGTTAGAAAATTGGCGATGGTTATCAATGGTCAATGTAACGTCTTAAGTTTAGAACCGGTCAACGGAACACCTGCCCACACCATATGGGCTATCCTTTATGAAAAGGATAAACATTATGTGCTTATGTTCTAAAATTGGAGCCTATATATCCACATAAGGCTTCCCACAATTCACCCATGTGGGATATGGGGGTGTTACAAACTCCCCCCTTATGTACCCAACGTCCTCGTTGGAGTCAATTAGATTACTTGGTTCTCCGGACCAAAAAACCTCTCTAATCGGACTATTTAGCCCTTGGCTAAGTAGCTTCTTAAATCTAGGATCAGTCTTGGAAGACGATGCATGCGCACACCCACTATGCCACACCATCGTGGCCCCGGGTCGGCTCTGATACTATCTGTAATGACTTAAGTTCAGAACCGGTTAACAAAACATCTGCCCATACCACATGAGCTATCCTTTAAAAAAGGATAAGTGCTAGATAATTAGGAATGGACTCTCAGTATAAGGAAGTTCTCTCATCCCATACTGGCGGACTCAACTACATACTTTGAACCAAACCTGGCTCTGATACCATCTGTAACGTCCCAAGTCCAGAATCGGTCTACGGAACACCTGCCCACACCACATAGGTTATTCTTTATGAAAAGGATAAGCATTAGGTGCTTATGTTCTGGAATTGGAGCCTATATATCCACATAAGGCTTCTCACAATTCACCCATTTGGGATATGAGGGTGTTACAGTCAAGCCATTGGCAACTTTTCCAATGGGTTAAACTGTTGGTAATTATCAACGCGAAAAATTATCAATACAAACTAAGCCATTAGAAATTGAAAAAATGAGACTGTTTTGAAACAAGTATGGAAAATGTAGGACTAAACTGAGATTTGCCCTTATTTCAATTATAAATTCACTCCTCTCTCCTCTCTTGTACCTCATCATATTCTTTACTTCTCTCCCTCTTTCTTTCCCTCTCAGTCGTTCATCTTCATTTTTTTTATTTTCTCCTTCTCTCATTTTCCTTTTTCTTCTTCATTTTCTACTTTTTTCATTCGTCTATCTTCTTTTTCTTCTTTTTTTCTCCTTCGCTTTACTGGCCATCTCTTTATTTTTCTTCTTCCTTACCTTCTCTCTCTTTCTCCCTCTCTCTTTTTCTCCCTCTCTCCTTAAAATAGGCCTACAGGATTCTAGGCAAGGGTAGTGGCAACATCGCTCAGATGAGTTTTTCTAGTGACAGCGGTTGAAGGAATTTTTTTTTCATTTTTTTTGTTTACATGTTTAGATTCTTTGTTTTCTTCTCTTTAACTTTTTCTAAACCCATTTTTTTTTTTAAAAAAAAAAGATCAACCATTTTCCACATAAGTGGCTTTAAAGTTTCAGGTTAATTTTTTTTTTCCTCTAAAAAATTTGATTTGTTACATGGTTTTGATCCTTTGGTTCTCCTTTTTAACTTCTTCTAAAGAGATTTCTTCAAAAACATAAAATATTTTCATAGATCAAGCTTCAAAGTTTTAAAGCCTAATTTTTTTTTCATTTCTAGGTTTTCAACTTTTATTTTTTTTGCTACTTTTCCTTTGGATTCGATTGTTGGCGGAATAGAGTCGAGCTGAGCGGGTCCGGTGGTGGCGGCACCTAGTCGATTAACGAGCGACTTATGGCCTAAACAATTTTAGCATTCAACTTCAGGTTATATTAATCTTGTGTTGATTATGGTTATGGTTTGCTCAACTTGAACCTATTTCCTTAAACCTTTGACAACGGTTGAATGAGTTGCACTTGAGAGAAAATGAGACTAGAAAGAAAAGAAAGAAGAAGGAAAAGCCCAAACAAGTAGCAAAGAAAAAATCAGTCGTGTTACTTCACTGGTGTAGCAATTTGGTAAAGCCCAGACATTTTTGCCGAACTTTGCTCTGATTTTAAATTTGTGCCAAATTTTTTCTCCCACTAGAATATTTTAAAAATGGTAATTAATTATTACTCTCAATAGAACATTGTAGTTGTTGCTAGCTCATTGTTGTTCGATTTTCAAGGTGATTTTAGCTTAAAAGCTACTTTCAAACTTACAGTTGTATGATCATCATTGTTATCATTTTCTTTTTGTATTATTTTTTAAAAATTGTAGATTCCAATGGCTTATGTTGGAAATTGCTTTAATTTTTTTGAAATATAAAAAATTTTACCAACGGCTTTAATCATTGGTAACTTTCTAATGGTTAAACTTGTTGGTATCTACCAATGGCTAAAACCATAAGTAATTTACCAACGATCAAATGTGTTAGTAGCTGCCAATGACTTATCACGTTGATATAAAACTTTTTAATTTAGACCATTGGTAATTTCTAATTGCTTCTTTACCAACGGCCAAGCATTGAAAACTACCTTCAACTTAATATTCAACTGCTAGTAAAAAAATTTCTAATGCATTGATTATCAATGGCTCGCTATCTACGGTCTGGTGTTAGCAATTTCAAAATTACTAACGAAAGACCGTTGGTAATGGCTGTTGGTGAATGGCCTTTTTTTGGTAGTGATATGATTATATCCATATACAGATTCTATTGTTTTTGTTTGTAGGTTGAAGAACCCTTACTGGGATTTCTTTGAATTCTTGCCCATATTATTTATGTGCTTACCAAAGTTTCATTAAAGAGCTTAGCAACCTTTAGAGTGGTTGTTTGCTCATTGTATTGTAGGTATAATCTCATTTATGTTGAACTAAATTATCATGGTTTGATGGTCATGATTATGTTGGAAATGCACCTAAGGGGATTAAGGCACCAAATGACATTATTGTACAAAAAGGTGCATAGGTTGGGTTTATGATCTCAAATCTTAGTGTTAAGACATGTGCCATGTATTCGTATTTAGTAACGTATAATAATATTATGGATGATTTGGACATGAAGATGAAACTTGCTTTTGCTTATGCATATATAACTTTCATTTGTAACAAATTGTTACTTGTATTGTAACAAGCTAAATGTATTGTTTAGGCAAACGTTTTGTTTTTGGTTTTGAAACGTAGCTGCTACTTATATATTATTTTACACTTAAGATTGAAGCTTATAGCCATAATGAGGCTATATAAGATTATGCTCAGGTAAATGACTTCAATGAACCCATAAACAATTGCTGAATAAATATGCAAGTTAAGTGGAAAATGCCCCTAATGGAATCAGCAAAGTCATATGATCTGGGGAATTGGTCCCTTCATGGGAACTAAACCTTACAGCCACTTCTCCAATGTCTCTATCAGCGCATTTGACCTCTGCCCTTTGCTCATGCCCGTAATGCTTCCATTTTTCCTTGATCTCATTCCTTTGGACTCCTATAGAGCATTAATCGGCTCACATATGATAAATTTTATATTCCTAATATATCTAGCCATTGTGACGACCACCTCATAAACCTACTCTAGTTTGATCTCAAAATTAACAAAAGATAACAATGCTCTCCACATTACCTATTTTTGCATATTACAATCGTTTTATGACCTAGAGCATTTGTTTTTTTTTTCATCTGTTGCTATAAGCTGTTAAAATCTAAGGACAATTATACTTCCTCATCAATGAGGGATGTAAAAGAATGGGTTATGGTTTCTATTAATGATCAATGGGCACTTTCGGCATTGTTTATCTTAGTGGGTATGTATTGAATGAGGTAAAAGGATGTAGTCATTTGGTGATGTTGTTGGGATGAGTTTTAACTCAATTACAAGGCAAAAGGGGAATGAAAACATCGACCCCACCATCAAATTATGTGATTGGTTAAAATAGCAAATTAATTGGGGTGATTTAAAAGCAAATTAACAACATCTAATACTTAGGTATATTCAGTTCATTTGAAAAATCAATGAGATATGGAGTTTCAATACCTTGTAATATGATTGTGAATATAAAAAAAAATATGGAGCTTCAGAGCAATATAGAAGGCTTTACAAAAAAGTTACACATGGTTCCAAATTAAGGGTGGTAAGAAGTAAGAATTGAGATGGATGTCAAAATGACAATTAATTTAGTGAACACAAGGCAAAATTGAATATCCC
Organism: Aquilaria sinensis; assembly: GCA_005392925.1. NCBI lineage: Eukaryota > Viridiplantae > Streptophyta > Magnoliopsida > Malvales > Thymelaeaceae > Aquilaria > Aquilaria sinensis. The sequence goes on along the minus strand of SMDT01002803.1, from coordinate 763,570 downwards.
CATGAAATTTTTATCAGCAATTGCATCCAACTTATAAAAATTTGTAGCATATCTCAGATTGAGCATATATTACAAGATGGAAATCGATGTATAGCATTTTTGGCCAATTTGGGCCACTTGCTTTAGCCAAGGGTGACCTAATTTGATAGGGCCCTTGAAGTTTAAGGTTACTATTTGGGGGCATATATGTAAGGAGTAACAATCTAATTATAATTTCTTATAATGTTTGCTTTTGTTGGACCTTAAAAATAATCAAATAAGTATTTAATGAAATTGTCCAAATATTTTTTAGAGGTCAGAGTTAAACTTTAGACCTCCACCCTTATCTTGGAATTCACCTTGTTAATAGTTCTGTAGGTTGAAAGTTATCGTATTAATGGAAAATGCAATTGTTAAGTGATGAGTGGTTATGTTTTATTACATTGTTAAAATTTAGGCCTAAAGTCATATTTGGCCCCCAAAGTTGGTAGACTCAAGCACTTAACCCCCAGGACATCAACTTTGTCTAACTCACCTTCTAACTTGAAAAACTGGTACACTTTGAGCTTTTTGTTCCATGTGATCGTCATGCCTTACTTAACTAAATATTGCTTGTTCCGTTACGAGTTCGAGATAAACTCTTGTTTGCTTGTCTTATCTCTATTTTTCCTGACAACATATCTTTTTAACTGTAATCCTATTTCAAAGAACCAGATTGTAAATTACTTTCAATAATTAGTGTTTTATTCTTTTCAGCTCTCCAGCTCGATTCAGGTGATTTAACCAATTTCAATTTTCTCATGTGTTTTCGACTCTGCAACTCTTCTAGCCTCCTCTTTGGCCAATTCAAAACCTTGAATCAAGTTCCCCAAGCAAGCCTCCGAACCCCCTGAATCCATTTTTGGCATTATGTTCAACCACATCCATAGCCTAAATTAGAACTTTGCCCAACAACTTTCGAATTCACTTGAATCACCGCCATAAGCCAACCACAAAGCGTTTATAAAATTCAACAACCCGAGAAGCATAACCTGACTAGCTTTGACTGCTTTCAATTCTTTATATGGTTTTCTGTTTGGGTCCTTCAATTTAATTATTTATATTTGATATTCCTCCTTTGACCCACCATATCCAATGAATAATCAATGTCCTCGATCACCATAATCAATTTGCTTGATGTCTTGATGAATAGTTTTCTCAATTCCATGTTGTCCTTAATGGCCATCAATTCAAGTTTATAGAGGTAACCTAGAAGATTGGCCATGGCAGCAACCATGGTGGACTTCCCCATTCCTGGTAAGCTGTAAAGCAAATACCCTTTTTTCCAAGCTTGCCCAATTCTATAGTGAAACTCTTCTGCTCTAGTGAAAGTGAATAGATCTTCGATGATCTCTTCTTTCTTTGTTATAATTAGCCTTTCTAAGCATCTGTTTGTAGAGAAATGTGAAAAGATTAAGAAGAAGATCCAGTAGAGAACGAGGAAAAATGGATAAGATTAAGTAGAAAAAAAAAGAAATAAGAAAGAAAATAGGATGAGGAAAAAGGGTAAAATACTTCTCTACCTTCTTTCATTCATTTAACTTTCAAATAACAATAAGTACAAATAAAAATGGTTAGAGCTTGTACAGGTCATCATAGAATATTTCTCAAATGTAATCTTTAAATTTAGCAAGAGCATACATCTTTCTAGAACTTTTCCTTGGTAATAGTATTAGCTTAAATGAGTTTGGCCTATTGGAGTTTGTGGCTTGTGCATCCTTGCCTATAACATATCATTACCCCTTCTTTCAGAAATTAACCTTGCCCTCAAGGTTGAAGCTTAGAAATTCCTTAAGAAACTTACTTTGGTTTTCTTAAGTGGCTTTACTTGGGTTATATCCTTTCCATTGCACCAATATATAGTCCACAATCTGCCCATGCTGGAGGACCTTGCAAAAGCCAAATATCTATTCAGGTTGCACCAGGGGTTGAAAGCCAAAAAAATTTGATGGGGATGCTTACTGCTGACAAGTAAGGTTTCTATGGCATTTTTTAAGGAAAGAAAACATGCAAGACATTATAGATTTTAGAGTCTTGTGGCGAAGCTAGGCTGTAGGCTACTGCACCAATTTTCTCAAGAATCTAGAAAGGACCATAGTATCGTATTAACAATTTATAGGATTTCCTTTTCGCCACAGAGCTTTGTCGATATGGCTGTAATTTCCTTAGTCACATTCATAAACTATTTCTCAGTTCGATTAGCATCAGCTTTGTTCTTCATCCAGAGTTGAGCACATCTTAAATTAGCTTAAAGTTGGTATGTAATCTCCATTTAAATTGACATGAGTTCGTCAACCAAAGCAATCACGAAGGCATCCTTTGCAACATCAAGTAATAATGGTGGAGCATGACCATATAAAGCCTCAAAGGGCCTCATGTTAATAGTAGAGTGTTAGGGTGTATTATAACAATATTCAGCCCAAGGAAGGCAATTAGTCCACTCCCATGGTTGATTAACAGTGTTGCAACAAAGGTAATCTTCGAGACATATGTTTAGACTTCTATTTGGTCATCCAATTGTGGATGATATACATTGCTGGCCGCTAAGGTGGTTCTTTGAAGCTTGAAAAGTTCCTTCCAAAAAGAGCTAATGAATAAAAAATCTTTGTCAATAACAGTGTTTGAAGAAAATCCATTTAATCGGGCAATCTCCTTGACAAAAACTTCAGCTAAATACTCAATTTGTGACATTGGCTCCGAATGCACAAAAATGTACATTTTTTGGTAAATGATAAACTACCATTAAAATTGAACTTTTCTCGGCCGATGGAGCGAGATGTATAATAAAATCTATTGTTATGTAATCTTAAACTTTTGTTGGAATGGATAGAGGCTGTAGGAAACCTTGGGGGCTATAATGATTATTTTGGCACGCTGGCAAATGGCACAATTATGGACATACTTTTTAACATGTTTCCTCATGTGTGACTAGTAAATGTAGTAATGATTCAAGCCAAGGTCAGTTAATATCCAGCATGTCCCCCCATTGGAGAATTTTGAAAGTCATGAATAATAAAAGGCTACAATGCTGACTTGGAAGGAATGAATAGCATGCCTTTGTAGTACAATAGTCCATCTCGAGCAGAGTAATGAGGATGAAGTTCAGGTTGGTGCTGAACTAGGGGTGGAAACGAGCCGAGCCGAGCCCGAACACCCTTAGGCTTGAAGCTCGGCTCGTTAAGAACTGGCCCGGCTCAAAGCTTGGCTCGAGCTCGACGAGCTCGAAAAATAAGGCTTGAAGCTCGGCTCGAAAAAGTTCGAGTTCAGCTCGGTAGCTCGATAGACTTGAAGCTCAAATCGAGCTCGTTTTGAGAAACACATAGATCTTAATTTATCATTCATATATAAAGGTTTTTCATTTATATGCTAAAATGTTGAAAATAAAAAACAATAAATTAATTGCTAAAAAGTGAATGATGCAAAGAATTTAGGATAGATGGAGTATTATATTAATTTTCTTACCAAGTTCGTTAGGCTCGATAAGGATTCAAGCCAAACACTACTTGGCTTGAAGCTCGGCTCGTTAAGAATTTGAACTTATTTTACGGCTTGAAGCTCGGCTCGAGGCTCGTTAAGCTCGGCTCGATAAGAAAAAAATCGAGCTCAAGGTTGAACTGTTTGATAAACAACTCGGCTCGTTTCCACCCCTATGCTGAACCGCCCAGTAAAACTCAATCGAGGGGCCGTGCTGAGACAACAAAGTTTTTAATGCCAAAAGTAATGTAGGAACAGGTTATAGGACGGCTTGAAAGCATTTAAGGATCCTTCATGAACTCGGGATAATAAATCAGCTAGCCCATTCTCATTCCTTGGTTTGTATTGAACCTTAAAGTCAAAGCTTATTAGTTTAGAGATCCATTGCTGCTGCTTGGGCGTTTGAATTATTTGTGTCATCATATTCCTCAAGCTTTGGTGCTCTGTTCTGATAATAAAATGGCTACCGTGTAAGTATTGATGCCACTTATGCAAGCTTTAACTATGGTATACATCTCATGCACGTATATGGAGAAAGTTTTCAGCTTTGGGGTTATCTATTTATAGAAATATATAATGGGCTGGCCTTCCTGAAAAAGGACAACTCCAATGCCTGTGCTTGATATGTCAGTTTGCAAGACAAAGTTTGCCAAAAAGTCTGGTAATTTTAACACAAAGGTGGAACCCAGTGCCTTCTTCAATTTTTTGGAAAGTCGCAGTAGCTTGTTGGGACCATATGAAGGCATCCTTCCAAAGTAATTACATCAACGGGGCAGCCTTCTAAGGGAAGTGAGGCATGAACTCACGATAGTAACTGGCTAACCTTAGGAATATGCGGAGTTGTTGAACAGAAGTGTGTTCGGGCCAATTGTGAATAAAGAAGGATTTGTTAGGATTGACTTCCACCCCCAACTTTGATATAATGTGTCCTAAATAAGGCACATTGGTCTGCCTGAATATACATTTAGACTTCTTGGCATAAAGAGAATGGCATTGCAAAGTCTCCAGTACCTATCTCAAATGATCGAGGTGGTTCTCCCACATTTTACTGTACACTAAGATATCATAAAAAAAAATTACCAAAACACATTTCTGTAACAGAGGCAAAAAAGAAATAGAGTTCATTAATGATTGAAATGAAGATAGGGCATTAGAGAGTGCAAAGGGCATTATCAAAAACTCGTAAGGTCCTTTATGAGTTAGTGGCATCTGGCTCAGAGATCTAGCTTGGTAAAGTACTTGGCTTCATGGAGCTCGTCAAGGAGCTTATCAACTATTGGAATCTAAAAATGGTCTTTGATGATTACTAAGTTTAGTGCCTGATAATCCACTCAGAATCTCTAAGAACCATATTTCTTTTAGATGTGTAAAAATGGAGAGAAATAAGGACTAGTGCTGGGCTGAATTATACCATCACTAATTATTTGTTAGACTAGCTTCTCGATTTTACCCTTCTGGAAGTGAAGGTATATGTACGTTTGATATTCATTACTGCCACACCAAGTTTGAAAGGGATCCAATAATCAATTGGCCGGGGAGGATGTAGGCCCATTGAGGAATTGAACACAGCCTCATATTGCTCTAACAGTGCTTGGAGTTCAATGGTTAATGAAGGAACGTTTACTTTGGTGGCAAGGTTATTAAGGGTCAAAGAAAATAAGGTTGCCACTAAATCCATTTTCAGCCCATGGATAGGCTAACTATAAGAAATTAGAGAAAGATCTATTTCCCTGAGCCCATGTAACATTTATCTATTTTTGTTGGTTCATGAAGCTCTTAGACAAGTTTTGGTAATCAAAGAGTATTGGGCCCAAGTTTGTTAGCCATTAGACTCCCAATACTACATCGGCCCCATAGATTGGTAATAAATAGAAATCTATAACAAAATCAGCTTGGCTTAATTGGATAGGTACTTGTACTAGGGGTGAAAAGGGGTCGGGCTTTGTTCGGGTAGCTTGAGCTCGAGCTCGAGTAAAGGTTTTTTGATTCAAGCTTTTTCGAGCTTGAGCTCGAACCGAAAATTGAGCTCGAGTTTATTTTGAGCCGAGCTTGAGCCTGATGCTATTCGGCCCTTTAAGCTCATGGGCCTCATGGGCCTCATAGGCCCTATGTTTTATCTCTTCTCTTAGGCCTTTTTATGATCAAGCCCGTTACTTACCCTTTAACCTTATACTAGTCAATCCTCTGGCCCACTCCCTTAGTCCCTTCTCTTTAACCAGCCTTCGTCGGTTTGTTCTACTCCTACCAGATACTACATACCAATGACCAAAATCCTCTTCTATGTTGCTACGCATTACGTTCCTAAGTCCTAATCTGTTTAGCCCCAGGCACAAATAAGTAATCTGTGGTCGAACTCCACCAGTCGACGACGATCACGTCACGTTGATAAGGGACCAGCCTTGGCTTGTCGTCGCACCAGGGAGCAGTGGGTCGAATGCCTAAACTTGAAGCCGATGCCATAATCGAGAGATTCGAGACAACTCAAGCAAACCTAGATGGTTGGTAATCGATTGAGACAATGAAATCAGACCAGGGAGTCAAGGACTAGCCTTGATTTGTGATTTGGCAGCTGCAATCGAGACACCTGAAGCCAACGCTGATGCTAGAAGCCGAAATCAGTAACTCAACTTGGTAACATTTAGATTTATATTTGAGCCTTGAGTCCTTTCGAGCCGAGTTCATTTTTCTTTGTGAGTTAGTTTACTGTTGTTGCAACTTACAACTGGAATTGTGTTTCTTGCTTGTCTTAAGGAAGAAGATGGCTAATTTGTGAAGTTTATGAAATCAAGGTAGAAAGGCAAAAGAATGAAAAAGTTTAGGATAGGATATGTAATTTTCCCTTCTCTCAGGGAATTACAGATTTGGTCCTCATATTTCATCTAAGTTATAATTTTGAGACTAAAGATTTGTATGTGTTATTCGAGCTTGGCAAGCCTTCGAGCCGAGCTCGAGCCCGTGCCTAAAAATTTGGGCTCAATCTCGGGTAGTATTGAAAAGGAGCCAAGCTTAAGCCTAGTGGGCTCGGGCTCGGCTCGACCCTTTTTTACCCCTAACCTGTAAACATTTCCTGAACATTCCAATAAAGCACCATCTTCTACCCTTATGCTAAGCTATCCGGTTGCTTGGATTGGAAGGCCCAAGTGCTTGGCTAAGTGAGCTTGGATAAAATTGTGGGTTGACCCACTGTCAATTAGGACTATAACTCATCTTCCTTGAATGATGCCCTTAATCTTCAACGTGGTGGTTGTTGCCCAGCCGTTAATGGCATGGAGAGAGATTGTTAGGGGGTCCTCAGTAAGGGTTGTTGTAACGCACCCAAAAGTTTGCTCTTCTTCATCATCTATCGGGGAGGATTCTTCCTCATCGTCTACGATTATATAGAGAAATTAGGGTGGTTTACACATATGCTAGGGAATGAATCACTTGTCACAATTATAACAGAGTCCATTTTCATGATGGGCCGCCATTTTCACCGGTGTCAACCATTTGATTGGTATCTTAGGTAAGTTGGTTGGTTTGAGTTTTGATGTGTTTGGATTGAAGGAATCCTGTAAAGGTTTCTAAGGGCCTGGGCGTCCTATGGGGTGATATGACGCCGCAACTTTATGTTCAATAATCTTAGCCATTCTCATGGCTTAAGGTAGGGATGTTGGTTGTAGTAGGTAGTTCTCTTTGAATTTTTTCGTTCGGCCTGAAAAAAAAGTAGTTCAAGAGGTTCTAATTTGTGAGCCATTGAGTCCTTATAGACAATATCTTAATTTAGCCATGTAAGCAGAGATAGTTGTGGTCTGTTTAAGCTTATACAAAGCAGCCTCATGATTGATGTAGGAAGAAAGGCCAAATTTGAGTTCCATTGCTTGAGTGAAAGCTTCCCAGGTTGTTAGTTGATTAGTTGAATGTATTCAATGGAACCATATCAATGCCGATCCAGACATGTAAAAAGCAGTGATCTCCAGTTTTTTGTCAGTGGAAGTGTGATGATAAGAAAAGAACCTTTCTACCTGAAATAGCCAAGGTAATGGGGATTCAGTCGATAAAGAAGCTCTTGATGGGTTGAAGTTGCTCTAGGCTAGAGTTTTAACCAACAGAGGAGGTGTGTTTGGGGTGGAAAGAAAGCAACGGGGGTTAGGCAGGGTTGGGTAGATTAATGGCTTTGAGGGTTGCTGAGACTGGTTGTTTTTCCAATCGTGCTAGCTTGAGCAAAATATCAGAGAGAACCATTTGTTGTAATCTCAAGGTTTTTTTGGATGGATTCAGTCATGGTGAAGCTCTTCTCAATGGTGGCGACATGTTGTTGTACTATGTTGAAAGGTGTTAGTGTGTTGTTAGAGTTAATCAGAGATTTTGGCGACATTCTCCGCAAGAGCCTTTTCGTAAGTTATCATGCCTTCCCCCATGGATTGTCCCAATGATAACACCAAAATGTTATGATCAACTTTTCTAAGTGTCTATTTATGGAGAAATGTGAGAAGATTAAAAGGAAGATCTAGCAGAAAACGGGGATAAATGGATAATATTGAATAGAAAGAAAGAGAAATGAGAGAGAATAGGAGGAGGAAGGAAGATGAAATGCTTTTATGCATTCTTTCATTCATTCAACCTTCAAATAACAACGAGTATAAACAAAAATGGTTAGAGCTTGTACAGGCCATCATAGAATATTCCTCAAATGCAATCTTTAAATTTGGCAGGAGCATGTATCTTTTTAGAACTCTTCATTGGTAATGGTATTGGCCCAAACGAGTTTGGACAATTAGAGTTGGTGGCTTGCACATCTTTGGCCTGCAACATATCATTCTTCTCCAGCTCTATCGCCACAATCTCAAACGATGTGGGATCATATCCTCCTTGAGTCAGCACACCTGGGTTTTGCACTTCACTGCCCAAATTCGCCTCTATAGCCCCTTTTATCTCAAACTCGTAATGAAACAACAAATGGCTCTTAGTTATTTAGGGTCACGTGATGATCACACAGGACAAAAGGGCTAATGTGTGATAGTATTCCAAGTTGAAGGGCGAGTTGGACCGAGTTGATGTCCAAGGGGTTAAGTGTCCGAATCTACCAAGTTTAGGGCTAAAAATGGCTTTAGGCCTAAATTATACAGAAATAGAAAAGTAGAGGGCCTGCGGACAAAAGAGTTATCCACTCGCCCTACAGCCTACAAGCTCTCATTTCCTGCAGAATCGATACGTAGTTCTTCAGCTAATGTTAGTAGCATTGAGCGGAACTCGAACTAGCCTCCGTTTCTGAAAGCTCGAAAGATGCATGATTCTATACATGTTCTTAATGAGCACTTCGATGGTGTTTTCATCATGCGGCGGCGGGAGCAGCATCTTGACTAGCCAGAACCCTCCTCAAACCGATCTTCATTGCCGCAACTCGTTGAGCTCGAGCGCCTTGGTCGGGTTGAGCGGAAAGGGCAAGAGATTTTCTAGATTCATCCGAAACGCAACCGATAGCACCCGTGACGAACATGGGAGGAGACGGAGCTGGTGGCGGAGGTTTTTCTTGGAGGATGATGGGAACTGGCTTGGCCTTAAGGATGACGACATGGCGGAGGACGAGGTCTCGAGCGACGAGGAGTTGTCGGAGGACGAAAAGTTTGAGGCGTGGAAGAGGAGGGCTGAGGCCATAATAGAGCTGAGAGACGCGCAAGAGGGTATGAGGAACGAGGAGAGCCGGAGGTGGGAGGATTGGGTCCATGACGAGCAGGGAAGTGATTGGGACGATGGAATTGGGGAAATGAAGGATGACCGTCGTGGAAATTATCCTGAGAGAGGACTGGTCCGGGTGGTAAGGGACATGGTTCTCGGGAAGGAAGATGATGATGAGGACTTGTTGTACGAGGATCGTGTTTTTCGTTATGCTTCATCGAATTCGGTAAGCACTCAGTTTTCCAGTTGTTTTCAGAATCACGATTCCTTATGTTCTGCCCTCCGTCGAGTGTGAAGCATCTAAGTACCTGCAACTTTGAGTTCTTATACTTCAGCAGAGATGTAACACCGCAATGTGATGACGAGGTTGTGCATACAAATTTGTCTAGTTTTCTAGAATGAAGTACACGCCTAAATCATCCATATTCTTGTGACAGGCTAAATTTCTGGCAATACTGATAATTATACCATGGGCCTTGGATTTCGTGGTTCATGACTATGTTCTCATGCCTTTTTTGGACAGGTAACTACAACTAAAGTAGCTGTAGATTAGTAAGTTAGACCATCTATTTACACTCGGTATACAAAATCATAAATGCTCATCTTCCCATCTATTTTTCAGCTCTCTTCTAATGGAAATTTCTATAGATTTATATCATATACCTACAAACAGGAATTTGCATGACTTCTGCTCCTTTGAATACTATACATTCGCCGATATTCAGCTCTAAAAATCAATAAACTGAGATTGAGCTTGCAAACAAGCACACAGATCTGCTTACTTTTTTTTCATGATATCAATTAAATTTTGCATCCTGGCCTTCTTGTATGACAACCATCCGCAACTCTTTCGTTAACAGGTATGTGAAGACTGTACCCCTTGCAGCAGAAATGCTTGACGTAAGAAGAAAGCAAAAGCTTGAAATGGTTAACCAACTAAAAGTTGAAAAAGCAAGATACCGCCTTGAGGTAGAGATTGGTAAATCACCTCCTCTGTCCGATGAGGAGCTATGGTGGGAGTTACGACGTAAAGCGTAAGATAAAAGCCATCTTCTCTCACTGTTTCCATTTAGTTTTTCTTCATCATTTACATGTCAAATATTATGTTGATGAGAGGAATTCATTGTTTATTATAATGTTGGCTCAATAAGTCACTGTGACATTATGTAGCTTTTCACAGCAGTAGAAGGTATTTGACAAACATGTGTCAGCTTTGCTTTTGATTGATATGCAGAAAATGTTGTTCTATTGGGCTGCATGTCATTGGAGTATTGGCTTTCTGAGTTCTGTTTTCATTGTTACTTCATTAGGCTTGAGCTACGGGATGAGTGGAGGCTAGAGAACCGTAAAGCATTTGCCAATATCTGGTCAGATATGGTATTTGGGATTTCATTGTTCCTTATTTTGTACTTCAAACAGAGTGAGGTAAGCATGATTATTCTTTTTCCCTACAGTATATATGGTTGATTAAATTTTCATACTATATCCATTCTGTAATAGTTTTTTACTGTTCATCAATGTTGAGCATGAAGCGAGACAATATCCCGAATAGTAACAGTCTGTGCTGTCTGCTAGCCAAATTAATGTATGGGTTCCCTTGGATCTGAAGAGAGATGATTGTTTGGGATTATCAATCAGCATTATATCATCAATCAATTTGTCATGTTATTTTTCAGGCTTTCCCTGTCTTGTGTTTTTGTTTGCGGTTGACAGGCGGTGAGAGAGAATTGACGGGGAGTTATTCTGTGTTGCAAACTTGTGCATGTTTTGGACACTTCTTTAGAACATTACATTTATGTGTTTCTATTTTCGAGAATGCCATTGATTATTTCATCTTGTACATTTATGCATGTCATAGGAGTAGGTGGGGCCAGGGCCTACCCCCTAGCTACAGCCTCTCTACTAATATTATTTAAACTACAGTCAGGAGCAAAGTACTAAATAGTGAAGAGGCTGCAAAATCCTGCCTGATGTTTAATTACATGTCAATATAAGTTGTTCAGTTGGAGAAGTACATTCACGATGATTCACAAGGCATATGTTGGAGGGGCTTTTGAAAAGTAGAAATGACACCAGTTTCTTATTTTATTGTCCTTATGTTTCTTATTGAAAAATGAACCTTTTATCTCTACCAAATCCAAACAGCATGTACAACCAAACAGGCTGGGACCTTACATCAATGGCAAAGCCTCTGGTCAAGATGGGATGAGAAAATTAAAAAACCTATGCATGCAAAGAAACTAAAACACTCACAAACAATCTCGATCTAGTTTGAGGACAGTAATTCTGCTCTTGCGCTCACTAAGTGTTGGATTACGTCAGCAGTGTTGGAAAGGACTTGAGGCATGCTCTGCATTTGCATCAATGCTGAATGTGCCTGCCTCTGCAAGTTGAGCAGATATGCTCTAAGGGAACCCTTGTACACTCTGACCACAAAATGGGCCTCTGAACCTCAGCTCTAAAGGTCTTCATTGGACAAGTTTTGGATGGACCATTTACAGCATCCTGCCAGCCTCTACTTTGTACTCCAGATACCTTCCTGTTTTGAAAACTAATCCTTTTTAATGTACTATAGGACTCTTCCTGCTTGATCCATTGGAAGCAATCCTCTGATCTCTAACCTGTTCTTCTATTCTCTTTCTTTTCCTTTTTCTCTTTCTGGGGTTTGTTATCCTTTTTTTTGGCCCATCAAACTATGCCCTTGCTCACATCTCATGTGGAGACCCAGGGGGTGTAGTTGGGTTATACACTTTGAGGAAACCCATTCTTCTCTTAACATTCCTCTCCTTTCTGAAGGCTCAATGACTCTAGGATTAGTCATGATTCAAAATTGATATTTTTGGTGCATGAGGTTGAGATTCTCTTTAAACATGTACTTTTTGTACAAACCCACTTTTCTTTAATGTTTCTGAACCTCGTGCCTTCTACTGAACATTTAACCAACAGGTGAACCAAGTAAGTTAAAAGTCAAATAAACTATGAACCTCAACTCAAAATGCATTTACTGTTCATACCATGTATATGATAGACAATAGTTGAGTACTTGAACTAAATATTCATCAGGCTAAAATTCATCGAATTTACAGATCTTGTTTGCATAGGTTATAACAGGATTTACAGATCATAGGATAGAATGTGGAAAATGGCCACTGCTAATACATGATGGAGCCCGAGAGTGCTGCTCAAGAACAGAATTAGAGTTAACACATCCTCAAGGCCAATCACAAAAGAACATAGTCCAGTGCTCCTCTGCTATTGCGGATGCTCATTTTGATTAACAAAAGCTGTTGAGAACTATTATTCTGTGTTTGCACGTTACATTTATATAAAAGAAGGTTCATATTCCTTGTCTTGCTGTTATATGGTCAGCTAACAGTCTGTTTCTGATTTTTGGTGTTTGCTGTTGTGAAGCTTAACTTAGCTGGAAGAGTGGAAGTCAATGCCCAGTAGTCATATTGTTAACTGACTCTCTGTTCCTTCTTTCTCTTCACTTTCAACTTTTGCAGGTTGCTTTGCTGAAATTTACAGGTTATAAAATAGTAAATAATATTTCGGATACAGGGAAGGCGTTTCTCATTATACTTATAGCAGACATTCTTGTAGGGTATATTTTCTACTCTTTTCTTAAAGTATGTAATCACCTTAGATGTGGAAGGTAACAGAAATAATGCTTTTGCAAATATATGGTGACCAGATTCTTTGCAGTTGCTCCACATTCCCATTTTCCTGTACTATATTTGATGGCTAGTTTTTGTATGATAAAAAATTTTGTTTGGTTACTTTGGTTTTGGTTGCCTTACCATTAAGTTGGTATGATTGTGAAACTGCATTTGATCAAATTCCGTTGCTTTTTATTCTCAATTAAATTTGACATAAGCTTGTTTACAGATATTTTGCCTAAATTGTCACCACTTTGTCAGGCTTCTCAACTGTGATTGTGACTTCTCAAATTGTAGGTATCATTCCGAGTCTGGATGGCAGACAGTGTTGGAGGTAATTATTGAGCATTATGGGCTTGAAGTTGATCAGGCTGCTATAACCATTTTCATCTGCCTGGTTCCGGTTATATTTGATTCCTGTTTGAAACTTTGGGTACGTCTTAGCATCTAGTTTTGCATAAGTGTTGATTCATATTGTCTTCTTTTGTATTGGAGTGAAACTAGATATGAACATTACTCGGTATTGTTTTGGTATAGATGAAGTTAGCCTCAACTCCATGTATGCAACCATTTTTAACGTGGCAAGGGTTTTAGCATTCTCACTGAGGGCATATTTACTAGGTTGCATTGCATGGAAGCTATTGAATTGGATTCCTTTAAATTACATTTAGGAATTCTTATTAAAAACTCAAACTCCATCAACGACTCCAATTCAACATCTTTGACGCAATGCAATGCAGTACAGCTGCCCTTAGTGTCTTGATTATAGACTCTCTTACTGTGACCAGCCTTACATCGGCATGCTTTCTGTCCAATAGCATGTTGATTTGATGCTTAAATGCTTGCAACACATGCAAGGTGGATGTATATAGAAAAGATGTTTCTAGCAAAGATTTTTCTTCCTAGTGGATTATTCAAGGATCGAAGTTGATTTGCTTTATAAAAAGAAGATATCAATGAACTACTGTGAAATGGTTTCATGGGATTCAGTCAATTTTCTTGATCGTGGGAATTTTACACAGAAACACACACACGATGGTACAAAGAAAGCCTGATTGCTTGTGTGGAGTATGATAATGTCATTATGTTCACTGACTAACGTAGATGTTGATTTGATTGAACAAATGTGCAGTTGTTCAAATTCCTTCCGAGATTGTCCCCAGGAGTTTCAAATATACTGAAGGAAATGAAGCGTCACTAGTGGCAGCAATATTCGGAAAGTTTTTTTTTTCCCAGTTCAAACTAGTTAGCATTTGCTCCCCCCCTCAATTTGATTCTTTTTTCAGTTTTTGTTCTGTTCCCCTAGTTTCTTCTATAGAGTTGTGTATCCGATCCAATTTGTGTCTTGCCAATAATTTAAGACTTGGGCATTTCTTCTAGGAAAATAGGGGAAAGGAGGCCCCGGGGTGGGGCTGCTGCTGCTGGCTGTGTTAGTGGCATTTCTTTCTCTGTCAATTCTTTAAAAAAAAAAATTAGATGCTTTCTAATGAAAATGTGGTGAGAATAGGTAGCAAGAATTGTCACTCTATTCGTTACTTATTATTATATGTATGTCTGTATGAGCAATGTCATGTCAAACAAGACAGGAGTGAGAATTAAATATTGGACGCGTGAGCCTTTATTGTTATCTCGAGCCGTAATAGTGTTAGGCCAACCTGCTCAGCTTTGAAATTAATCCAATTCCAGTCCAGGAACCAAACTTTTGGTTTGGTTTGGTTTGGTTTGATTTGCTTTTGTTTAATCAGTGTAGTAATAAACAAAGCCTGAACAAGTAATAATTGTTATTTTCTCCATTTTACAATATTTGACCTCTATTTATTTTTTTGACAGTTTTAAACTTTTTTTTTATTATTATATATATATTAATCCTCAAAAGGAGAGAAATTGAGAAAATTAAGGAGTAAAGTACGTAAAGCTTAGTAAAAAATACAAATGCTAGTAATTTTTTTTAGATAAGTACATGTATTTTATATAAAAATAAATAAACTAATAGTTTTATATTAAAAAAATAAAGTAAAAAGTAGAGATGTCTTAATTTGTGTGCAGTATCAAAGATGATAGATTTTATGAAATAGAGGGAATATTTAATTCTCCTGTCTGGTTTGCTCAGGTGGACGTGTTTACGGGTCAGGCTCCTTGCTATAACATCATCACACTACACAGTTAGTCACTATAGTGTTATATTCATACGCCTTGAGATCTATTTTCTATATCGTTTCTCTAACCATCGCGAGTTGCCATTTTCTTCAATCTCCAGCAGCTTCCTTTCAGGTCTATTCCATACGCTTTGACTCTCATCCATTTTCATGGGTTTTGGAAACAATTTTTGGTGCTTCATTGCAATGTCTCGGGAAGAGCTGTCTTTGACTTGGATAGCACCTTGGCAGTGGTCTTGGTGCGAGTAGAAGGAGTTAATCTTTTGGCGTTTCATCGTCTGACGATTTCCAGCGGTGGAGAGATGCCGCCGAAATCCCCAAGTTAGACTATGCTAGTATAACTTGAGGGACACCCTGAAGAATTAAAAACCAAATCCTGTCTCGTCCCACACTCAGTCCTTCAAACAGCTGATCAAGATGGTTGAGATTGGGAAACAACTAAAAAAAGTAACTAAAATGAGAGATTTGTTAGAGTTAGAAGATGAATTCTGAAAATCAGATGACAAACTCGATGTTAGGTTACAGTATTAGGGATGTGACATCCATCCTACAAGATCTAATTGTGTCCTGTTTGACAGATCATTTTTCTTTTTCAATTAAATGAATTACTTTTCCCATCTGCCAGATTCAATTAAGATGTAGGTTTGAGATCCATATATGTGTGTGTGTGTGTGTGTGTGGCTAATTGAAAACGATGGATATAAATTATTCTAGTTTTCCTGTGCCGAAGAGTTTTCAGAAATTCTAATTCATTTTTTTGCTTTGACCTGTTGGCTACACACAATCATCCTGATTGTCCTTTCATAATCTTGTAAAATGGAAATGTCCTTATGCTAGAGATTTATGGCTAGAGCTTTTTCAATGATAGGTTATTTTTTGGTGGTTGGAAGCAATATTGGAGATGACTTCTTGGATCTATTAGTATTTTGTTTTCAAGGACAAAAGGAGGACTCTTCCTTAATTTATCTTTCAACTTTCTGGTACCAAAATGTGGAGACTATTTAGATTATTTCTCCTACAGATGATCTTCATTGCATTTTCTTGATGCCTAGTGATAAAAGTTTTTCCTCATATCAAAACTCTTGATGTGATTTTTTTCATTGAAATATTTCCATATACTAGTGGTTGCTAAAATGTAATAGGTAGATAATTTTTATCTGACTCAATCTACCTAAAAATAGATAGTAGAATATAAATATAAAAATTGTCAACATGGTGGGTGAGAGTAGGATACAGATAAGGCATTAAATATAATAGATTGGATGTGAAAATACTATTATCCAACTCAAATCTTATTCACTGATACCTTTTTATAGAATCCGAAGTCACTAATTATTATTATTATTACTTTAAAAGGAAGAGAAAAGTTAACTGGGTGACCAATGACCGTTGAGCTTGATGATGTGACATGACTAGAGCTTCCTAGTTTTGTGCTTGCGACCTTTTCGATTCACTATTAGTATTATTATTTATCATAAAACTTTTGCAAAGGTGGGGTAGAGGTGGGAGGCGGGCTGACCCGACCTGGGACCAACCTGGACCGGGTCAAGGAAAACTAGGCCGTTGGGGAGGTCTCGAGCTTGTCCCAGAGCAGGGTGGGGTGGGTTTAATGCATTTTTTTTACAAAAAAAATTAGACACATTATTAATTGTATATGTAATAAATATTTTTAAGAAAAAACATCACATCCGGTGTAAATTTTATTAAGTTAAAAAGCCAAACAACTATTACAAATAATCGAAACAGGCATTACATTTTGAAATGAAAAAATGTTCCAAAAATGATAAAAAATAGAAACATATGATCTGTGTTTAATAGCATAATCAGATCAAATACAAACTACATGTATGATTGAAAAAAAAATTTCAAGTTTTAATATCGGATATTACCTCGTCATCCGAACTCTTTTGGTCTTGCTGCTGGAGTGCTGCGAGACCCCAATATTAGTTGCACACGAATACTTTTTACCGCCTCGTGTGTCAATCTTAATTGTTTTTCTGATATCACTTGTTTTCTTGCGTTAAATGCTGCCTTAGATGATACGATAGAGACTGGAACAGCAAGAATCTTCTGCGTGATTATCGACAAGAACGAAAACCTTAATATTTTTTGTTTCCACCACTACAATATGTCGACGTCGCTTGCCTCGAATGATGTGTTGAGATAGTCATTGACCTCAGCTAATCTCGATGTCGTCGGTCGAGGTCACTTGAGCATTTGAAAGTCCGGGTTGAATCTTGATGAGATTGATCTCCTTGGAGGCTCAGTTTGAGGAGATTCAAATCTTACCTTATCCGAATACCGCTCACAATATAACTTGCATAAAGAATGTAAGTACTCGGAAGTAATAACAGACATAGCTAAAACATTTATATGAGACATTTCTAAATAAGTATGAAAAATTCCTTCAAGCAATGTTGTTGTGCCCGGTAATTTGACATATGGGTTAAGTAAAGAAGCAACTAAAAAGATAGGTGGAATATTTTTGAAATACTGAAGCCACTTAACTCGCATGGCTTCGACAGTTGATTGTAACAACTCATCGTCTTTAAACTGATGTAAAGCATATGTAATGTTCATTAAATGAAGTAAAACTTCATGAATGGTTAGGTAGTAAACACCAGAGAAAAATTCAGTAGTCTCGTAAAAAAACTTAAGCAATTCACTAGTTTTGGAACGTTTTTCCCAAACTTCAGTTGTAAGAAATTCACAACCCATTTTTAAGTTCATGAAATGCGTCAACAAATTTGCATACGGGAAAACATTTTGCAACATCAAATATGTGGAGTTCCAATGGGTTGGACAATACAATTTAAACCGTTTCTAAGAAAACTCTTTTTGATTTTCAAAACAAAAACTTTTAAATTCACGAAACACAGCAGATATTGATTTCAAATATGTCAATGAGTTCCGAATAGGCAAAATTTTATTTTAGAGAACTTTAAAACCCTTTTGCACATAAAGGTTTAAAATATAATACATGCATCTAACGTGAAAGAATGCACCGTTAAGAGGTGGTTTCAATGTTTGACTCAAAAGGTGAGCGACAACATCATTGTTTGAAGCATTATCAAATAAAATGTATAGGACTTTATCAGCACAAAAATAATCACATAAAATTTCTAAAATGCAATTGAATATGTGATAACCACTATAATCTGTTTCAATGACCCAAAATGACAAAATTTGTTTTTGCATAGTCCAATCAGAATCAATCCAATGAGAAGTAACACAATAAAATGATTAACCTATAGGTGATGTCCATATATCACGAGTGAATATCACACAATGATCAAGAGCAGAAAAATAGGTTTGCAAATCTGACTTTTCGACATCAAAAAATCTAAAACTTTCTTTCCTAATAGTTTTTCTAGACACTTTTTTAAATGCATGATTTAATTGTGATTTTATCTAAGATTCTAGATGCACATCTTTAGCTTGTGAAAAAGGTTTTTCGGTAAGCATCATCCAATTTAACATGCATTCTCTACAATATTGTTGGTTAAAACGAAAAATATCTGGCCCGCTGACGCTGGTTGTAAACCCAAGTTGTATTTGTTCTCCAGAACTAGTCCCGGCACTAGGGCCGGAATTCTTTTTATGCGCAAATTTTTTATCGTAATGTTTGCATTTCCTGTACCTCGACTCCCCTTCATGTGTGAGCTCATAATACTCCCAAACTCAAGCAGTTAGTCTTGAGAATTTACTTTGTCTTTGGGTTCCCTTCACGGCGAGTCCTTGACTTGTCGGTATCAGTTGTGTTGATGGATTCCCCTCCGCCATTGCATCCAACCCTTCAACTTCATCATCCGATAATTGATCGTCGAGTCCCAAATCGTAATTCATCATATCGATTCTGGCATCATCGTCGTATAACTTTTCAATTGATATGCCTTTATCGGTGGGCCGAGAACAGCAATGGAACAAGCCTTAGAGGCTGGTAGTGTGGGAAGATGCACTCTTTGTTGCCTTGCCCTTTCCTCTTGAAGCCATGAGTCACAAACTAATAGTAGTGATTAATGCAAAATTAAAAGGAGATTATGAAAATATTAGAGGAAGATTAGTAAGAAATTTGGAAGTGATTAAGAAAAAAGCTCAAATGCTTAAGAGAATGTAGTAGAGGAAGAAGAGAGATTGAGTGGTGGTGTAAGGATAGAATGAAAATGACATTGGTATTTATAAGGGAAGGCAAAAAAATATTTGGACCAAAAAGTCCTCAAAATTTAGTTGTTGGGAGGGGTGAAAATGAAATTTTGGGGGTTAAAATATAGTAGAAAACCGTTGGAGGACCTATATTGTAATTAACCCATTTTTTTGAAATTTTTTTGTAGGTTGACGTTTTTCTGATCGTTGCATCCCAAGCCCGGACTGGACCGGACCGGTCAGTCCTAGGCTAGGCTTTGTTTGGGGGCGGTTTGCGGGGCGGGGTAGTCCGGGTCACGGGTCGGGTTTGGTTCAAATCTAGGCTGGGGGTAGGCCATTTTGCGCCATCTTCCTATATCATGCCCATATTCAGCCTAATTTTTAATGGGTTTTTTCTGGGGCTGGGCAGGACGGGTTTGACCAAGGCGGGGCAGGGCTGACCGTCGGCAGGTTTCACCTCTAGGTGTAGTGCTAAAAACGAGCCAAGCCGAGCCGAGCCGAGTAGTAAGCTGTTCATGTTCGGCTTGAATTAATTATCGAGCTTGATATTTTGTTCGTGTTTGGATTGAAAATAATACGAACGAGCTCGAGTCGAGCTCGAGCTGTTCACTTAAATTAAGGAAAAAATCTAAAATTAATTCGAGTCGAGTCGAGTAGTAAGCAATTCGAGCTTTGTTTGAATTGTATATCGAGCTTTAAATTTTGTTCAGGCTTGGCTTGATAATTATTCGAACGAGTCACGAACGAGCTTTAAATCGAGTCGAGCTCGAGTTGTTTGTTTATTTTTTTCACCCCTATCTAGGTGGGGGCGGCCGAGAATTTGATAATATGTAGATTATAGGTATTAACTTGATCATAATCCTATAAATTAGGGACCAGGTGTGAAATCATCCCTCCAATTATGATATATGCTAGGTTCTAGAAGTCACTTTGCACTTTGGATTGCATCATTTTTGGGAGAAAAGGGAAGTGCAATAAGAGAAAATCAAAATCATCATCCAAAATCATTAAGGGAAAAGAAGACATTTATGCATTTTATTCTTCCCTTTGGTTCTCCTTTGATTTGCCCATATTGAACTTACTTCATAGTTCAGTTTGAAACCTGAAGCCAATTCGTTTTAACTTAAGTTAACTGACTTAATTTACTTTTACATTTTTGTTACCTAAAAGCAAATTTATTTGAAAGTCAATATTATGTAGATGTAATAATTCATTTGAAATTAAATTTTCATGATGTTGTTAAATTTTTATGAATTTTTTTAATATTTTAATCTAGAAAAATTCATAAAAGTTTAATAAGATTACAAAAGTTATATTTTCAATAGATTATTGCATGTACATAAATATTGGTTTTTAATTAAAATTAGTTTCAAGTAAAAACATGTAAGAATAAAAATAAGTTATTATGGAGTCAATTGACTTAAATTGAAATGAAATGGGTGCAAACTGAACAACCAAACAACTATAACATTGAAATATAACGTAGTTTAGTAACCGCCAGGGGAGAGCTTCAAGGCTAATGGAGGAATTCTTGTCTTAATGCATCTCATCATTGTTCCCTAAGGCAAAAAATCCTTGTTCAGCCATTGGACCTTTAGTATCAAGTGCAACGTGATGATTTATTGTGTTTTAGTCGAGTCAATCAAGCTGTATTAGACTTAGATAAAATTTTTCAAAATTTATTTTCCTATTTGTGAGACTTGAGTTCGATTAATCAAACTACATTAGACAATGGTAGAGGAAACTTTCTAAAATTTATTTCTCCATTTATAAGATTTGAATTTTAGAAGAGAATGTTTATGTCCACCCTAGTACAAAGAGAGTTCATGCATCCACCTTGACGGATGTATGTTAGGGGTGAAAGGATAATGATGTTTGGCACCAGCATATTTGACACTAGGTTGAAAATGTATACCTTAGAATGTATGACAATGAGTTGAGAATGTCTTCTTCTAGTGTTAGAATGTTTGCACTTTGTTTTGACAATGTCTAGTTTTGAGTTTGTGGTGTAGTTTTACATATGAAAATAATGAAATGCATAGCTCCTTATATGTAGTGTACAAATCCCTGCATCTAATAGGTATTCTATGTATGAAATGTCTAGTACTATGTTAAATATCCATTCAGATTTATATGATATACTTTTAAACTAAGAATCATTTGACATTAAAAATGGTACAATGAACAGCAACTAGCCTGGATTCTAAGAAGTAGGAAACTATAAAAATATTATGAGATTTTTCCATCTAAAATTTTTTAGAAATAACGCGATTATCTCTTAATTAAATGTAAAATCTGAATAATTAAACTATTTTTTTATTTTCTTTTACATAATACAAGATCAGAGAGACGAACTACAAATGAGGTTATCTCAAGCTTTTTAATTCTAAGTTGATGGCATCTAGTTCTAAGTTTGTAGTTTCCAATTCAACAAACTTTGAATTGGACATTGTGAAAATAACATGCAGATACTGGCGCCAAAGCGAAACAACGTTATTCGCGATGCTCTACCGTCGGGCCATGCCTGAAGAGGATGAGCTTCTTTCCCGCAATTGCATGGTTCGGTGACTTTGGTCGGATTTATTTCCTAAGCAAAGCATATGGGCTTTAAGTCCAAATTACGAAAGTAGCCTTTTAATAAATATTGAAAGCCCTAATATTTCAGGCATTCCCTTTCTTTACTTTTCTGCTCCCGAGTCCCGATCTCCATCGAAGTCTCAGCCTATGAGGCACCCGGATGCGGATTCTTCTGCTTTCTAGAGACCGTCCCTATCGCCGGCCGTCATTTCTCTCTCCGATCTCCGGCTAGGTTTAGCTACATCCGCTTACTTTTTTTCTTTTTCTTGTTTATTTTTTTTCCGGGAAAACCCTTAAGCATCATGTTCACGGCCACTACAACTATGTCGTCATAGTCTCCGTCTGCTTCTCCTCCGTATAGAGTTCTTCACCTCGATCATGTCCTGGGACTGCCCGAGGGACTCGCTGTTGCTATGATTTGAATCACGAATGCGAAGTCGGTTGAACGATTCTGAGAGATCGCGGATCGTGCATTTTCGTGAGTTTTCTTGAGAAAATTTCTATGGTTCAACAATTTGAGGTTAAGGGGGGTGGGAGGAGGGTTTTTCTAGCAGAATTCCATTGATTTGGTTGGTTTTGAATCTTTATGGGTTTTGTTCCCTGGAAAAGTTAAACGTAATCAGCGGCATCAGAAGAATGTTTAGATTTAAGCTTGAATCACATCATTCGTCACCTGGCTTGCAATTTACTTGTTGCATGTTTTGTCTTGTTGTGTCTGATGTCCTAGATCCCGATTATAGAATTTCTTGTCATATAGAGTATGCCTTTCGTGAAAGATTGAGACTCTCTCTCTTTCTCTCTGATGGGAAAAGTTTAGATTCTATGGAATCTGTGGTGGGAAGTTACTTATTGCGGGGTTTGTTTCCCCAAGGAGGTCCAGCGAGGAAGAAAGCGAAGGGACAGTTAAACACCAACTTGGGGTTAGACTTCAGAGACTTACCTGTACATTATTTGGCTTCGGCCTCTAAGAAGCTTCCTTAGTAACTACTTAGGAGTCCCTTGCTTTCTGCTATTGCATCTTTTTTGTGCTTGATTCTTTGCATTTTTAGTAAAATTTTTCCGCCCCTTTGCTTTTTGATAATTTCCATGTCTTAAAATAAGTTGTTGAAAATGTCCATGATTATGCAGGGGAGTGGCCTGTTAGCCCGTATACTTCGATGGATCAGGTTCGTTTTGCGTTTCTTTCTCATGTTTATAAATGTCCTCCTATTTCTTACGTGAGAATAGGTAAACAGTTTTCTTTAGCGTTTCATGTTGCAATTTATTATCAGCTGCTCTCGCCCCAAGATGAAAGGATTGTTTCAGCAAATCCTTCTACAAGTGCAGCCCCCATAGGACCTTCAAGGGATGTCAGCCAACACCAAGGGTTTTCAAATGAAGGTGGAGACTTGAGTGTTATTCATCCTAATTCTTTTGCTTCTCATGAGCAGAACATAACTTATGGTGGTTAGTTTCATCATCCTTTTCTTTTTGACTTGTGAATTTTGTGGACGCTCTGTTTATCTTCCCCATGTGTATGGCTTTCACTTTCCATCGTAGAGCATCAAGCATGCAATTATTTGTTTCTATGTCATTAAGTGCATATTGTGTGAAAATGGTCTTGTTATTGTTACTTTATCTTTCTTTAAGCATTGTGGTCTTAGATGTAATACTAAGAATGTTGATTAATGAAGTCAGACTAATATAAGCAGCAACATAAGTCTCATAAATGATTTCTCCTGCCTTTCCCTTTATGTTGAAAAATTTTTTCTGTTAAAGAAGAGTTATTAAGCATAACGATATCTTATTGACAAAATTTTCGTTGATTTTAGGTTATGGGAATAATACTGGAACATGGGATGGCTATCCTCAATATCTAAGTGCTGATGGATTGCACGTATCTCCGGTGAGGGTAGTCTCCTCTGTGGCTCGTGGTTTATTGTTAAGTTGATGTTTTTTTATGATTGTTCATCCCTTTTGCTTTGTATTGAACCAGGTAATCTACAATGAAAATCCATCTCTCATGTTGCACTCTGGTTATGGCTTTTCTCCTGAGATGGCGTATGGACAATATTCTCCTGTTGCTACACCTCTCCCTTCTGTAATGATAGATGGACAACTATTCTCTCCGCAACAGATTCCATTTTCTCCAACTTATTACCCACAACCTGCAACCCCAAATATGGCTTCAGCTGTTCAGGCTTCACCATCTGAGGTGATATCAGAGAGTAGTAATGACAACATGATATTTGGACCTGGATCGAATTACATGGTACAGTTTGGGTCATTTGGTGGTGGCAACATCTCTGGAAACCACAATTCCAATTCACTAGTTTCTGCCACATATCCTCAACCTATGGGCATCCTTGGGGCATATGAGCATAATGTTGGGCAGGTTTGTTTCCTTCGGTTCTGGACTATGTTGTATAATTGTCCGAACGGTTGCTCATTGCTATGAACACTCTAGAAGAAAACAATTTTGCCACTCTGATGATTAAATCAGCATAAGAAAGTAGGTTCTTACCTTAAAGTAATTAGATTTGACTATGTGAACTTTTGTGCTTCCAAAGTCTTAAGAATTCTTGTTCCTTACTAGATGTCTGGTAGCTGTTCTCTGTCAATCTATTGCAACTCTTGCTCAGCCAAGTTGAATACCATGCAATGGCTTCATTTTGTGCCTGTATCATATTTATCATAAATAACTTTAGGAAAAGAAAGTGAATTTGTTTAACTCTTGGAGTATTATCTTTGCACAATTATTGTCATTATACTAGCTATATGCATGAAATTACGAAGTTCTAAATGCAAAGTTTTAAATGCAGGGATCTTTGCATGGATTTGGGTTTGCTTCTGGTTCCTCTGGTGGTCAATATCCATACAGGGGCTCTTATCCTAGTTCTGATTTTGGCAGTACACCTATGCCTTATATGGGACCTAATGACCGGACCAAGTACATTCTTGAAAAGAGCAGAAGACGGGAGAAGGATCATGACTCTGCCAGCATTTCCAATGATTCTCATGTTGTCGATCGCAATCGTGGTCCCAGGGCTGCGAAGCTAAAGGGTAAGGGAACCAATGAGGAAAGCTCCCCATCTGAGAACAGCAAAAGTCTTACAGCTATGTCGACAGTTAATTTTGATTTATATAATCGATCAGATTTTGTTACGGATTATGAGAATGCCAAGTTCTTTATCATCAAGTCATTCAGTGAAGACAATGTTCACAAGAGCATCAAATACAATGTTTGGGCCAGTACACCACATGGAAACAAAAAGCTAGATGCAGCCTATCGTGAAGCGAAGGCGATGACAGAACATTGTCCACTTTTTCTACTGTTTTCGGTATGCACTTTGGTTTGGTTCTCACTTTACCTTGTATGAGTTTGTGTGCGTGTGTGATGACCTGGTTTGAATGGAACTTTTGCCTGTAAATTTTATGTGCTAGTCTTCATATTTTTCTTATTGAATTGCAAAGGAGAAGATTTCTGTAGTCTACAACGATGCATGGGTATAATATCTAATTTGCAACATCACACCTTGGTTCCATATCTCTTGGCTTCTATCCATATAATCATATTGTTGTTGTTTATTGAATAGGTCAATGCCAGTGGACAGTTCTGTGGGGTTGCTGAAATGATTGGACCTGTGGATTTTGAAAAGGATGCTGAATACTGGCAGCAAGACAGGTGGAATGGTCAGTTTCCTGTACGCTGGCATATCATTAAGGATGTGCCAAATGGTCGATTCCGACACATAATACTACAAAACAATGATAATAAGCCTGTGACACACAGCCGAGACTCTCAAGAGGTGGCAATTCCTATCCTCCCTTTCTCCCATGTGTCCCATCCCCATTTGTTTCTGTTTTTTTTTCTCTTTTTCCATTTAGCCTCTGAGGTATTCTTCTCTCTGCATTTCTATCCTTTCTTGAGAGAACAATTCATCTGTTTTTGCTAGTAAACCAAATTATATAAATACTGATCCAAAATAAATTTTTCAAGGACTTAATGTACTCAAATTGTTGTTGAGGTACTTACATACATACACTCGTATGTACATACTCAATATTGGGCATCCTTAAGAGAGTTTTAGACTAGCAAAGGTGTCATATCTGCTATTTTCATGCTTCTTGATGATTACATAGCATTGGCTGAGCGAAGTGAAATGCTTTTGCTGCACGGAATGATTGTGTTCCTTTGAATGATCTCTTTTACTTCGCTGATTTCAGTCATTGTTCTGTTGTTGTGTTCATGTGATCAGGTGAAATTAGAGCAGGGTATTGATATGTTGAGAATTTTTAAGGATTATGATGCTCGCACATCAATCTTGGATGATTTTGACTTCTATGACGACCGTGAGAGAGCTTTGAAGGAAAGGAAGGCAAAGCAGCAAAGTAGCTCAACAAAATTTTCTTTGGATATTAACAGTAGTGACAACATCAATCAGATATCCGATAATTTTTGCAAGGCCCTTACACTGGCTGATGGCAGTGTTAAAGTGCCTGCAAATGGAGCAAGTAGTGGTGGATCAAGTAAAGGCGTTCTTGCTTCCCTTGTTAATAAGTCATCAAATGAAACTGCTGAAAGCTCAACATTGTTGGAGTAGAGGAAAACTTCAGTGCGCTTTGTGGCTTGTAGTCGAGATGATAGTTGTTTGACAGCTAGCAGAGGTCATTGACTTGCAGGCAACTTTTTTGTGCTTGCTGGAACCTGACAGAGTGATTCTATAGATTTTTTCATACTGACCAAAATGTCTTCTATTGTAGCTGCGGTCATGCTAGCTGACAGACCAGTTTCATTCTATTTTGTTTTATGTTTACAAACTTTCAGGGTTCAGAAGGTAAATGAAGTAGCGGTTGGGCTGAGGAAGGGCATGAAACTATTGGTTTACCAGTTCAAAGTATAGAGCATGATTGGACCATGCGTAAGCAATCATTTGAATGCTGTTGTACACTATGACCAAGTGTAATCTTGGACTCTTTACATACCGTTTTGACTGGAGATATGTGGTGGGTGAGGAGGATTTGTAAACCAAACCCATTTTGGAGAGTAATAAGAAGTTGATTTGATCTTGTTATAGGAAAATACCAGTAGCAGCTTTGGATAAGTTATTACGTGTAGCTGGTCCCAAAGCCAAGTTTGCTTGTCAGAGCTCTGTCTGTAGATAGTTGTAATTGTTTGATAGCTGCAGAGTCTTCCAATGCAGCAGATCATATATTTCACTTATTGGCCATTGTTTGTTTTATATTGGTTACTTTCAGCACCAAAAATAAAAAATAAAAAATTAAGGTTACTTTGTTCCTCTTATTCAATCACCTGCGGTTGATGATGTGGTGCAAGTAGGAGGGGCTGGAAGGTTTTCTATTTAAAGCAAGTTCTCTAATTCTTATGGCCTATAAGTTAGAGTTGAATATGGTTCAAGTTGATTTGGTTTTATGATGAAATCGAATCAACTTAAAATAACATCAGTTTTAAAATTTTTTTACTCAATCTGAAAACTGAGAATTGAATAGAACTAGAACTATAGTTTTAAGTTTATAAATTCTGGTTATCAAAATTTTCAATTTATATTATATATTTATAACAATACAAAAATTTAATAAAATTGTATTTATAACTAGTTTATGAAATATTTAACATAATATATAATTAAATAATCATTTAAATACTTGTACTTAGACATTTAAAGGAGTTTGTCATGCTGTTAGAAAAAATGGCTCAAAAGAGTTACTTGTGTACTTTTTATCTCAACCAGTTTACTTTTCTATTGTAATTTCAACATTGACATGACATTTAATATGGAAAGTTGAGCCTTTAAAATCATCTTTTTCAATATCAAAATTTGAAATATGTTGATGTGATAAATTTTCAGTTTTACATAGCTCATAAATGAAAAAAATATAAGAATTGTATTATAGAAAGCAATATGGAATAAAGAGATCGAAAATAAAATGACCTAAAAGTAGTCAGTCTAGTTAGGAAGTGAAATGATTCAAGTGAATATAAAAAAATTTCGTGAATGATCTCATAATTTCAATGTTGTTTTAATTTAAGACATCAGTTTAAGGGTTAATATAAAAACGCAAGATGGTCATAAAAATTCTTCAAAGATACACACACACACACACACACACACACACACACACTTCAGATTTGGTTTCATCTTGAGTTAATTCCATATGAAACCAAAATCAACCTAAAAACTGTCGATTTTCCTATATGTAGAACTAATATGTGAATCATGACTCAATTTTATACAACCCAACTCAACCTAATGTAGGTGATTCGGATTGGGTTTTGGGTTTACCTAACTATTTTTACCCAAAACTCAACTCAAACTACTCACATTGAGTTGGATTTTGGGTTTATCCAATCCATACTCACCCCTACTATAAGTACAACCTGACACGGCAGATTTCAGATACCAGACAACTTGTATCTTTGTTGGCTCAAATGTTCTAGAATCTCAAGTTACCAATCAAACTATAAAAAATGTCAATTTTGTTAAATCTAACCCACGATGATTGCTATATGGTACTGGTATTTGAAAATACTTGGCTGATAGCCCTATCGAATATATCTTAGTTTGGGAATAATTTTTATGATTAGTATTAGAGTTTTTAATAATTTATTAGAAATAGAAATAACAACTGTTGGAATTAAGAGCTAAAAGCTATCATTGAATAATTTTTTAAAACTCTAATGTTAATGCTAAATGGGCCCTTAAATCAATCACACAAATTAAACCCATATATTGTCACGGTCTCATGTGGGCGGACAGCTCGTATGTATTTGCAACTCTATTTTTTATTTTTTTAGATATTCAATTATAAGGTATGAGGTGATGCAATCATAATAAAAAAATGTCAATTCATTTGGGACCACAAGGCCACAAAACCCGGTATCAAAGTATTGTGAAAATTTGTTGGAGAGGAGGGAAGTGGGTATTTGATCCCGGCTGTGGTAGGGGATTAATGTCCCTTTCACCAACCGGGCTGGGCTAGAGGGACGTATTTGTTCCTCTTTGGAGTGATGCGTTAGCCGAGCCTGATCTTTCTGTAATGCTAGTTGAACATGAGGTTTTGATCATGCTTCCCCGTTCAGATTTTTTACGCGCAGTACAACAAGATTTATGATGAAATAGAAATAGCAAAACGGTCCTTCTAATTAGTTTTTTTTGTTTTCTGTTTTTTTGCCAAAACGATTACACCTACATTTCATCAAGAGATGAGTATAAACATGACAGAAGTCACAGAACCGAACACCTCAACAAATATCAACCGAGGAACAGATAATTAACATATGCAGACTCAAGTGACAGTAGATAAACCGTGATTCTCAAAGCCTCGGTTATAACTATTAAATCAAGGCTCCTTAAAAAACACTAATCCACAAGCAGCATAAGATGAGTTGTTTGACATCATCCCGTGCCTTTCTTTCCTTCAATCAAAATTGATGATTTGGTCCGATTCGAAACAATAATCCAACAGCAAAAGACGGTTGTCCACTTTTTTCTATCCATATCAGGCTCGAAGACTACATAAAAAACCATCATATCCAGAACTGTATACAGCTTGCGCCACCTTGCTCGTTGGAACTAGAAAGTCCGGGAATATTTCCTGATTTCATACATGATAGAAGAAATGGACACAAGATCCTTGTTCAGCGTAGACCCCCCAGAAATCTTTTTTATGCAGTCCGAAAGTCTCGTATAATAAAGGAGTAGTTGAGTCAAGGCAGCCCTGAGGATCTCCATCCCACACAAGAAATTGCTGAAGGAGGTGATCACGTCTTTGTGCATTAATTCTATCGCACCTTTCCATCTACCTCCAAAATCCTTCACAAGGGGCTCCACCTCAGCAACTGTAATTTGCTTCTCAGGGTTTGAACCTTGGTCCTCCGCTGCAAAACATGTACTGCATCAGTATGGGGTTCTTCCAAGAAGCGATGGAATATCAAACAGTCAAAAAGAAAATTGTTTTGAAATATATACACGCTCTTGTCTTCACAAACTTGATTAGATCTCTGAAATGCTCCATCAACAACTCTTCCTACACGGAACATGAGAAAACCAAATACTGAGCACAGGAGGAAGAAAGGCTGATAGCTCAAAGATTAGGAAAAACGACCTCTAGCTAAGTGTGCCACAGGATTATTGCTTTTCTTTTTCTTTTCCTCTGATTTAAGTATCCACTGTTTTCATGCCTTCAACCATAGTGGCTGTCGGCAAACTTCAGACACGACTGACAAACAAGAATTCTCTCCCAAACAAATTCCATGTTATAGAAAATCCATCTCAAAAGCTACCGATTGGAACTAGTAACTGCGAAGTGTAGCTTTTGCAGGTTTCAAGTATTAATGATGATATACAGCCTCATTTCAGTATTCTCTTGACCAGGAAAAGGAAAAATGGAAAAAGAATAGGCAATAAGAGTGCAAACGTGATCAGTTTTTAGAAGAACCTATAGTGCTTGCTTACCACAAAAAGTGCAGTATTACTCTTTAGCATTTCCTCAAAATGCAGCTGAATTTTCCCACCTTCTGTCCCGGCTTCCTGAATTGAACATCGAAGTTAAACGTAAAGAAGCTATTTTAAAAGTACTCAGATGGTTAAATAGAAAATTCAAGGTAATTCAGGAGGGTCAATAGCCATCATTACCTTCAGTACAGAAATTGTCATGTCATAGTTGTTAATGAGGAATACGACTTGCGATTTTAGCTTCATGAACAGTTTAGCAAGCTTCATTAGTAAATCATCAACAGCCATTCTCAGACGTTCCAAATTTAATTCAAGCTGCAGAAATTGAGGGTCAGTACTCATCAAAAAACAAAAAACAAAAAACAAAAAACAAAAAAAAAAAAAAAAACTCATGACATTGTAACTTATCAGACCTGCCCATCGCCATACTCAACATTCAGGTGAATAAGAGAAGCAGTAAACTCTGCATAACGCCGCATGACATAGTGAGGATGGACATCATCTTCCCACAACATTTTCACATTTGCATTTCGCAGACTGCTGAGATGCATGTCAAACACCATTTTAAAACGTGGCCACAAAGAAATGTTTACCTGTCAACCAAATGGACACACGAGAACGATCATATGCAGAGGCTTAGTGTCTCCATAAAACTTTTTAGTTTTTATGGTTTCATTTAGATTTCTACATAATTACAGAAGCTCAAGGAAAGACGGCCAAGAAGTCATCACAAGGTTACGGGAACAGCTAAAAAAATACTACTCCATCTGCTCAATAAATAATTGTTATTTGTGCCTTATTTGTTAAATTTTATGGATATTGTGCCAAGTATAATATGTATGTTTCTCCTTTACTAATAGCATAACTACAACAAGGAGCATTCATGGGCTTTACATAACAGGAAGGTACACATGGAAGATCTATTAATGTGCACAGTGACACATAAGACAACAATTTGAAAAGTGATGCATGTTATTGATGGAGAAAGTACGAAAAGACATGCTGGAGTGCCGCATGCAACTACAAACATCAAGCAAGGATAAGCATTAGATACAGCTGCATAAAACTCTGATAGTCAACAGGGATGACAGGAAAATGAACATGAATTTGGGATGAAGCAAGGAGATGCTAAATCAACCGCTCAGTGTGACTGTGAACTGTCCCAGTCCAAACAAATATATCATTTGCATTTGATATAAGAAATTCCATTCCACCAATGAAAGTTATCAGAAGGACACCAAACCTTGTCAAGATATGAATCCAAGCATGGAATCCTCCGTCTGGACATGATAAGCTGGAAATTGAAAGTCCCAATCAGCAAGGAAACAACAAAAACACAAAACACAAATGAATACCTACAGATGAATTGGCATTAGGACAGGAATTCAGGAATTGTTATTGTTTTTTGGTGTTGAAGGGCATAGAAAGTGTGAGATATGAGTAATTATCCCCAAGAACAATGGATTTTACAAGGAGTTAAGGATACACAGACCACAGGGAAAAAGTTCTAATGACCACACAAATGAGTACATGATACTCCTAAAACAATAGATTCCTTGTAAAACAAAACAGCGTACTTACCAGGAAGGCATAAGAATTAATGTGCATTATTTGAGGCCACAAGTCCAACAGAATTATGTGCTTTACTTAAAATTGCTGCACTAACATCCATTTAGTTCATTTTGGAATCAAAGTAAACTACAATGAATTGTGAATCCATAAAATTGCAACTAAGCAAACATGCCTCTGGGAATTACAGAACAGAAGGTAGAATGAAGCTGTAATCTTGACACCATTTGGAGTTTACACAATTTAGTCATGAAGCTAGGAACACTTGAACCTACAAGGATACATTGCCAACTGGAATTATAAATTCTGAGTAATCACAGCAACCTTGCAAGTGCATTCAATATGTACTTTGTCCCATTATTATGATTGAAGCACAGAGTCCTCTTAGAAATATGTCTAAGTCCTCCAAGTAACAAGAATTAAGAAATCAGCATAATGTTTCATCCTCATGCATCAGTATGTTCTGTAGCAAGAATACGAACAAATGCACTATTTCTTTATAGAGTCTAACTAGAGACTGAATATAATGGAGCTTTGGCCATTCACCTGATGTTGGTGTATTATTCGAATCATAAGCATTAGCCCAATAGCATCATAAGAATTTGAGAGGACAGAATTGAAGTGCTCATCGATAACAGCAAAAGGACCTGAAAATAGGCCACACAAGGAATTTGAAATGGATTAGATCCTATGTTCAATAAAACCCTAGGATATGCTAGGGTTAGAGCTAGCACCCTTGTGGTCTTCCTCAATTACTTTGCAGGTGAAGCAATCAACTTAGCCAGGCTTCCCCTATTTCTTTTCCTTTTCAAAACCCAAAGTTTTTGGTTTTTTGTTTCTTTTGTAGTTTAAACTGGACCCATGATTTCGACAACTGCGTAACTTGCCAGAGTTGTATTAACAGGCCCAAGCGAATGATTTCTTTCTGTTCCTAACCAAATAATATATCAAATGCATATATGAACCAAGCTCCAACTAAGGTGGTGCTCAGCTCATTTATGTGCGCAAACAGCCATGGCATAGATCATGCTCTTTTAAATTACTTCAGCTGTAAGGAAAGCACTTAAGGGATCATCGAAAATTCATATAAACCATCACATGGGAGGTGTACCTAAATGAATCAAACTCTCAATCTGTTAGAGTGCCTCCTTCACATACAAAATCTTTTCTTCTCTCCTCACATCCAAAAGAAAAACCCAAATTTATTTCCTCATACATTTGTTGCTTCCTAGTTCTTCAACTTCATTCTTAAACGGATTTGGACTTATCCTTTTTCCTCTACCCCCTTGGTCATTTCTCTTTGCAATTCCACAATTTTGGTGACCCCAGGTTTATGGCAACAAAAATTTCCCTAGAAATTCTTATTCACACTAAGGCTAGCACAAGCGAAATGTAACTTGAATACTAGTTGGTATGTCAGCAAGAAATAATCTTACCAGCAAAAATTTCATTGAATATGGACTCTTCACTGAAGAACTCATCACAGAAAAGATACCTATATGATGGCAAATGAAACATAGGGTACTTTCAGAAAAACATATTGGCTTGGTGGCATAAATTAAAAAAATAATTCAAGAGGGCATATATAGATACTCTGAAGTTGCTGTATCCATCAGAAGCTTGTGTAAGCTACGGAAGAGGACTTCGTAGGGATACTTTGAAGAACTGGCCTCAGCAATATGTGGGATAAGTGCAGGTTGATCAATTTCCTGAAATGACACATGTGTTGCAGAAGCAATGCAGAAAAAGAAAAAGGAGAAAACATAACACCGTAACTGAAAAAGGACACTGCTATCAGAAAGAAGGGGAGAGATAATCGGTAATTTAGTTCCTCGACCTAAACAAGATATTTCACTAAGCCCATTGATACAAAGGCATGCATAACAAAGAGCATCAAAAAGACTAACAGAACACACAAGATACTTCATTAAGCCAATCGATACACGAAGGCTAACAGAAAACAAGAGGATACCCAGACCTGAGAATGACCCTACTCCAAGATGACATAAACACAAACATGACCTTGACTTCTAACTTAAACAGCAAATAAAATGAATTAAAACAGATAAAATAATGTGACACCTACTAGACTGTGCCTAAAGCTGACACATACTAACTTGATACACAACTAAGCCAACATGCAGACCTGATTCACATGACACTCAAATGATCAGACACCAGAGATGATTGGGAACCCAAGTGATTTAAAAACCCCCCATTAATCTGGCATCTGAGTGGCTCAGTACATGAAATGGCCCAACTCATTTTGCAAGTAATCCCGTAAGGAAGTTGCTCCCTACATCACATTGGTTGTTCCTGCTATTTAATATCGCTATACTGTTCGTATATATCCACTAGAATCTAATGTTGCTGGTCAACTAACACCCTCCAGTAGCTAATCATTTTGCTTTTGACTTATTAATTAAGCAAGAAATTTGAACCTTAATATAGCCACTTTTGTATGCAACATGTACAAAAACAAAAAGAGGTGCTACAAATAGAAAACCTTTAAAATGTTTATTCTATCGCCCAAAGCAAATACAGCAGAGCGATTTTTTAATTGTTCTCTTCCTCTTGAGAAAAGGCCAGCGCTTCTTGTCTCTACGCCAATCAAATCATTAGATGTTGCTATATCTAACTGTAACTTCTCCAAGGCTTGAATATAAGCACGGAAATGTGCACTCAGAACCTGTAAAAGGTGCAGTTGCATTAAATAAACATAATAGTAATTTGAAAAACATTTTTTCATGGCTGTCTGGAGATTAGAGTTTCGAGCTGATTTATGCAGCTAAGTAAAGAAAATGATAGATCTGGAAACACGAAAAGGGAATCCATGCATCCAAAGTCACTAAGTTTCTAGTACAACTTGAACATGATTCTCAAATGTAGTGATGATACATGCTTCAGCTTTATATATTTCCACATACTATGGATTTCTAAGAGGCTAATAATATACATACTATGGATTTCTAAGAGGCTAATTATACAACCACAAGTATTTCAAGGCTCCACACCAACTTAGCTGACATCATCATAGAAACAAAACCCTCATGCAGCCCCACATTCTTTAACACTTAAAGGGAATGTCCAGCTCACAGCAGTTCACTCGACTAGTACCCAAAATCTATCAGGTAATCAGACCAGTTGAGAAGCCTCAGACAAAAGGACAATCTGTAAGAAAGCATTTGATTTTTCCAACAAAAATGTAAACAGAAAGCCATAAATAAATCTTACAAACAGCTAAAGGGGAGAGAGAGAGAGAGAGAGATTCAAGTTGTTCTTGGCAAAATAAAACAAAAAGATAAAATAAATATGGTAGAGATATACACTTTATCAGTACTCATACATTTCCTCTAAGTGTGAATACATCCCGTGACTGAGGGGCAAGCACCTTGGCTACAATTATTATCTCATATTTCCTTTCTAAGTTTTTCATCAATTAGTTAGATCACTCACCCACAAGCTAGAAACACATCAACTGGAGTGTCAATCTATTAGCATGTGGGACTCAAAAGGTTATAAAGACCATGGAGCTGATTACTTGATGGAATTTGCATCATCATCAGTATTTTCAGTCTTCTTGGATAAAGACAACATGATGAAAAACATAAATAAGTTCTAACTGTTCACCTTATTCATTGTGTCGATATATGCTGCACAGACCTCACCATATACTTCCTTGCTATGTTCTTTGAGGAAGGAAATGACATACCTAACATTTCAAAATGCTATCAATCAAGTCTATGAACTCAGTGGCATGCATATAACTACTCAAAAGTTCATCTATCTATAGCAATGAATAAATACTTTTTGAACCTGGCAGTAGAATGAAAAATATGGTCTCAAAGAAGCAAAAAAGAATCATAAATAGACAACTAGTGAGAGTTTGTGAAATTCTCCGTTTCAGACTGTCTTATATCACTTCCCAGTTGCTAAAATTGTTGCCTTCTATGACTTGTATACGGAGGCTAATATGCACATATACGCATACCCCTTTTTTTCCCCAAAAATGCCTTCGATAGTTAGAATTATGTATTATACCCGCTCACACAACATCCCTGGTCCATAATTCTTTATCTTCTCCAGATCATGAACATCCTATTCTCCCGCTGTCGCCGCCACCTGCGAACAATGATTCCAGCGCTTCACATCGATG
The DNA here is from genome assembly GCA_005392925.1 of Aquilaria sinensis. Taxonomy (NCBI): domain Eukaryota; kingdom Viridiplantae; phylum Streptophyta; class Magnoliopsida; order Malvales; family Thymelaeaceae; genus Aquilaria; species Aquilaria sinensis. The sequence continues at coordinate 727,707 of SMDT01002803.1, read as the reverse complement.
ACGTGATCACACCAAAGCGGCTGGATACTAATCATCATTAGATCTAGGAATTGTTTGTCCAGATCACATCTAGGGAAGCTGCTGTCTCCATCACTCCATCACAATTGAGGCTAGTGATTATATTGCCGCACTGCCTCTACCGTTCATAACCATCTCAAACAACTCCCCAAAAAAACCAGTTTTTACATATTACTTTAGATACTTGTATATATTTCTTCAAACACTTTTACCTACTATTTTGGACACTTTTATTTTTGAAAAGAACAAATTGTTTTCATATTTCTTTAGGCACTTTTATATATTTCTTTGTACACTTTTACATATTGCTTCAGACACTTTTATTTTTGAATATACAAATTATCTACATATTGCTCTAGACACTTATTACATATTTGTCAGACACTTCTATTTCTAAAGAGAGCAAATTGTCTGCATATTGCTTTAGACACTTCTACACTTTCACATATCATTTCTAGATAGAACAAATTATTTGCATATTGTTTGAAGAGAACAAATTGTTAAAGCATCCGATCCAAAACCAATTGGCAATGAGCGTCAACATATTGTTTTAAACACTTTTAGCTATTTTTTTAGACACTTACGTAGATTGTTTTTGCCCACATACCAGGTGGCGGAGATGATTGAGGAGTGGCCTTACGGCAGCCTGAAGAGGTGTCGACCAAGGCGAATGGGAGATGAAGATTGAGCGATCTTAACGTGATAATTGGTGCAATTTGGAGGCAATTAATGATGGATCTAAAGGTGAGCGATGACACGCCAATCTAGAGGTGAGTATGATTGGTACGACGTGTAGGCGAGCAACAATTGCCAATATTTGGAGGCGAGTGGCGGTGGCAAGATTCGAAGGTGAGCAGTGATGGTGCAATCAACGATGGTGAGATTTGGAGACAATGATTGGCTGGATAAGGCGCAATCCAAAGGTGATGATTGGCTGGAAAAGCTTGAATCTAGAGGCAATGGCAGTTTGGCCGAGGTGGCAGCAGTAGCACAGTAAAGTAGGTTTCTGGAAAGAGAGAGAGTTTTGGTCCATGGGCAATTTGATTAAATTTTGAGACCGGTGGTGGTAGGTTATATACGGAGAATTAGAGGTGAATTGTTATGTCTAATTAGACATATGTCTATTGTATGATAACTATGACTTGTATCAATTATTAGAGCCCATCTTCCAGCTTTCATGAGATCAACACAAACAGGACTACAACTTCTTAAAAGCTTTCACTAGAGAAGCTGAAAATAGGGACAACAGCAAAGGCTCAAATTTGAAGCAACAAGCAAAATTCCTGTTGAAAACTTCACGAAGGTGATCCCCAACTCTATAGGACTGTTCTCAAGAGGAGAGGTATTCTTTGCATTTTAAAACATTCTAACATAGCTGATAATCAGACCAATCAGCATTGAAGGCTCAGGTTCTGAAAGGATTTGGATCCTCTACAGAGGACTGGATCATCCAATACACCTTTTCCCTTGACCTTTGTTACAAAAGGTTATGCATATTTTAGGAAACATAATGTTCTCTCTTCATTCCTAGGGATTTACTCCTTATTCCAAGGATTTTCTTTCCTTGTATTCTTCTCCCATCAATTATATAAAGGTCATTAGAGAGTCTTGTATTATTAAGCCCTTAATATATCCTCCTAATATTCTCTAACATGGTATCAAAACCATAACCCTAGCCCCATCCTCTCCTTCTCCTAAACCACTTTTCGCTGCTACCCTCTTCAAAAACTCTAACAAGCACCCAACCAAATAAAAAACCAACAACACAGAGACACTTGGAAGGCGCAGGCGACTAGAACAACACTGGTGGCATTGTCAGAAAACCACCCACGCGCCAGCAAGTGGGAGTCATGTGTCGCTGTTTGGTGACCTCTGGTGATGGAGGTTTGATAGGTCCGATTAGTTTTCTGTGCCGAACAAGTTTCTGGTCTTATTTCATATTAATTATGACCAGAAGTTGAGTTTCTTCGTTCTCCAATCAGTTTCAGCCATCATCAGCCCAATTTTCTGTTAGTTTATGATATTATCAATCTTCAGCAGTCAAAAACATGTCTAGGCCCGATAATAAAAGTTCTCAAGAGAGTCTTCCACCGATCATTGTCCCACCAACAGGTCCTCCCACACAATTCAGCAATTTGCTAATTGCCAAACAATGTCTGAATGGTAACACCTACTCATTCTGGGCTAGGAATGTGAAATTGTATTTCACAGGTTCAAGAAATATGTCTCATCTTACTGAGGGTCCTCAAACATCCAAAAGTTGGAAAGCTGAGGATACACAATTACCTCATATCCTTTTTCATTCTATGGAACCTTAAGTCCCTACTCTATTTTCTCATGTCTGAACTTGTAGGCAAGCTTGGGAGTATGCTAAGCTTTTATATTCTAGTAATATTCTCTGTATGTATGAAGTTTCAGTTAAAGTGTTTCAGTCCAAGTAGGAGGGCAGTGTCATTGAATATTTTGCAAGGGTGAAACATGCACTGGAGGAGATGAATTCTTTGCTGCCTATCACTCCCGATGTCAAGGAGATACAACATCAAAGAGAACAATTAGTGCTTATGACATTCCTGGTTGGGCTAAAGCTTGAATTTGAACCAGTTCATTCCCAGATTCTTGGAGGGACGGAGCTACCTTCATTACGTGAAGTTTTTGCAAGGCTCTCTTGCACTATGATCAAAGAAAGCTTAGCAAGCAATAATTCAGACCGATCTGCCCTTGTAGTATAACCCAGTTCACAAGCGAAGAGTGGTCGTGGAGGATGTAGTAGTCATGGTGGTCATGGTAAAGGTGGCCGTGGTAGAGGTTTACGTTTGCACTGCACCTATTGTGAGAGATGGACATGAGGAGACTTGTTGGGACAAGTATCCGGCATTGTGGGCAGCACATATCACATCACATAAGGAGTCACCTTCAGCAGCAGCCCCACAACAATTTCACAATATCTCAGGAAGAGTACCCTAAGTACCTACAATATTGGTCCACACAATAGGCTCTCAGTTCTATGGCTTTTGTTATTCATTAAGGTAACCCAAATGGCCTATTATTCCTTTAACCTTCCTAGAAATCACCTCTAAGTATTGGATTCTGGTGCCACTGACCACATTTCAAGTAAAATAACTAATTTTGACAATATATCAGTTTTGTTTTTGTCTCATAATAAGCTCACCATCACAGATTAGATCCACCACCACCATTAAAGGTGTTTGACCCACCCATCCTTGTCACTCTCTTACTTTACCATCTACTCTGTTTGTTTTAAATTTCCCTTTCAACCATATGTCTATAAGCTAACCAAAAAAATGAATTATTCAGTCTATTTCTTTTTTGATCATGTCATTATCTAGGATTTAGAGGAGCAAGAAGATGAATGGAAAAGGGAATGAATCAAATGGAATGTACTACTTTGATAGATTACAGCTGTCAATTGCTTGTCATGCATCAGTCTCACCCCACTTAATTCATAGTTGTTTCGGTCATCCATCTTTAAGAAATCTCAAAGAACTTGTTCCAGATTTAGGTTTAGTCCCCACTTTAGATTGTAAGTTGTGTTAACTAGGAAAGCATCATCATGTTCCCTATTTTTCTCGAGTTAATAAAAGGGTTGAAAAACCATTTATGCTAGTTCATACAGATATCTAGGGTCCAAGTCGTGTCAAGTCTAAGTTAGGTTTTTAGTATTTCGTAATTTTGCTAATGTTTTTTCTCAAATGACATGGTTATTCTTAATGAAAGATTGTTGTGAGTTATGCTTTTATCTTCTGTTCCTTTTGTGCTAAAATTCAAAATCAATTTAAGTCTTGAATTAATATACTTCATAGTGATAATGCTAAATAGTATTTCTCTAACTCAATCTCCAACTACGTGCAGCAACAGGGAATTATACATCAATCTTCCTGTCCAAAGACATCTCGACAAAATGGAGTGGCAGAATGGAAAATCCAACACATTGTTGGAACAACTCTTACTCTTTTAATTCACATGAATGTTCCCAAAAGTTTCTGTGGCGATAGTGTCCTTACTGCATCTTTCCTTATAAATTGGTTGCCTTCCTCTATTTTGTCAGGTAAAACCCCATTCTTTGTTCTCTTTCCCTCTCAAGCTTCATTTTTTATTGTACCTCAAATATTTGCGTGTTTGCTTTGTTCATGAACATGAACCTAGCACAGACAAGTTAGATCCTAGAGCCTTAAAATGTGTTTTCCTTGGACACTACAATCTTCAGAAAGGGTACAAATACTTCTATCCTTCATTGAAACGATTCTTTGTTTCTGTTAATGTTACTTTCTTTGAAAACACATCTTATTTTTCTGATACTCTGTTTGTATCTGTTGATACCGATGATTGTCTGCCTTTACCCTTTGTGCCAACTCAAACAACTCCTAAGAACGATGCATCAAACACTAGTCCCACACCTTTATAGCACATTCCTGATATTAATCCCCCACCTTTAGGGCGTTTGTCTCGTCCTAACCTGCAGGTTTATACTCAGTGTCCTTGAGTTGAAGTACCGCTGGGAGATTCATATTCATCACCACCATCCTCTTCATTTTCAAATCCAAAGGGTGATGATTTGGATCTTCCAATCATTCTTCGCAAAGGGAAAAGGTTTTGTACTTTGTGTCTTATCTCCAACTTTGTTTCTTATGATTCTCTATCACCGTCATATTTTGACTTTGTACACACCTTGTCCTCTACACCCTTGCCTAAGTTTGTTTCAGAAGTCATTTCTCATCCTGAATGAAAGCAAGCTATGGAAGAAAAAACTTTGGCTTTGCAGGCTAATAACACAGGACTTGATTCCTCTTCTGCGTGGCCAAACTGTTGTATGTTGTCACCAGGTATTCGCTATAAAGGTTCAACCTGATGGTACACTTGATCGATTAAAAGCCCGTCGAGTAGCAGTAGGATATACTCAGGCATATGGCATGGACTACTCGGAGACTTTTTTCTCCAATAGCCAAAATGACACATGTTCGTGTTTTCATTGTGTTGGCTGCTACATATGCGTGGCCTTTACATCAGCTGGACGTTAAGAGCGCCTTTCTTCATGGAGATTTTGAGGAAACTATCTACATGAAGCAACCACCGGAGTTTGTTGCTTAGGGGGAGGCTTATTGTGCATGTCGCCTAAAGTCATATGTTTTGAAACAGTCGCCATGAGCATGCTTTGGTCATTTCAATTCGATTGTTATGGAATTTGGTTTGTAGTGATGTGGCGTGGATCATTGTTTTTTATCACCACTCTGAAGATGGTAAAATCCTCTAGATTGTCTAACTTGATGATATTGTTATCATTAGTGATGATGCAGTTGGTATTCAATCATTGAAGGCTTTTCTGCAAACCAAGTTTCAAACAAAAGACCTTGGTCCATTGAGATATTTCTTGGGGATTGAGGTAGCGTAGTCCAACATGGGAATATGTTTGTCTCAGAGAAAATATGTTATCAACCGAAACTAGCTTGTTGGGAACCAAACCAGTTGACACTCTTATGGAGCCAAATGTAAAGCCTGACGTTGATAAAGGGGAATACTTGGCGGATCGTACTAGGTATCGAAACTTGTTGGCAAATTGAATTATCTAACTATTACTCGTCCAAATATTTCATTTGTTGCGAGTGCAATAAGTCAGATCATGGACTCTCCTCACACTAGCCACTAGGACACGGTAGTTAGAATTTTAAGATATCTCAAAGGTGCTCCAGGACGAGTTCTCCTTTACCAAAATCATGGTCATACTCGGATTCAAGGATACACAGATGTTGATTGGGCAAGCTCCTATGATCGGCGGTCTACTTCAGGGTACTGTGTATTCATGGGAGAAAACTTGGTGTCATGGAAAAGCAAGAAACAGAGTATTATTGCAAGGTCAAGTGCTGAATCCGAGTATATGGCAATGGCGTATACTATATGTGAACTAGTTTGATTGAGGCATCTTCTCATGAAGCTTGGTTTCGCACACTCATCTCTTATGGAATTAATGTGTAATAATCAAGCAATGATTAATATTGCATCGAATCTTGTCTTCCATTAGAGAACCAAACATATCAAAGTTGACTTTCATTTTGTTCGTGAGAAGCTTCAGGAAGGCTTGATCAAGACCCGATATGTCAAATCATAAGATCAACTTATTGACTCTTTCACTAAAGCTTTAGGAGTGTCTAAAGCAAAGTTTCTATGTGACAAGCTTGGAGCTTATGATATGTATCCTCTAGCTTGAGGAGTGTTATGGAAGGTTATGTATATTTTAGGAAAAATAATATTCTCTCCTTATTCCTAGGGATTTACTTCTCTTTATTCCTAGGGATTTTCTTTCCTTTTATTCTTCTCTCATCTACTATATAAAAGTCTTGAGAGGGTATTGTATTATCAAGCCCTCAGTTTCTCCTCCTAATACTCTCTAACAACCTTGACATTATAAACAAAATAATCCTTGAGTTCAACATTTAACTCGAGGCAACATGAAAACTGGACTGCCACTTCACTGTAGAGGAGCTGGATCCTTCTGGGGAGTCAACCTCGTGAACAATGGAGAATCCACTGTCACCTCTTTTGGATAGAGAAGTTTAAGCTTGGCCAAAATGGTTCCTAATTACTTTTTTTTTGTTTTCCTTTCCCTTGAATAGCAAGTATTGACAATCAAATCTTCTGGAGAACAAATATCAACCGAAGATGAACAAAGTCTTTTCTCTTTACAAAGGACATGACGTTCAAAGTGTTCAGTCTGCTTTAATTGGACTTTTCTTTCCCAATAAGAGAAGAGGATAAGAATAATATATGTAACTGAAGGAGCACCAACAGGGTGCAAACCATTACAATCTTTACATTGAGCTTTGTTCGGCAAACATGCCTTTTCTCGAACCAAAAAGCTAAAAAATATTTTTCTTATGAACATATATATACTTATTTACCATACCATTTTAAGATGCCAGACTATGTGAAGTATATCTGAATCCGAGACGATTAGAGGCCATATAGTCATGAAAAAATTTCCCTTCTCTACTACACCAAATTTGCTTCAATACCAACATAATTTTACGTTATATGTTATGATGTGGAATGCCTTATGCTCTAGAATTAGCTAGTTTGCATACATTAGAGCTTATTTACAGTACAGCGCCTTACTTCATTAAAGTATACGCTTTCGCTTTGCACTATGCACTTTGGGACCCTCAGTGCTTTAGGGCGCTTTTTGCTTTTCAAAACCTTTAATTTATTGACCTTCCGGTAATAGCAAGATCATTATCTTTATATCTCTTTGGCTAAAACTAACTACTCATGTATCAGGTTGTAATTCTAACAACCCTACAACTCTTAAATTCTATGGTATTCCCACACGTTTCTACTGTGTGATTTAAGCTCTCAAACTCTAGAGGCAGCAGAAAGAAAGTAATCAGGGTCAACTCACTTGTATTTTAAAAGAACGTTCTGTTGAAGGATTTGGATATTTGTCTTTGGTTTTCTCAGTGCATGAAGCTTCTGAACGATGAACTCAAAAACCTGCATAAAGATAAATAATTAGGAATGGCTTTCCTTACCATTACTAAACACTATAAAAACTTCACTCAAGCCACAAAAGTAAATACAAATTAACTATCACATTTTTCCTTTCCTTTTTCCTATAGGAATCACAGCCACATAAACTTGTAGTCAAAACATACAAAGGGGTATGTTCCCACACCTGAGAGCCACTTGTAATAAATATCAAAGGGGAAGAAAGAATTTACATAATTAAGGAGTATTAGCATCCTAGGCCCCAAACCAGATGAGTTTAGAGACATTGCTAAGACAGTGAAGGACAGCATAGAGTACAGCCAAACAGTGCTAAAAGTGCAAGATCTGATCACGTTACTTCCAACGCAATAATCAAACAAACGGTAAAATCCATCAGTGGTTAGCTAGCTTATTTTATTGTTATAACCAAGTCTCTTTCCTTCAGTTTGTCCTCGCAGTCGCTTACCTCTTGAAGCGTGCCCTATTCGGGTTCTTTCCATCACTTTCACCATTACATTTGACAGAACCTTGGTAGAAATGCCCAATCCAGTCCCTAGATTTTCTTCATCCTGCTACCAACATCCTGAAACTTGTGATCTAACACCCTAAAGGCCGCGGCATTTGTTCTAAGTTCTAGCACTCTTTTGTGAGCCAAGGAAACCAAGAACCTCGCCAAGGAACCGAGTCCTCTGCTGGTTGACCAGGAGTGGCCGCAGTTGGACCTGATGACTTGAGTCTATCGTTAACAGCCAAGTCAAGGCAGGGCAACAGATTGGCATGGCAGAGGACGACCAACGATTGGGGGCATTAGAGCAGTGGGAAATGCAGGTCATTCGCCAGAGGCAGGAGAAGGGGCATCGTGGAGAATTGCAAGTCAAGCTTGTCGTCAGTCACATAGCAGATCTTCCTCACACAGGTGAGGTATTGGCCATCAGTACCAAAGGTGGGTTCAGCTGTAAGGGATGATGTGACAGCAAGAAAGGAACAAATCATTTGGGGGAGCTCGTCTTCCCCCTTCAACCTGAAGTAGGAAATACCCATCAGCAACGACAACACCTCACCGTTATTAATCCATATTGATCCAGTAAATTCTTCCACCAACCATGGGAGCAAGACCGAGATGGATCAGCTACTAGCATCATGCGGCACCAGTGGGGGGCCTGTGCCCTTCCTTCTCAAGACATATGACATGGTCAACAGTTTGTCAATGGATGAGATCATTTCATGGTGCCCAAACAAGAAAAACAGTTTCTTCATCCAGAACCCACTGAAATTCGCCCACCTCCTCCCCACTTACTTCAAGCAAAACAGTTTTTCAAACTTCATCAAACTGCTCAAGACCTACGTCAGTTCCATTTTCTCAAATTTTCTTGCATGATTTCAACTTTGTATAAATTTTGTTCCCTAATGAATTGCAAGCTGGGGTTTTTACTTGCTCATTGATTCGTAAACTGAATGCAGTGATATCTGATTACTGTAATATGAAATTGAATTTAGCCCAAAAGTTGGGTAAATTTTTAGTTGTTTGCATTCACATTGAATCGCAATTCATTGTAGTTAATTTCTCTGCCATTCATATTTTTTAAATTATTTTACACATTCCCTTATTTGTCAACAGAATTTAATTGCTGAAAGTAATTATCAATAAAAGATGAAATCCTCTTTTTGGGTTTTCTATCATTGCTTGTCATGTTCCTGCTTCATTGCTAGTATTTGCTTTCGCTGTCCTTCATTGATATCCACATATTGGATAGTGCCGGAGGTGGGGTTGTGGCCGAAGATGAATGGGGCAGCGTGATCTGCCCAAAAAGGCATTTGATTTTGGGCAGAAGAGATAAAGAAAGAGAGGGGTCTCTGGTTGGTGAGAGGATAAGGAGAGAAGTCTCAGATGGGCAAGAGTGGGGAGAGAATGGTGCTCGGAGTGAGGTGAAGGTGGTGGTTAATGTGTTAGATCCATAAGTTTTAGGGTGTTGGGAGTAGGATGAAGAAAATTGAGGGACTAGAGTTGCCATTTTCTGCTAAGATTCCATCAAATTTAACAATGCAAGTGACATAAAGGATCCAATTAGAACATAATTCAAGAGATAGGGGGCTTTATGAGGACAAATTGAAGGAAAGAGACCAGTTAGGACAAGAAAATAAGCTAGGTGACAACCAATGATTTTACCCGCCAAATAAACAAGTAGAGAAACAAATAAGAAAATGCTCTTGTAGTGCTTTCAAATAGTGATAGCCATCACAGAAATGTGGAGAGTAAAGCTTCATGGAGAGTAAAGGACTGACCTTTGAAACTGATTTCTGCCTAAGTTTTTCCAGCTCAGGCTGAACATCCTTTAGGGCTTTTGAGGCTTTCAACATAGGATCCACTTGAACAAATTTCAGCTTCTTGCTTAGAATGTCAAGTGTTCTCATGTAGTCATCATTAACCTGAACAGAAATCCCTAGTATATAAGCCAAAAAATGAAGGGGAAGAAAAAGACAAAGATACCTATCTGAAAGAACGCGCCTTGCTATATTAAAATCTAAAAGGTACTTGGTCCAGTGACTTAAGTTGAAGAACATAGCATGCAAGCTAAAACATTTAACTTATGCACCTTCAGATTAGCATTTTAAGTTCTGAAAGGTACTTAGCATATTTTAGCTCATCCAATGCATTAGAAAATCCAAGGAGGCTCTTTTCAGAATGTATGAGAACATAGTACAGCCAATAATCTGTTCAAGAAAAAGAACAAGATTTGCAAGTCATTTTGTTTTGGCTTATATTTCCAATTGGGATGAACAGACAGTTCAGAGAGTTGAGCCTCCAGCCAGGTGCCACAACCATCGGAAGAAGGGTTGGTAGATGAGAATTCATGGGAGTATAACTGGCAAATGTCTAATATTATCTATATTGTAATTCATCAATTCCAGTGCACTTTGAATCTTTTTACTCTGTGGGAGCTTGTTACAGTAATGGAATTCTTTTTGGCAATCATAGATCTTGGTTTTGTTACTAGAAAGTTTAGCTCTTCACCCCTGGGGAACTCCAAAGTATCTTATATTTGATCTGAGGCCAAAGTATGATCAATGCCAAAGCATAGCTTACATACAAAATACCATAAAACTACAATTGAAGCACCCCACAATCATTCACCTAACATTCACAAGTGTATTTTGAGAAAATTATGAACTAAATCTTCAAGTCACAGGAGAAACTACACAGCCCATTTAGCATAAAAGCACTACCAATTCCAAGACAGGAAAAGGGCACATTGCATACATTTATACATCTGTACTAGTGTGAATAAGCTATAACCAAACCTCAAGAAACTATTCTTCTACTTAAATGAATACCACACCAACTTCTTAATGAAGTTCGGCATTAAGCAACAGCCTATAATTATCCCTTACATTAAAGGATACTAAATCTGATATAAATATATTTTTATTGCACAGACAAATTTGTGAGTATTACAGGTTCCTTCAACACAAAACCTCCTGGTAGCCCGATTGGAATTGCAAGGAAATCCATGGAACAAACTTATATGCATTAAGGAGAAAAATACCTACCTCTCCATCAACAATGACATCAACCATTCTTGGAGGAACTATAATATCTTCAACAAATTTTGCTAGCTTTGATTCTGCCACCTGCATAGAACAAAAAGAAGTTGGCAAATGCTGAGGGCAATAAAGAACTGGAAAATATTGTAGTGAGAAAAATAAAATTTCTGCAAACATGTATTTGATATCAGAGAGAGACTTAAATCTCAGAAAAGGGAACATAATACAAATTATAGGCTACAGTTCATTAAGCAATTGCACATGACATGCAACAAGCTGCAAGCACGAGCACACATCACATATACAGGGAATCCTACTGAAACATACAGTATAGATGATGAAAATAGAAGTGGATAGCAGATGAATAAAAAAGAAGGAAAGAAATAAAAGGGGATTCTAAGGACATAAAAAATAATCATACCTTGCGATTTTTAAGCTTTACACCCATATCCATGGACTTCTCTTGTAGAATCTTGATGTCAGAACTTATAGAACCGATCTCAGCCTTGATCAGGAATTCATAATATATTAGAAGTAAAATCAGAAAGCCCAAACAGAAAAATCTTTATCCTTTTTGCCTGATATAAAATTCAAATTACAGACATACAAACATATAACACACAAATGAACATAGATACAAATACAGATCAGTTTGATGACACACACACACCCAAAGCGCCAAACTGAATTACTATTACTGAGTAAAATGAATATCAGGTGCATAAGATGCAGTCAAGCAAAATAAAAGGAATAAAAAAAGTATGCACATGAGCATTATTACACTTAAAAGCATGTATGCTGAAATTTAAACCTTTCCAATCTTACCTTGTCAAGGCAACAAACATCAGATGTGAAAGCAACCATCAACAAATTAAAAATTTTCAACTTCACGGAATCCCTATCTTATAGGAACACATTCAACATGAAAATTCTATAAAAAGAAAAGCAAGGGATACTTAGAAGAGAGAGATACCACCCATGCACGTGCAATGTCGATAATTGGAAGAGAGAGAAATCGTGACCATCTTTAGACTACTTACATACCAAGATTCTTTCAGATTATGGGAAAATACAATAGGATCAGCTTCCAGAAGCAATAAAGATGAATACTAATCATAATTATTCTAAAGAAAACCACCAAATGGTTTGCTTTCATTATATTTCCTCAGTCTTTTTCTTAAATTTTAGGAAAATAGTTCATGGGAAGGCTCCAATATTTGCTCAGGAGTCTTGACATTTATTTATTTTGGATAAGGGAAAATTGAACAGCCACTGAGGGAATGAAGGAGGTGCAGATCCATGCACAAGCAGAATAGGTCCATACGTCTAGCAGAAGCTAATCAAGCTCCATTTGGTCTCGACATGGTATCATGATTTTTTTTTAAAGATGCATAAGGCAATATAACTATAACTATCCGAACTCACATCTTGTGTCTATAAATACAAAAAAAAAATGATGTTAAAGTATTTTATTTTTTAAGACGGCTGAAGAACTTTATTTCCTGGGAAACCCTATCATTACTCTTCCTAGCATCCAAAAGAGAGAGAGAGGGGAATGAAAACAAAATCCTTCCTCTTCTGTCCCAGTGCTCTGAACACCCTGCCCCATGCCCTAGTCTCAGCCATGACTGCATTTTATACCAATCAGAAGATTCCCAAAATTGACCAAGGTAAGCCCCACAGCTTTCTCACCCTCATAATGCAAGAAGTATCACAATTTCTGCTGGATGCTACCACAAGTTTTCCCCCCTTTTTACCAAGCTTTGACATTTGACTTGTACTGCCTTTGACCTTAACAAAGCCACAAGGTAGACGACTAAGATCCACATTATGACACACATTGACAGAGCACAAGCAAACACAGCAAATTGGGCATTTTGAGTAGTCTTCCAAAAACATGAAGATTGAGTATGTTCTCTGAAGATTCTATAAGTAGGCAACCTATTAAAAGACTGTTCCACAACCATAAGAAGTCATAAGTACTGAATTGGTTAGTTGGTTAGTTATTAGAAAACAAGGAATGGAACCGTCTATAAAAACTTCACACACACTCAAAACTTTATACAACAGTCAGTCTTTAAGAAGCAAGAAAATGAAGTTTGTAAAATATCTGCTAAAATGAAGGAAGAAAATTTTTCAAGACACATCAGCAGCTATGCTGCAAGTACCTGAAATCCACTAAGAAGAGTCTCCATATGTGACAAGATGGTATCACAATCACGAATCTGATCATGAAGAGACACCAGATTATCACTTTCCTTTATGTAATCCTGTAATATTTGAAATGACGATGAGTTGTGTGATGTTACAATTATTTAAACCAGGCAAAGGCTTTCAGAACTGGTCAAGAAACAGGGTGAAAGAAGAGCAGTTATAAAGATACGTGCTATTGATAATTACCGAGGAACAGCATGAATCAACCAACTAAGTAACCACAAATCAGAACTAGTTGAGGATGGCAACAAGAACTCCTATATTTGACCCAAATATACAACTTATTTCAGTCCAAAGCAGGAAAAGTCCAATTATGATTCAACAAAAGAACATACCAAGAGTGAACATACAAATAAAGCTGACAGGGAAGAATAGCAAAATAAAATAAATATAAATAAGATGTCACATATGAAAGACGAGGGAGCGTAACATCAAAAACGGACCTGAATTGAATCCAACTCGACTTGTCGCAAATTGTTCTCGACCTCCTTTGTGTAGTCCCTAAGTTTTGCACCTTTGGATAAGATGTTTGTAACAACCTAAGATCAGTAGCAACTGAATTGGATGAAGAGAGAAGACACAGTGAGAGGCAACGAACAAGGAGGAGCAGGATGACTTACGTCGTCGTTCTGGCATTCTTCCAATTCTTGCTGGAGCCCATCCAGCGACACATGATCACTGCCAGGAACAAGAAAATATAAAAGCGATCGTCAAAATGAAATCGGGAAAATACAAAGGCTGGGGTTTGGGGGGGGGGGGGGGGGAGAGAGAGAGAGAGAGAGAGAAGCACCTGCTGGCATCGTCTTCGGAAGTCAAGTCGCCAACAAAGGCTCCCAAATCGAAGGAGCTTTTAGGCGCTTCATTGCTCTGCAACAGATCCATACGAGTGGAATTAAGTTAAACCTCGATTGGAGAAGGAAGGAAAGAGAGATAAAAATGCGAGAACTCACTTGTGTGGTTGAATCGTCTGCCATGTTTATCAGCTTAAAGCTCTCAGTGGCAGATCCGGGGAAAGAAATGCGATCACCGAGGCCAGCTCTCACAACACCTATCCAGCCACTCGCCGCAGCTGCTACTCAGTACTAAGGCTGGGTTTGATAAACCATCTCTGAGACAGAATCGCGGTCCTGCAAATCGGAAATCAGTTGCCGCGAAATTTCAACTCGAAATCTGAAATCGCCGAACGGAGCTGAGTTCGATCCAGACTCCAGTTTAGAAATTGCCAAGGGTTAAGTACCGAATTACCACTCTAAATTAGCCAAAGGACCAATTTTACCATCAAACTTTCAAGTATACCAAATTTGCTACTATATTTTACTCTCGAGACCAAATTTACCATCTCCGTTACAAAAAGTTGCAAATTTATAACTCATACATTAAGTGACAGTCAAATAAAGGAGAAAATGACAGTTTTGGTCATTAGTTCTTCATATTTCATCTACTAGTACCCTAACTTTGTCCATTCGGTGATCATACTATCTTTTTCGCCTTTTGCTCACCCTAACATTTACTTTTTGGTCAGTTGTGCCCCTTCCAAAGACCACTCTACAATTACTTGTCATTTCAACTGTTCAATAGTTGATTCTGATCATTCTCCTTCCATATAAGTGGTACAATTCTTCTTCAATTTATTTTTCAATATTAATTTTATTTCACAAACCCATTCTTGTTTGATATAAAAGCTTTAATTTGTTGTTCTTTGGTTTTCTCAATCCCAAGACGCTATTAAGGTTATTGTTCCAGCTTCATTTTTTAACAATGTTCAAGAAGACAATAAAGGGAGGGCATAAGAACTTCTCCAAAATCATATTTCATGGATCTTACTTGCCATCCTCGATTTAGCCTGGGTGCCAATATGGTTGTCAACAACATGTCACGAAGAAGCCCGACTCTTGCTAGCGCTACTAGAAGGTGGCCTTTCTTCTTCAATTTCTTAAGGAGATAGAAGCGAGTGGCATTGAAGATCGAGAGGGTTAAGTGGTTGGCGGTCTATCAATTTTATTTCACGGCATTTTATTTTGAAGAAGATGGCATGATCAGTAAATGGGCAAAGTTAGGACATTAATAGAAAAAAATGTGAAGAATCAAGGACCAAAATTGTTAATTTTCCTTTCATTTGACGGTTACTTAATCGATGAATGGCAAATTTGCAACTTTTTGTAATGTTGGTGGTAAATTTGGTCCGGAGGGTAAAGTTTAATAGTAAATTTGGTACACTTGAAAAGTGTGATGGTAATATTAGTCTTTTGACTAGTTTAGATCGGTAAATTTGGTACTTAATACATTGCCAAATGTGGATCATTGAAAATGCAGATAGCTCAGCTTTTCTCATTCTGTCGAATTTGCCCTTAAACTTTCACCCTAATTGTACTATGAACTTCTGTTAGTTATTGGTTGTGGTTACTTTTAAGCACATATGAAGCCGATGCAAAGTGATGGTCAGCCAAGTCTAACACAATTGGTTTTAATTTAAGTTTATTTAGTTGAAAATGTCTTATTTTTATTTTTTGTATTTTTTTTCTACTATAACCAAATTTTCATTTTTGAAAAAAAAAATTATAAAAATGTAATAATATCATAAAAATTTATTTTCAATGGAGCATTATACTTATATAATATTGAATTTCAAATAAAATTGGTTCAGAGAAAAAAAATATAAAAAATAAATCATTTTAGATTAAATTGAGTCAAGTAAAAAAAATTTTAATTTAGCCTAAAACCATTTTTAGCCCTCAAACTTGGATGATTCAATCACTTAACCCTCTCAACATCAATTCGATCCAACTCACCTCCTAAACTTGCAAAAATGGTATACTTTAGCCCTTTTGTCCTTTGTGCACGTCATGTGACCTCTTTGTTATAAACGATGTTTGCTCCCGTTTGTTTCTTAAGTTTTAGTATGGCTGTTCGTGAATTAGTGCAAATGTTAAATCCTTGTAAGAAAGTGATTCAAGTTTTGTACGAACCGGAGGAAGTTTGATCGATGAGGATTGAAAGATTGTGGAGCCCTAAATTGCAAACATTGAATTCGGGCAAATTGCATGGATTGAAAATCTGCAAGTTAGATCTACATGCATTGTTTTCCATTTTACCTGGGCAGGCCTAAGAACTTCACCGAAAGTGCTAGCAACAAGCTCCTTCCTGCTGCCTTCGGGATGGGTTCAAATTCAGCTACAATTTGGTGGTTCTATAGAATTCCCTTCCCTTTGTTCTCCATATTGCAGAAACTAGCAGATTAAAAAAAAAAACAAAACACAAAACAGAGTAGGAAAATGAAATGAACAAGAAGGATCTGTGTCAAAAACCTTGAGAGGAAGGCCAAAATACTGTCTCTGTCAAGAATGAGCATGTGATCCAAATGCTCATGGAGGCTATTGATGCGGCTGATTGCTTTCTTAGCAAATTGGTTTTAACTAGAAAAACAAAGTAAAGTGTTAAGCAAAAAACAATTATCCAAAAATGATCCACCATAAATAAACTGAAAATCACCATAAAGGTCAAAGCAACCTTATATGACAACAATTCTAGGAGATTAAAGGAATTCTAAGGCCACCTCTGCTACTCAACCAACCACGTGGAAAAAAACTATTAAATGCTATGAGAATTCCTGCTTATGGTTCAATGGAAATTGATTTAGATAACTCATATCCTCTATTGTCCGATAATTTAGATAACTCGTATCTACTATTGTCCGATAATTTAATTAAAGACACTACTTTAAGTGGATCCAATGGGACAATGTATATTTTACCAGTAGAAGAAAATAAAAACAAAATAAAAAATAGAGATTGCCCAAAACCCTTCACAAAGAAAGCAGGGCAGCTGGGTTCATTTGACTAATGAAGGCAAATTGGTTCCAAGAAGGAGACTTGGACTGTGAAAATGCAAGGAAACTAGAAACAACAGATCATGAACAATTGAAGGAAGAAAAAAGGAAGATCAAAATAGACAACCTAAGGAACTGACAATCTGCCCAAGTAAACGGACAGAAGCCCCATTTAGAGCAAAAAGATCACGTGGTGCGCATATGGGCCAAAAGGGCTAAAATGTACCATTTTTATAAGTTTAAGGGGTGAATTAGACCGAGTCGATGTTAAGGAGGTTAAGTATCCAGGTCATCCAAGTTCAAGGGTTAAAAATGTATTTAGGCCTTTTAATTTTGAGAATTAATTCAAAATCCACCCTGAATTAATGTTTCTTGGCCATAAAGGTTTCAAGACGTGCGCAGCGTTAGCCACCTAAAAAAGAATGTCATTGCTTTGGTGATCTTTATTTGCATATTTTTAATCATATTCTGGGATGAAGAGAAGTCCGAAGGCAACTGGCAGGCCTGCTAGTTGGATCGACGGTAGAGGAGAGGTTCGAAAGGATGAAGCCGAGTGGGGTTGTGACAATGCTACACTTAGTTTTATTACAATGAAATATGTAGAATAAGAAATTAATTGGGAATATGTTCATTAGGTTAAAAAAAACACACACACACAAACAAAACAACTTCAATGCTCTCTCACCTCCAAATTCACAAATTTTCACAAAATTTAGAGATGCTACTCTACGTTACGTTCTTGTAGTAAGAATTTCTTTTCCTCGTCTTATCTTGGGTCTATAGATGCTAAGCATAAGATTTTGAAGTGTCATTACTAATTTGCTTGGCAAGAAAATTCCGCGAAAGTATATATGAAAATGACATACATGTCGTCTAAAAGCTTGTGTTATAACGAGTTTCAGAGTCATGATTCTAAATTGAAGTCTATCATCACTGGGAAAGTCAGTAAACACACCATCGGAAATGGCTACCATCCCACTCTAACCGACCGGTAAGTGCCTATGTATTTGCCTGCTGTATTATTCCAGCTGTTGTCGACCTGCATGTTCTCTTGTACAATGCCCGCCCATTCACCGGGTTCTGCAAAAAATTTGAAGCTACTTTTAGATGACAGACTAGTAGCTGATTGAACTATCTTCAAGCTAGTGACTTATAGCCGGGACAGTGGAGCCACACGCACTTGGTTCCACCGAAACACAAGCAAGTCAATGTTTTCTTACCCAATAAACTACACAGCTTCTTGTTCCAATGACAAGAATTATCTCACCAGTTTATGTTTACTTAATAGTTGAATGTTATTACCTATGAGCTACTGAGCTGAGTTTTTGAAAACAGTATTAGCAAAAGTAACAGAATGTAACTTACTTGTTTTATAGTAGGTAAATGCACGATCCAACGCCCAATCAAAGGAGCCTTCATCAATTCCTTCAAAAACAAACCTACACAAAACTCGTAAGCGAAACAACTGCAACATCAACGTACTAGTTGGTTATCCTCTCATGATCTCACAACTCTAATACATAGTAGAGTGCCTGTAGTTTAGGCACTCACTACATCTGCTCAAGTCCACTGCATCAGATACTACTCGCCTTGTAGGCTTACTCACACGAGAAAAAATGGAGAGAATGCTTTTCCTGGAAAACTCCTATCTCACACCTCAGTCTTGAGTTCACACTTAACAACTAGGTTATTGATAAAAATTTATGTAATCCTTGCTTACATGAACAAAAAATTCCATGAACTTAACTAATAAATAAACGTGGATAGGCATGAACCAAATAAATTAGACATATTAGAGAAATCAAGTTACTTAGGAACAGAAGGGAGGGAGGAAAAGGATTTCCCGGGTAAAGGGTAGGTTTGTTTGGATAAGACCAAGGATCCAATTTCTAGGTAAGTATTTGACTCATTTGAGATACAGATCAAGCACAGGTTTCTGATAAAAACTACAGATAGGGCTTGAAACAGTTAGCCATCATCACTATTGATTGTACCACAAAACAATGAGTTCCATAAAGCCAAATTATATTCCAGAATGTCACATGTTATCAATGTAAAGCCATAACACATGAAAAGAGAATAACTTTCAGATAGTACTAGATTTGAAGGATTTGAGGATACCCATTAGCAATGCCAGGTTTGCTCTCATCATCTATGTCAGAGACAGTGTCAGCAAGACCACCGGTCTTTCTTACCACGGGAACCTGAAATTTTTGTTATTATTCAATTTCATTCTCCAAGACACAACTTAAGGAAAACACTAGCAGACCCCATCAGTCAGTCTAAATACTGCCAAGACAGCATGTGGCGTGATGTTTCACATATATGAATGAATCAAAACTAGCACTTAACTTTACAACATCTTAAGCTCAGCACAGTTCAGCTGTACCAAGGATGTCAATCCTCTCTATTAACAACCATGTAAATTTTAAGGTAAGTCTGAGAACAGATTATGAGTTGCAATAACGACTAAAGAGCAACAGCCACCAACTACAACCAACATCTCAACATACCATGAGTCCTGAGTATCATTACTAGGCAATAAGCTACTAACTTCATAGATATACTGAGAAAAGTAAAATACACGCACGCACACACACATATATATGGGGTGACACTTTATAGTATGAAGTTCATACCGCTCCATAACGCATTCCAATCATTTGAGCAAGGCCACATGGTTCAAAAATGGAAGGAACCAATACTATATCTGCTGCGGCATATAGCATATGGGCCAGCTCCTCACTTCATATCATAGGAAGAGAACCAAAAGTTAGAAACCCAAATTCAGTAGCAAATTGGTAGCACTCAAGCTATTCTAACCACTAATCACAAGCAGTCTGGAGTTGATTACAGGTCCAATACATGATGGCTGTAAAACTAAAAAAATTTGGCACATTTTTAAGAAATGGAATATGTGCTACAAGCTCCATAGAAATAATGTACCTGTACAACAACAGGATCCGTGCATCAGCACCTTGGTTGTGCTACAAAAGTTTCATATGTCGAACATCAGCTCACAAAGTTTCTTGCTTTTCAAACACAGGGGAAGACTGGTGAAGAGTTAGAAAGCAGAAAACTACAACCCTTAAATCCCAAAACCCATAGACAGAAGAGTAGGAGACATTGGACAGACTAAATGCCCTCCTGTGAAACAAAGCATCTACTTTATGATGTCTAACAGCATCTCATGAAAAAGTTTGACTATCAATTCTGAAACTAGTCTGCAAGACACCACCTTTAAGAAGAACTCAAATAACCAAAATGCGCTGCATTAAGAGAACATACCTGGGACCAAACATATGTTGAAATAAAGCTTTTAAAAAAACCACACCATTCACAGCCTATTCTTGTCAAGTTTCAATCGCATTTACTGAGCCTAAGGTCATCTGATTCTGACCTAAACATGGGTTTTCCTCAGCACAGGTCAAGACAACAAATTCCTCAAAACTTATTTGTTTTTAGAAAGCATAAACAGGTCACAAAATTTAAGTGCTGAGGGAAACATCACCATATATCTGGCTGAGTTTTGCCACCATGAATTCAGGAAAATGATTTCTTAATTGACAATGAATTCAGAAAATAAGAAAAGGAGAAAGACTGTTAATAAATTCCTCTAGACCTTTTGGGTCCATTTGGCATAATGATGCAGCAAAACAGCAAAAAGAAAATCCTTCTCCCAAATCTTAGTTGATAATTTATCTAGGTCCATTATCTTAACCAAACGGCACAACATAAACACTATACAGAGACATCCTCCTGGATTGATGTGGGAAACATGGAAAAATTACAACTGAAGGGCAAAGAAGAGAATAGAGGGAAATCATTCCAGCCACGATTTCTAGCTTAATCATGCTAGGCTTGCAAGAGCATCAGAAAAAGAGCCCGTAAAGAAGGAGATGCAGACCACTCATATTGAGCAGAAGCACAAAGCAAGCAGGAACAGAAGGGGATGAGACCAGGCATGGTCGATTGGGCAGCAGAGATGGAGAATGGGAGATCCAGGGTAACTGACAATCCTGCCAATGGAACATTGAGGAAGATGGGCTCTCCATTTGTCATTTTGATGATAGTCATGCCAGAATCAGCAATGCAAACCAGAATGATCACACAGACACACTGGGAAATACTTGATTGAGGGTCTAAGGAAAATTTTGAAGGGCAAACTTCTGCATAAATTATTGGATAAGATGCTGTTGAAGAGCCAATGGTTTGCTTCTGTTTTCTAAAATGGAAAAAAGAAAGGTTTGCTAAAAAAGGATCACCAATTGTGGCAGAGGATGAGCATAGTTTTGCTGCCCTAAATACTGGCTAAAATATCATTCTTTTGGGGGATGAAGGCAATGTAACATCTGGGCTGGTGCTTGAAATTTTTTGTATTCTTGGTTCTTTAGTTAACTGGGGCCACGCTCAATTTGTTCTTGGGTCAGTACCACTCCATTCTTTCTAATAAATTTTCCTTAAAGAGAAAACATTGAAGATAAATATCAGAAAGCAAAAAAATTGTTTTCAATGTTACGGCAGTTATAGTGTAGAAAATAGTAGTAATTGATCTTAAAAGAGTGAATGAAACAGAAAAGGTACAACGTTAATTCTCTGTTGCTTGTGAAGGATCATGAAGCAGCAGAGAAACGATTAGGGAAATGCAATACATCAAGAGCAAGTACTGACAGTGCCAGGTGTGGGCAATTTAGCATTTTTATTTGAGTGTTGGTTCTCTCTTGGGCTTTGCAGGTTTTTGGGCTTTTTAGGCTGTTGTCTTAAACATGAGTCTATGTTGTTCTTCTTTTCCTTTTGGTGCATCTGGCACCCCTCAATAAATTCTTTTGCGCTATCAAATAATAATAATGATGATAATATTAATAATAATAATAATATGTACAACTAAGGAAACTACAACCTAGATTTAATTATACACTTTCTCTTTCACAATCAAAATGCATTCCAGGAAGCCTAAATCAGTTATACCTCAGCTAAGGGACCAATTGTTCAAGCATGATATTTGAAGAGACAATGATGTTAAAAAAAATGTTCCAAACATTTAGAAAGGCAAAAAGGTGCTTGATCTTTGAAATCATCCAATATGCTCAACAATATCTTTAGGTTGAGATCACCTGCTTTGCAAGGCCTTCAAATTCATTTTGAACCCGACCATCAGAAGCTTTTCCAAGAACAATAATCTGTCCACCCTGAAAGTGGATTCCAAAAAAAAAACGCAACTTCTTTGAAAATTGATAATCAAGATTGTATCAACCACTATTTTAGGAAAAGGCTAAGTAGAATTAAGACTGGTACACCTAGTATTTATTTAGCGAAAAGTAGAAACAAAAATAGACTTGAAAGTTAGGAACTCTCAAGAAATAAAGTTTGTTCAAGATTTAGACTCCACCATCCATAGAATACTGATAACAAATGACTGCTTAAGTATTGCAATCTAAAGTGAAACACATGCTGCCCAATAAAACATATGCTATCCCGTTCCATGTTTGTACAATGGATAGACTAACAATAGCTGCGAAGGAATTTCAGGATGCACAATCATTCACTTTAGGCACACAGAAAATGCCATGAAAAACTACATGAGGAAGAGGTTGAGAGCAACATGCCATTGCAGTCTCCAGATTTCACAGAATATGGCATGGCAAACTAATCCAACATAGTAGTCATTTGGGTGATTAAGTTGAAATGCATAATCACATGCAAAACAGTCAGGGAAATGTGAAGAATCATGTACAGTAAATGCAAGAAAAAGGGTTTAGTATAGAACTTACAAGCTCTGGACAGCGGTTAATTGCGTGAGTAATCAAATGAAGTCCCTTCTGAGCAACTAAGCGAGTAATACACACAACCAAAGGAACATCCTGTTGTGAACCTGAGACATTTTGATCATCAAGATTGCTTGCTGAAGCTAAACCCAACCCTCTCTGAACATAGTATTTGCATGTTTTCTTGCCTTCAAGTTTGTGAGCTGCAAAAGCATTAAAACGAGGTACAAAAAATCAATTAAGATGCACTGCTCTTTCTCTTTCTCTCTCTCCCTTCATCCCTGCCACACACACACACACACACACCCTAACACCCTAACCCAAGTAGGTCAAAGACAACGCATTAAAACTGAAAGCATTACCATGGAAGTTAGCAGGCAAGAAAGCATCAGTAGCAGGATCCCAAAGCATTGTGTCTATACCATTTAGAGTACCAAAATACCTATTAAACAGAATTCGAATGTCAAATTTGAAAACTCTAAGCTATAAATGAGGCTATTCGTTTTTTGGACATATACATCATGAGAAAGAAGTTAAGTTGAGCCAATGAATTATCAGTTGAGGTAGTGACTAGACATACAAAGCAATTCTAAGACTAAGAAGGCCACACAAAAGTGGCAGTGTTTTTCACCGTGCTGCCCATATAACGGCAGGAGCTAGATAAATAACCCACGCTTTTACAATTTCTCACACAAACATGGGAAAATCTGTTGACAAGTATCAGGACATTTTTCGGAAATGCCCATATAACAGCAGGAGCTAGATGAATAACTCATGCTTTTACAATTTCTCACACACATAGGAAAATCCGTTGACAAGTATGAGGAAATTTTCTGGAAATGCTATGAACAAATAAATAAGGCATAGTAACAACTCATCCCAATCCAAGGCAAACTGTCAATGAGAATTCAGTACCAGTGGAGTGGTGGTCATCACTGAAAAACCAGAAGATCATAGAATATGGTGTGCGTGCATGTGTTTATTGAGAGGATGCACAATCATATCATTTCCAGAAAACACTTCAACAAACAAGGTAGAAAAGAAAAAATCAAGACATTGGGGGCCTGGGACAGTTTAATTCTTCCTAACAATTATTTTCAAGTCTAATTGTCCCAGTAGCTAAAAAGGTTAAAATATTTACCCATTATGAAAAAACTAAGAAAGAGAATACATAATGATCATTTTCTAACAGAATCAAAATACATAACAAGCTTAAAAACTAACCATCTATAAGGGGGCCTTCCAACAATGTATGTCAAATGCAGATAACATGTATTACTGGAACGTAATTCCAATTTAAAAAGGCTAGAACCCAAAAATAATATATGGACAAAAAAAGCCGGTACAATTTTAAAGACTTACTTATCCCGGTGCCTAATTAAAGTGGCAGCAAGCCATCCAGAATTGAGTGTTTCCTTAGCATATGTTGGAGAAACTGTACTGAAGATAGAACAACAAAACTGAAATTTAAGAATGAACAAAATTTTGCAAAGACATATGTATGCACAACATGTATGAGCAAACCAAGTACAAAAATGAACAATTTTTCTAGCTAACCATTAGTTCAACGAATATATTCCAGTTAAACAAGTGTACTAAATCAAATATATCTACAAGAAATATCAGATATATGGTGAGGTACACACAAAATGAATTGAATGCCAACCAGTGAGGTTAAACCTTTGATTGTTAATCCAGAGTTGATCAAAATATGTCAACCAAAAGGAAGATTTACCTAGTATTCTTAAGCCGCCTTCACATTGACATTTTAAAGGGTCAAACATAGTTACCTAGTATAATTCTTCTCATTTCATAATTAATCATGCATGTGACTGAGAAGAAGGAAAGAAAAATAGTAAGAATACACACATTATTCCAACTTAAAAAGCACCAGAGCCACTTACACAACTGCATTACTGTAAACAATTCCACCTTTTAGCAGACTCAGCCTTTCAGGATTGTGACCAATAGTTCGATCATCAACTGCCTACCATATTATAAAGCTGACATATAAGTATCATTTCGTGTCTATACAAACATTCAGAATATGAAGTTAAGAGGTAAAAAACATGTGACTGAAAAGGGCAATAGATCCATGTAAAATTGTACCCCAATAGATAATAATACTAATAATAAATCCAAGTAAAATGGCTATTTAGTTAATAGCACGAGAAAAAGGATTAAAAAGACAAGTCATAGATTCAAGTTCTGCAAAGCAAAAGGCTGATATCAAATATTTATCAAAGCTGGAACTCAGAAAAGACTTGCTTATATTCATTTCATAATTATCATCATCATCATACTAGATCCTAATCCCAACTACATTTGAGATTGGTGACATGAAGTTTATAGTGGCAATGCAATGAACTGTTCAAAGTTAATTTGTGCAAAAGCAAAGTGGCAACCAGATGCCCTTCCTAAAAGGGAATAATGAAGGGAAAATTTCAAAACCGCCATCATCATAGTCTTTTTGCAACTTGCATGGAAAAATATCATGAGATAACAATGAGTAATGATAGTTTTTATAGTCATGTTCCACTACAAGATTGATATTGTGAAATTAACATGCATATCATGGAACATGATGCAAAATGGTCTAGTAACCACCAAGGACAGCATTTAGCATGCACTCCATATTCTTTCAATTTCTTACTGAGCAAGCAGCTATAACTGTTCGATGGATACAAACAAACAATCAAACAACGTAGTCTATACATCCTATACTACAACATAAAGATACCATTTTTAGGCATTGGATGCAACACAGGTACAAACAGGTTGAATTCAAGCATTTCCATTGTTTCTTTCTATTATATCAAAGCAAAATGGTCATATGCACACTAAAATATTCATCTAGTATCTGTTCTGAAGTCTTCACATTAAACATTGAACAAGCACCACCATCTGCTCTGCATACACAATTACCAGCAAACAATCTAACGGTCTTAGTCTAATACCCAAGGTGCTTAGAATGCAAACGATCTTTTCCCTGCTATATTAGAGGCCCACATAGGCACATGCACCCTGTGAGCTACAGCCAAGTGTGGCACAGATTCACAAGTGCAGCACCAGTAATTTTTTTTTTAATGAAGCAACAAATTTTCCATTAAATCAGAGAAAGAGACAAAGATTAAAGGAGACAATAGCTGGAGAGCCTACTCTAATGCAGCAACTTCCCCACATCTAATTCAACTGAATGCTTAAAATACATTGTAAATTGCATTAATTTAGCAATGATGATAGGATTAGCAGAATTTAATAAATTGAATTGAAAACCAAATAACAAACAAATAACTACAATCACTGACAGAGTGCTGTAGTCGCTCTGTCATCTAATTAACTCTAACAACATATTCAAACTCCAGACCTAAAGTTTCCAACCTTCTCTCACAACCAAGGTTTTGAGAAGAGTAAGGTGCACTTAAGCGCAGAGTGTTCTGAAGCGCAAAGTATGAATTGCAAAAGAAAAGCACGAGCTTTAATGAAATAATCAAGTGCAAGAGCTTTACAAGTATCTTTAGTTCCTAGATCCATATATAAACTCAAAATAGATCTTATATATACCATTGAAAATGATGATGATGATTATAAGAACAATAATAACATAATTGTAGCCTGTAGGTATACAAGAAGAAGCAATTATGTTGCTTATCTTCTGTTGACTTTCTTATTGTTGAACAGCCCCAGGTCAAGCTTGACCGGTTTAGAAAGAGAAGTCACTGTTGAAACTTGAAAGAGTTAAAAGCTAATAAAAAAGAAAAAAAAAAAGTGAAGGAAGAAAAGAGGTAAAGAGTATGTAGGATAGTGTGAATAGAGTAAAAACAATAGCAGAAAGAGAAGAGGAAGGGATCTGTAGAAAGCAGATGATGCCATGAGTGCAGTTTCTAGCCCCAAATAGTGTCTTTTCACTTCCCGTTGTCTGCCACTTTTCACTGTGTTCAATTTCCAAGGGAAACCATTAATGTATTTTGACTTGTTGAATTTAATGGTGTCCCCAGTATGCATTAAATCTCATTGGAACCCAATTTCCTATCAGGCTTGTGCCTAGCGCCTCAACAAATTTGTTGTCTTGTTTGTTTTGCGTGTGCTTTAACAACCACGCCTTGCCTTTCCCATTAAAAGCATTAGGCCTGTGACAATCTGCGCCTTGCGCCTTAAGCAAGCCTCAAGCATGCTTTTCATAACACTGCTCACAAAATCTCTGGGTACTGCAGAAGACAGAATTTCACCTCATATTCTATCCTTTCATCTTTTTTAGTAATCAAAATTTTCCCTTTCACCATGAAGGAACATCCATCTCCAATCTAGCTTACACACACACACACACACACACATACTTGGCTGATTGACTCCACAACTGAAGAAATTCATGTTTAGCTACTGGGTAAAACAAGAAAGCAAAAGCACAAGTCTATACTTAACAAGGAGAAAAGCTGTACTTTTGTCAGCATGAAGTTTAAGGTCCCCACTCAGCTTACCTTGTCAACTGTTGCATAAACAGATCCATCAAGTCCACAATTACCGAGTTGCTCTTGGCTGCCAAGCATCAATTAAAAACAAAAAATAAATATATTACAGGATTGGAAAAGCATAGGAATGAGGAAACAAGTACAGTTAAATGAACTGTCAGCTCAATTATAGGTTTAGAAGCCCAAAAGTAAGCATATGCCAAATTTAAAAAATTCAACCGCATCATTTAACCCTAAAACAGCACAAACCATTAATCATATAAAAGAAAAAAAGTAAGCCAATCACCAAACCAGACGAAAAAAACACCTGAATAAACTAACAGTCTCTAGCAATCACTCAATCACCATAGTAACTCTGGATTCAAAGAAATCAAAATTAGTCAATCCATCAAACGCTTTTAATCTCTATAATAGAACACAATCGGAGTTTAAGGTTACTATTGTTGCTCCCAAATTTGTTCTTAGAATAACTGTGGTATGCGAAGAGTAGGTACGCTCACTAGAGACAGACACTTGGAATTTCTAATATGTATATTGTGACTGTGAAGAAGACAAGATAACAAACAAGGACACTTGAGAAAAGCAACTAATATACTTTTTGGAGAGAAGGGGCGGTATGCCTGATGTGGGCTAGTTCTGCACTTTGTTGTTCCAACCCTTTTAATAACAGTAAATGAAAAAATATATATTTTGAAATGGAAAAGTTACCTGCACTCTCCATAATGCTCCATATTGTGGATTGTCAACACTACTCTTGATTTCTATAAAGTATATACTAAAGTCATGTGAAGTACAAAAATGTGCAACAACATTAACTTTTCTCACATGTCCAACAGGTCACATAACTAGAAGCAAATTGAGATTAAGAAACACCTGCAGTGAAAGATGTGTATACATGTCCCAGTAAAGCAGGGGCAGGGCACCTGTCTGCCACTCATGCACATGAATTATATCAGGTTGGGTTCCAGTCACCTGCTTTGGCCTATTAACTTGTCAGAAATAAGGGAATGGATTTGAAGTTGTATAGTGTCTATAGACATTAAGAAATAACCAAGAAAAACAGGGAAAGGATTTTCTATTGAGAATAAAACACCAACATCATAAAGTGGGATGTCCCAAACATTTGAAGGTAACATGCAGAAGTGCAATTTACTTCCAGATACGGTGGCAGACTGATAGGGAATATATAAACAATTGACAGAATCTTCTATGACATAAGCACAAGTATCAAAACATTTTTCCACTTTTATATGTTTTTATATGCACCATAGACAACCATATTGCACCATAAACTTGACTGAATTATAATCAAGGCAATGCTCAGATTTTGTTCCATAGCAAACTGCTAACAAACTAACCTATGCTTTGAGCAAATTAAGCAACATGGTATCACATAAGTCAATTTTGTTACAGCCTATGTTATACGAGAAACTTGTAAAGAATTCACTACCTGCATCCATTCAAGGCATGCGCGGCTAAAGAACAAATATGCCTCAAGTTCATTATATGAACCCCCATACACTTGCTGACCTTTAAAGAAATGATTGGATGGTTCAATGAAAATTACTCGGATGCCTGAGACCATCCCTTCATATGCATTTGTTTGTAACCAATTCCCATCATGATAAGAATTGTAGGAAGTAAGTAGTGAGAGGTTACTAATCTGTTCCTTCTGAATACACTCATAGAAAGGCAGCATAATCTCCACGCAATGACCACGCGTTAAGCATGCCCGGGCAAGTCCAGTAACAACATCACCAAGACCACCAACTTTGGCAATTGGAGCCATCTCAGCTGTTACATGTATGACATGGAACAGATCAGAATCCTTCTCCACGTCATCTGGAACTCCATGTTTGACATCCCAAAGAGGGAACTCTTTCTTCCAGAAAGGAATTTCGTCATTCGGAGAAGGCCAAACGATTTGAGCACCTTCCTGTGAGCGATATAAAGCCACAATCAGGTCTACGTAACTGTCTAACAAGCTCTCTCTCTCTCTCTCTCTCTCTCTCTCTCACACACACACACACAGAGCAAAACATCAGTATGGTTATGACAAACAAGCAAGAAGAAGAGGAAGAGACCTGTGAAACGCGTTGACTTTGTGCTCGAGTCCGGAATGCTGCAGCAGAGAGAAAAGGCTTGTCGGCCCTGGTGGTAGTCCTTGGAGGCAAAACCAGAGGTCTCCAATTCGCCAGAAACCGATGCGACATTCGACCGAGAAATGCGCAATCCATGACTAAGGACCAGAACCTGGAATTCAGAGAGCAACACGTACGTTGACGGAAGCGGAGGCTATAAAGGATTTCGATTTGTGACGGAGGTTTTAGCGGAAAGTAGAAAATGTAGAGAAGAACGCCGGAGCAAGAAGTAACAAGTTCGGCAGTCAATTTGACAGCTGAAACGACAAAATCTGTCGTTCAGATTTTCAGGCCACTTCTATCGCCATGAGTGAGGCCATAACTGATGAACCTCTCCGCCTTTGGACTTGGATGGAATGGCTGATAACTGATATAAGCGCCTATAGTTTTCTGATATGGCCAAATCGGCCCCGTTACTTTTATTTGGGTAAATTACAAAAGAACCCTACAGTTTAATCTAACCTACACTTTACCCCAAACATACACTCTACCCTCAACTTCCTTTATAGTATCTAACAACAACTTCTAAAACTCTAAATTAAACTATATAACAACCATATTCTAGTAATTTAAAGATTTTTAATTTTTTTTCACAACTAATTTACCTTTAAAAAATATTGATATGCATTTATAAAAATAAAAATGCATTTACAGAAAGAAAAAAAATTATAGTTTAAAATAATTATTAACTATAAAAAAATATTAGAGAGACTAAAATTACTAGAAGATGACTATCATATAGTTTAGATTACAATTTCAAAAGTTATTATCAGATAGTATAAAAAATTATAGGATAAAATGTAGGGTTTCAAAAATTGAGAGGTAAACTGTAAGTTATGATAAATATTGGGGGGTTAATTGTAACTTTTCCTTTTTATTTTTGTTTGTAAAAATTGCCGCCTGCGGCTCCACCGTTATGGTGTATCATGAGGACAAACTAACAGCGATAAGTTATTGCAAGCATAAATAAGCTTATGGTCTTCGAAAAAAACAAAAAGCAGATCAGAAGTCTAAAAATACAGCTATATATAGGAGGAATATTTGACATCCATCTAACTCAGCACTTGTATTAGTGGATGCTAAAACCTATTCTGTTTAGTTACAAGGCTGAAGAATCTTCTTCCATGCAATCCCTGCAGCAGCACTTCAGTGAGCACCTTTCCAGCTTGATCAGATCTGGAGTGATAAACATCACAGGAAGTAGAGGAATCAGCAGTAAACTTGAAGATACCAAGATTTTGGAGGGATAATTACGATTTTCCTTCTTATGGTTAGGTGAAATTACAGCTTATTTGTTTAAAAAATATGCACTTTACCTCTTATCTTTTTAATGCAGTCCGCTAATAACTTTTTAAATTTTAATTTAGACATTACGATAGTCATCTTTCAATAATTTCAACCTGTATGACATATTTTTTTTACAGTTAATGAATATTTTAAATTATCATTTTTTTCTTTTTATATTTCTTTTAATTTTTAAAATAATATTTTTTAAATGTCAATTAATTATAAAAAAATACTATACAGATTGAAATTGCTTGAAGATAACAGCCATATAGTATAAATTAAGATTTTAAAAATTACTGTTGGATTGTATTAAAAAATAGGGGGTAAAGTGCACATTTTTAAAAAATGGGGGACAAAGTGTAATTTTACCTAAATTCAAGTGACAAATTTTAATTAATCCTCTAATAAATTAAGGATCGATAAAAGCAGAGTTATAATTTGCATAAAAAGCAAACTGCGAACATTGGGATGATGCAGCGAGATGAAAAATAAAATAAGAAAACAGAGGGAAGTCATGGTAAAGAGAGCAGTTGCCAGGTATCTGTCACAGTCAATCCGCTATTGGCTTCAAGAATGACCGATGACTATAAGCCACATATTTTTTTCCGAGAAACAAGTTAAGTTTTTTGTCAGTTAAAACGATTTGAAAATGGGGTATTTAGAGAAATTAAAATCCTCTACAAGTTGCATATTATTTTAATAGATACTCCCTCTGACCCAAATTTTATGTACCATTTTTTATTTTGGATTGTTCTAAATTCTTTGCACCATTTTCATTTTTAGTAAATTTTTAACACAAAAAAATATCATAATACCCATTCTTCATTCCCCTAAATCTATAATACTCTGAATCCCTAATTTCCCTTTTACCAATTATAACTCCAAATGCTCATCTTCTTCACTAATCAGATTTCAGTTTCTTGTTTCTGCTTACTAATCTTCTAATCAGAGCATTCAAGAAGGTGTAAAAGATGAGTTATTTGTTCTAATAAAAGGTGTTATTGTTTTATACTCTCCATCAATCGGATGAGTAAGACAGCGATGGGAGATCGAACGCCAAGGACAGCAAAGGGAGGTTGAACACGAAGAATGGCAAGAGATCGGATACGAAGGATGGCGAGATATCGGAAACGACACTGAAAGATTAAACTCGAAGGACGGTGAGATATTAGAAGCGATGTTGAGAGATCGGATGCGACACCAAAGGATTAGATAAATCGAAGAGATGACAAGCGGAAGACCAAGGGAGATGATGGTGCAAGAGGTGACAAGACAAGGCCAGTGAGGAGATGACGAGCGGGAGGCCAAGGGAGGAGGAAATGGAGCACGGCGGACGGCATAAGTTGGGCATGGAGGCAGCCAAATGGGTGGTGGCTATCGGGGATGGAAAATAAAGGATTAGAGATGTAATTGTCTAAACATATATATATTTACCATTTCTTAAACTCTCTGTCAAACATAAATAAAGTGAAAAAAAAATCTAGGACAAAGCGAGTATAAAAGTAATTGGATTTTATGGACCCATTTATTTTCCCAACACATCCCTCAAAGCCCCACTCGTCTCATCCCTGTCAATGCTTCATCTTTACTAAGCCCTAGTTGTGAACCAGACAACGACCATGCTTCGGCATCTTTGTGTTGAAATCTTAATGGGGTTAATTTATGAGTGTAATTGCTATGGACGAGATGGAGCCTTCAAATCTCTGTTATGATCTTTTGTTTTCTACTGCAAGCACAGTTGAAACATCCAATCGCCAGGAGAAATTTTTTCTCAAATTGGTGGTAATATTTATTAGTATTTGTTGTAATTAAAACTTAATTACACTACTTATTTGATAATAAAAGGAATTATATTTAGACAATAGATTGGTCGAATTTGATAAGGTATGACTAGATCTTGTGTTGAGCGAATTTTTAGGTTAGAGACAAGTTGGGAATGTGTTTTTAATTTTCGCTTCTTGCTCCAGCAAGTAATTCAAATGGTTGAGCCTTTTGATTTTTTCAATTGTCGCAACAATCCGGGAAAGTTGAAAGTGACCAACAAAAAAAAGCAACATAAGTTTGTGTTGTGTAGGGATGGTAATTGGGTGGGTTAAGTAGGGTTTGGGTCAGGTCATTTAGGTTCGGGTTTAGTCGAATTAGCATCAATTCGGGTTCAGGTTATGTTATTTGGGTTTTGATTGATTTCACGTTAAGTAAATTTTGTGTTCAGGTTCAATTCAAGTCATGTCAATTTCAGTTTTGGGTAATTTCAGGTTGAGTTATTTGGGTTTTCGGTCAAATTCGGGTTGATATTCAGGTCTAATTAGGTTATTGGTATACCAGCTGGAATAATTGGATTAATTCAATTTTTAATTTAGATTTTGCTAAAATTTAAATGAAAGAATTTGATTTTGTATGCAAATATTTGAAAATCTTAGAGACCCATGTTGCAATTTTTATGAGTGACTAAAATGAAAATTTCAAAATTTAGGTACCTCATAACTAAAAAATTACTAAGTATAAAACATAATCTAAAAAATTTAATTTAACTGGATATAAATATATTAATATACATCTATTTTAATAAAAATACCTAATTCAAAACTTTGCAAATTCGATTCATGAAACTATAAACTCGGTCGTTTTAAAACTTAAGAAGTTGGTAGGATCAAATACATTTAAATTATATTGTCACTTCGATTTATAATTTTTTAGGAATTTGAAATCATTATTTAGGATGAAAATAGGAATTAATTTACACTTAATTCGTTTTAACTTATGTCAACTTAATCTAAAATGATTTTAAATCTTTTTCATCTATAACCAATTTCATTTGAAAGCCAATATTATATAGGTGTAATAATCCATTTGAAACAAAATTTTTATCATGTTATTAAATTTCTATGAAATTTTCTTTTTAAATTTTTAAAAAAGAAAAATTCATAAAAATTTAGTAGTTTTATAAAAATTTTACAATCAATGAATTATTCCATCTAAATAATATTGACTTTCAAATAAATTTGGTTTCAAGTAAAAAAGATGTAAACATAAAAATAAGTTGTTTTGAATTAAGTTGACTTAAGTTAAAACGAATTGGCTCTTAGTTTAGGTACTAATTTGGAGCCCTAACGGTTGTTTGAGGTCAGTATAGCCGAAATGGAAGAGTTTGGGTATGAATTGAAAGTTTTTAGAAAGTTCCAGGCAAAATTGAAAATTTCGAGATAAAATCTGTCAACACTCGAAAGTTTGAGGTAAATCTAGCAATTTTATGATGCAAAATCCGATTATCTCATAAAGTTATGGACTAATTTAACAAATCTTATAAATTGAATCTTGTCGGGTTTAGGCTTGGGTTCTTTCGGGTTTAGACTTGAGTATTTTCAGGTTTTAAGTCAAATCAGTCTCGGGTTTTGGTCATTTCGGGTTTAGGCCAATTCGGGTTTAGTCCAATTTGAGTTCGAGTTATTCCGTGTCCAAATATTTCAGGTTTTATTTTAATCTGGTTCTGATTCAAGTCGGGTTGGGCACAACTGGGTTTGGGTCATTGAATTGTAACTTTTATAGTCACATCGGGTTTGAGTTCAGGTGGGTCGGTCCAGGTTTTTTGGTCGGGTCATATTTTGCCACCCCTAGTGTTGTGCCTGTGAGAAATGAAAGGCAAAGAAATTAATAAAAATTACAAAAAAATAGAAAAAGATAAAGAGAGAAAGAGAGAGAATAGAGAAAGAGGAGGGAGAGAAAAGAAAATAGGATGAATGCAAAAGCCAAAGGGAAATTATTTTTATGTAGAAGGTAAAAGGAATAAGTAAAAAAAAAATAGGGTTAATAGCACCCATCATCATTGAACAAAGGCTCATGTTGCCAATTCGTCCTGGAACTAAAAAATGTTATACCGTTTATCCTCTAACTATGAAAATGTTGCACTATTTGTCCTACCGTCAAATTTCCCGTTAAAATGAATGGAAAAATAATTATGAAAAACAAGTTTTAACCCTAAAAAAACTTTCCATTTACCTCAAAACTTTTACATCAACCATTTCTACTTTCTTTCAACCATTTCACCCGAACCTATAGTTTTCCTTCAACCATTTTCTTCTTCTTCCCACCAAAACCTTGTCCAGACTATATTTATTTTTTATTTCTTGGATATAAGCACTCTCTATGAGATTTAACACTCCACTGCTAACAGTACCTTTCCCGTAACTGTTAAGTGCATAATTCAACAGTCAAAGTTGTTGACTTTTTGGCAACTTTGACCGCTAATTACTTGCATCTCTTCCCGTTTATCTTAGTTTTTCTTGCTTTCTTTATCTTTCTATAGGTGGGATAGTGTTGAGGACATGACATACTGGAGTGGGATTAAGCAAGACGAAGTTTGGGCAAGTGAAGCGGTGGAAGCTGGAAATCAAGGCTGGTGACGCATCACCAGAATTTTACGTTAGTTGGCAACGCGTCGCTAGCATTTTGACCTAGTTTTACGCGTTACCAACGTTAGTAACGTTTTGTCCATTTTTCATCAGTTGGCGACGCGTCACTAGCATTTCGACCTAGTTGGTGACGCGTCGCCAACGCCTGCTCTGTTTCGCCGAATCTAAAAATTTAGATGGTCCCCCACACTTCCTACCTGGTGACCTGGCCTTGGAGAGGGATTCTTATCCCTTTAGGGTTTTGGGAAGAAGAATCAAAAAGGGAAATGACCTGAGGAATAAATAGAAGAAGGAAGGAATACCCCAAAGGACACCTACCTTGGCATCATCTTCTACACATCATTTTCTAGGGATCTCCACCATTTTGGAAGAAGTTTTGAAGCCTAAAGAAGGAAACTAGAGTCAAGGAGGCTTAGATTCTTAGGGTTCATCTTGGGTTTCCTCTTTTCCTTTTTTTTTGTTGGATTCTTATGGTTAGTTTGTTTATTGCTTTATTGTTGAACATCATGTTGGATTGTGAGTAGTTACTCATATCTCTCTAGGATGACACTCCTTGACCTTGCTATTCAATGGATTTTTATTTATGTTTGATGAATGTGGATTACTTGTGTTGCCTCTTCTTGAGCTAATTGTTATGTGTTGAAAGGCATTTATACACATTTTACTAATTCACTTAGTCCTTGAGAGTGGATTATTAGGTGATGGAAAGAGAAGGAAGGGAGAATAATGAGTCTCTTGGATTAGAGGTAATCTAGGAATCCATTAGGTGTTCAATGAGGGATTAAGGCTTAATCCACCTTAGGTTAAAGCTTGAGCTTGAGTATTGCCTTGTTTAATCTTTGGTGAGCAAAATCTTATCTTGGGAGAGGAGGTTTTGAAATTTTTACCTCAACACCATACAAGGGGAGTCCACCTTAGGACCTCATTTATCTTGGGTAGCAAGGAAAAGGGGTGGAATTCTAGAGAGATAGTTTTCTCATTTTTAGCCCATTTCACAAGTCTATTTTAGTACTTAGTGCATCTTTAGAGCCATTCATCTTCTAGTGCTTAGTAATTAGGAACTTCATTCTCTCTATTTAAATACTTATCCTTGGTTAATTAGGTAGCTCGAGTAATTAAATTTCCATTCTTGGTAGAAAAATCTCATTATCCCTTGGGACGATACCCATACTTGCCTTGTAGTACATGACGACTCCGTACACTTGTGGGTAAATGAGGGTTATAAATGAAAAACTCTTGGTTTTACAACAGTAACAATAAAACCTTTAGATCACTGGATTTTACCCGGCTAAACTTGCTCATCCTCCATAATTCCCCACATGCCACATTGACATCGTCTAGAATGTTCCTGAACTAGAACCATAAATATCGAGCTTCACATTAATAATCAAATGGTGAATTGGGCCAAATCTGATGGCAAAATAATCCCTACCATGTCGTCTGCCATTTCTTGTTTGGGAGAACTAAGAATGGCTCGATTCAAATTCGCTATTGGCCATACATTCCTACAATTTCTCATTCACTATTCCATTTTCCAATTCCGACTCCCCATTAATGATCCGAACAACTATTTGCTTAAGCATGACATCGAATATGGATCTTAATCCTGGTTGTCTAGGTGGCCAAAGAATTGGCCATAAATCTGACGGCAAACGTGAAATCCTTGTTTTCGTTTTCTAGCGGCGATGGAAGATTTCATCCGAGAGCATGGGTAAAATCACTCATTTCCACTAATTTTCTCTATTCGATAGAAAAATTAGTGGCCTTGTGTATGCATGTCATTCATCCTATGTCATTGTCGTAAATCACGTAAATATAATTAGGACAAGGTTTTGGTGGGAAGAAGAAAAAAATGGTTGAAGGAAAACTATGGGTTCAGGTCAAATGGTTAAAATGGATAAGGTAGTTTGATTGCAAGATGTAAAAGTTTTTAGATTTCTAAGGCAAATGGAAAGTTTTTTTATGGTTAAAACTTGTTTTTTTACATTTTTCTTCTATTAATTTTAATGAAAAGTTTGACGGTAGGACAAATAGTGCAACATTTTCATAATTAGAGGACGAATGGTATAACATTTTTAGTTTCAGAACGAATCCGCAATATGAGCCTTAGTTCAACGACGATGGGTGTCATTTACCTAAAAAGTATTAAAAAAGGTGCAATTGATTTTTTCTTGAAACAGACTCATTCCACTAACCGTGCATACTTTAAAAATGAATGGCAAGAAATTGCCCATTATTCTATCCCCCAATGACTATCTATTAGGTAATAAAAGTTCATTTCCTTATTATTATACTATATTTTAAAAGATGAAGAGATTTCATTGTTCATTAATAGTGATTACTGTAGAAGAACAATTTCGTGTCTTTTTTTTTTCTTTTGTCTTTTTTTTTCACATTTATAGGATGCATTATGCTTTTTTTCTTTTTAGTTCTATCCTCTTTTCGCAAAGAGCTCGTCTTTCTGATGGCATATGTTATAATTTTTTAGGTTTTTGTCTGTCTCTCTTTTGTTTCAATTAAAACACAGTTTTGGTCCTTAACTTTCTAATTTTTTCATTTTTAGCTTTGAGCTATGCCCTTCTTACATTTTGGTCTCCAAATTTTATAACTATTTAATTAGGGGTCAACTCATTTTAACTTAAGTTAACTGACTTATTTTTACTTTTACATTGTTTTTGCTTGAAACTAATTTCATTTGAAAGTCAATATTATGTAGATACAATAATTTATTTGGAAGTAAATTTTTATGAATTTTTCTTTTTTAATGCCTTAAACTAGAAAAATTCATAAAAATTTAATAAGAATACAAAAATTATATTTTCAATGAATTATTGTAGCTATATAATATTAGCTTTTAATTAAAATCAGTTTTAGGTTAAAAAAAATGTAAAAATAAAAATAAGTTATTTTTTTATCAATTGACTTAAGTTAAAATAAATTGCCTCCTATTTGCTCTTTTGGCCCCCAAGTTTTTTTTTGTTATTTTTTTATGTACTATCTTCTGAAATAAGACATTGATGACCATAATTTGTTTTTTTTAGCTAAATCATTTTTTATCTTCATTAAGTAAATTGTTAAAACCTTAATACCTAAAGTTTTTCTTTTTCTTTTTTTGTCTTGATCCTAACTTTTTTTTATTGATTTTATTTATTATTCTTTTCTAAAATGAAACTTTAATCATTATAATTTACCTACTTTTAGCCTGGTTCTGGTTTATTCGGCTTTAATCAGTTTTTTTTTTTTACTTTCTTTTCTTTTTATCTTTATTAAGTTAATGGATAGACTGTTAATAAATTAACATATATTAAACATAGTTTTGTATTTCAACAATTTTTTAATCATTATTGATTATTAAGTTTTGTAACATCAATTATTTACTTCTAGCTCTATAGTTTAATAAAGTAATTTGGTCCATAATTGTTAAATTTGAAAGCAAATTTTTCTAGATAATTTTTTTATCGATATTAAGAATTAGATTTTGAGTTAATAAGAGATAAAAATTTAAAAATTTATTTTATTTCACATTGTTATTATTAAAATTTATTACAAAAAATATTCACTATGATGTACGGATCACCAAATCTTTTCATTTATTTGTCTGGTCTCATTTTTTAATCATTTTTTATTTATTAGCTTCTAAAGAAAAATCTTGGTAACCATGATTTGTTTCTTTTAAAAAAAAAAATCAAACATAGTAACTTCATTTAACCATTTTTTATAGTTTTTTTATTATTTCTTTTAACACAAAACTTTAGTCACTATGAGTTGTCTATTTTTTTGTATGATTCAAGTTGATTCATTTTAGCTAATGTTTTCATTTATTGTTTTTTCTTTTTATTAAGTTGATAGTTAAACTTCTAATTCCTGAAATTTCTATATTTATGCTCTTAGCTTGAAGACCCTTTTTTGTTGTTTTTTTTATTAATCATTAAATCCCATTTTTTGTCTCTAAAATTTTACTCTTTATCTTATATTATTAACTTTTTCATATTATTTCTCTTTTCTAAAATAAAATTTTAGTTTTCACAGTTTATCTTTTGATACTTAGATTTTTTTTTTTGCTCTTATAGTCCCAAAAACTTTACCTTGACTTTTTTTTTTAATCTTGGTTCTTACTTTACTTTTTTTTTAATAAAACTCTTTTTTCTTCATTAATTATCACCACTATTTATATTTATGTTTAATGTTGACACAAATTAAACCGCTGCAACGCATA
Source organism: Aquilaria sinensis (assembly GCA_005392925.1). Taxonomy (NCBI): domain Eukaryota; kingdom Viridiplantae; phylum Streptophyta; class Magnoliopsida; order Malvales; family Thymelaeaceae; genus Aquilaria; species Aquilaria sinensis. Next base: position 688,325 of record SMDT01002803.1, on the reverse strand, counting down.
AGCAGCATAAACCTTGTATTAACTAAAGCCACAAGGGCTCGATGTAACAGTAGGAAGTTACTTAACTACTACAGTTCTTAGTATGGCTGCATCTGCAAAAGATGTCCAAAATTAAAAATTGGTCAATTACACAGCTTATTCTTTTATATATATTTATATATATATGGTGATACCTTTTGGTTCTTAAACTTTAAAATCAGACATTTTTGTCACTCTATCTCCATAAGACCCCAATTTTTATTCAAAACACAAATCCATTACATTGGTCTTATACTGTATGTTTTAAAAAAATTTTTAATTAGAAATATAAAAGAGAAAAGATTAGATAGCTAGGGTAGAAGATAAAATAGATGTAGCTAGTTGATAAGCTTTATCAATTATGGTCATCTAACTACAACTAAAGATAGTCTTTTGAATCTTGGGAGTAGAGTTCTCACTTCTTGCAAAATATGATTAACATCTTTATGGGCACCTGTTGTATATGCAATTAAAAGAAAGCCTTGGAGACAATCGGTTGGAATAGTGATGTTAGGGAGCTCGCTGATAGCTGCAAATCTGAAAACGTCCAAGATTACTTTAACTTCCACATATAGGGCAAATGGAGCTTAACCAATCACCGTAGCTTGGGATTTTTTTGTTAAGATGAATAATTGGAAAACACACCCAACCAATTGCTCCTACTTTGACTAATGGGTTCCATGCACCATCGACCTTGAATGTTGTTGGAGTCTGAAGACACAATCTATCACCCCACACTTTAAAGCAACACATAGGTGGTACCTAAGTCAAGTTAAAGACTCTATGTTTGTGCTCCTTTACCACCTGAATCTCCTTGATCGTGTCATCGCATGTAGAAAGAATTTGATCAATAATGAAAAGGGACCGTTGGAATACCGGACAATTTTGGCTTAACCATATACTCCACAAAGTCGTTATTATACGAATAAACCTAGTTGACAACTATACTTCACAATCCTGCATTATCCTCAACATCTACTCCTAAAATGATTCATTCGGCATTGCTTGATTTATGTCTCTGTTTAAGGCCCAAACTTTACTAGACTGCTTACAATGAAGGAATAGATGTGAGATATTCTCACTACCCAAGTTATATCTCAAGCAAATAGGATGGATTTTTCCTCATTTTTTTGCAAGCTCTGGAACTATAGGGAGGGCATTGTTTAGGCATGAACATTTTGAACTTTGGTGGTATTTAAAATGCCCATATCTTCTTAATGAAATTATGGAGAGGATTGGGCTTTGATTATCCAATATCAATTTGCAAATGATCCCTCTACTCCAATGCATATACTCATTTAGTAACAAATTGACCATTCAGGGATCCATCCCATATAGGGTAGTTCGAGGAAAGCGTCAACCAACTTGAACTATTGAAATCAAGCTACATATTTTAGCACATGCTCCTTTGGTCACAAGAAAGGACACTAAGAATGGATTCTAGACTATAAAGTTTGGTAGAAATAATTCATTCACCCTTGTAACTTTTGCCTCAGCTTGTAGGTCTATAATACTTTGTCAAAGTTGGTACAGGCTTATACCCGGAATCCAATGATCCCTCCAAATATCAATATTTTGCCCATCTCAAAGTTTCCACCGAAGATGAAGCGTAAGCATATCCCCACCTATGAGAAGGCTTTTCATATCTAGGTCAGGTTAGATCCAAGACTTGCCTTCCACAGAGATTCGTTCCCTTCCATATTTAGCCTGGAGAACTCTAAGAACTAACATGCTTTGCATCCTTTTGCATTAGTCTCCAAAAAGACCAAGCTAGAAGTGCCTTGTTAAAAATTATAAGATCTCTAATACTAAAGCCACCATAACCTTTTGGAAGAGGAAGCAGAAACCGATCTTTGAAATGGATACCACTTTGGGTGTCAGACCCTCACCACCAAGATCTAAGGAAAGATTTTGTGACCTAGTCACTCACAATTACTGAGGTATGAAATAAAGACATCATATAAGCTAGTAAGGATGATAAGAAAGCTTGGATTAGAGTGAGTCGGCCTACATGGTTAAGCATGGTTAGACCCACAACAAAATGTAGACCAATTAGGAGTTCTGTACTAAAGCAGAAAGTAATTAAAAACCTTATGTGGTCAAAAATAGGCTCCTTCACCTTTAACATATGTATGGACAAAAAAGCTCATTGATCCTAGTATTCTTTTTTTTTTTTTTCTTGAACAGCGGGAACCTAATGTTGATGTTATTCCCACACAAAGCATTAGCCAATTGAGGCCTTTGAGACTATTAGTAATCAGTTTTGGTTTGATGCGCCCTACGTATCCTTATGCAAATTGCCATAATATACTCATCAAGACAACAAAAAAAGTTAAAAATAAATTGTTATATTGCATTTTGAACCACGAAATCGAAAAGCTTATTACAAGGGAAACGCGACGGTGATCCCCCCCACAACACACACATATATATATTGGTAAATTGCTTTGTCATTTACAAAGGCATCAGAGAAATAACATGTAAGAGAAATTAAATAAGAAAGTAGTGGCCGGCCGGCCGCCAATAGAGCAGGATTTTGGTCGTTGTGTAGGGTATATCTAGTTCAATTTTGGTTGTTGTTGTGAGGATAAAGGCGAACAGGAAGTCCCTTGGCCGGCATGGGCATGGGATCGACAACGATCTTCTCTTCACGGAGCAGCTTTTCCCACTTAAACCTCTTTACCAGATTGTGCATGAATACTAGGATCTCCAGCCGCGCGTATTCTTTTCCCGGGCACATCCGCGGCCCTCCTCCGAATGGCACGAAGGTGTACGGCGCCGGACCATCGCCCTCGAACCTCGACGGATCAAACTTCGCCGGCTCCGGGAAGCATTTCGGGTCCTTGTGAGTGGAGTTTGCGCTCCAATAAAGCTAAACAACACAATTTTTTTTTTGTATATTAAGTTTGCACTACGTTGAATAAAATCCATAAAATTGTTGGTACGGATTAGACAACTTTATAAAGTGAACAGTGCGAAATTACCTTCCAGCCCTTGGGAATGAAGAAACCTTCGAAGATAAAGTCACTGATGGCTTCCCTGAAAGCGCCTTGTAGTGGGGGAGCAATTCTCATCACTTCGCAGGCCACATTCCAGGAGTATTTCATCTTTTGTATGTCTTCCCAATTCAATGCTTCTCCTTCTGCTTTTGACTTGGCGATTTCCATTTGCTCTAACTCATCCAATACCGAAAAAAAGCTATCGTCAACTTTCCGTTCCAAAATTATTAATTAAAATAAAATTAAGAATTAGGCATATGGTTACACACACACACACATCTGTGTGTGTATGGGCGTATTTGATTTGTATCGCTTTCAACTTTATACACAACGTTTTAAATCTTATATTAGATCGTGTATGATTTTCTTATAATACAGTATAGTATCGGTATTGTATCGTACAGTCTTAAGTGTATTTATTTTAAATGAAATATTTTTTAACAATAGAAAAAGAATTTTATTAACAATCAAAACTTAATGGTACACAACTGCATTAACTAGACGTATACATACATACATACATACATACATACATACATACTATATATATGTATGTATGTATAATAATATAACATATCAACACCTAGAATATATCAAAATTTGATATTATAAGATTGAGAAGTGTAAGTTATGTGTATATAGATGAGTTAAGAGTTTTTATAATATAAATATTTTACTATATATATAAAAACCATAAATTTTAAGGCATGAAAAAATAAAAGTATAAGTTTTCTTTCAAATACCAATAAATATTTGTTATACTAAAATTAATCAATTATACATACTTATAATATATTTTACCTAAAATATTAAAAATTAAAAAAAAAATTATTTGAGTTGTATCGAGACAATACAGCTAGTAGGGCATGAGACGATTGATACACCTTAATATAGAGAACAACATTTGCTTTGACTATCCTGTATTATTTCTGTACTGGTTCCGGTACAATATGAAATTCAAAACCATAGTTATACATTTGATTTAGAAAAAAAGATTTGTTAGAACCAATTTTCAACTTTATACATTTTAATTGGAAAAAGTGAGGGTCACCATCAATTAATAAAGGAGTTTCACCACAATATAAAACCATAGGGTAAATGCCACAAGTTATCCTCAAACTATATCTCATATTGCTTAATCATCCAAAAACTATCAAGCGTTATACCAATTGTCCTCAAATTATTTAATTGTTACTTTTTCATCCTATTTAATGATTGGAAAAGTGGTGTCATATTACCAGCTACGTCATTTTTTCATTCATTTTTAATGGTTTAGTTGACAACAAGATGAAATAGTAATAATTAAATAGTTTGATGACGATTAATGCAACGTTTAATGGTGTCGGGATGATTAAACAATATTGGTATAGTTTAGGGATAACTAGTGTTATTTACCCAAAATCCTAAGTAACTTATTTATTAATATATGTGGGATTTAGGAGTCTAATAAAATTTCCTTTACGACCGCTACAAATAAAATATTTTAGATTTGTTCAGTGCAGCTGTAAGTTTCTTTGCTCTCGTGTTAATGAGATTTCTTGTACCCAGCAAAATAATTTATAAGAACTTGACTGGAAATCTGCAAATACTGTAAAACAATGCAGGTTATGAAGTAGTATATACGTACAAATACCTGTATAAACGCGATGATAGACCTCAGGAAGCTCCGCGAGAAACTTGACGATGAAAGTGCAAGCTGCACTAGCGGTATCGTGGCCGCCAATCAACAGCCCCAGGATCTTGTCGGCGATATCCAAATCCGTCATCGCCTCGCCGCACGTCATCATGTGGGACAATATATCCTGCGTCGCAGTCGCCTTCCCGGACTCCAGATCCTTCCTCCTCTGCTCGATCACCTTCAGCAATTCCCTACGTATCACCTTCGACGCCTTTATGCCTTTGTTGAATGGGGTTCCCGGCAAATCGACGGGCACTGAGATGATCCCGGAGGCAAGAAGGGCGAAAGGATCGGCGAAGGTGGCCACATGCGCCGTGTCCTCGATGCTGAGGAAGAGCCGGCAGGCTAGAAGGAAGGTGTATCTCTTGGCCAGGGGGAAGACACAGACCTCGCTTTTGTTTTCCCAGGCGGACGCAAAGTGTCTCTGCGCGACGGCGTCCATGACGGCAACGTACCGCTGCAGGGAGTCCGGTTTGAGGAACTGAGGGAGAAGCTTCCTCATCTTCTTGGCCTCCTCTTTGGAAGATGTTTGGAGGGAAGTCGGGAATATCTTGTTGACGGAGTCCGGCCACCAGGCGGTGACCAGCTTGTTCTCATTGGAGAACAAGAACTTGTTGCCGTCGGGGCCACAGAGGACGGCAACGGGCTGGCAGAGTATGCTAGTCTTGAACACCTGGGAGGCGTAGCGGGAGACACGGTCGAAGATGAACTTCTCCGGGTGGCCACGCCAGCCAGTGGAGAGAAATTCGAGACTCTCGCCGAGGAAGGGGAGGCCAGGGCGGCCAGGTGGGAGGTTGGGGGCGGAGTAGCCGGACCAGTGGCGGTGGAAGAGGAAGAAGAGGGACAATGTTACGAAGGAGAGGAAGAGAACGACCAGTGTTGCGTAGAGATGTTCCATGCTAGAAAATTAATTAAATTAGCGTTTTGATTTTGCGGGGAGAGAAGGGAGTGGGTTTGGCGGATTTTATAGAGCTAGCAACGCTCCTGCCGATTCTGGGTGGTGGGTTTGGCCTTGCCTGCCTCAGCCTCTTGTAAGTCAAACAAATTTAGGAAAATGCCAACTCTAATTAGATTAACCTCTACTGAACCAAATGGTAAGTGTGAATTTCACTGCCGAAAAGTCGATCACTAAACTGATCCGACTGGCCGTTGATTTTAATTGGTATATGGTTAATTTTATTCATTTAATGTAATTATAATGCAAAACTTAGCTTACTCTTTGAGCTTCCTACACATGATCATATAATGATAAGGGTACCCCAAGAAAGGCGAACACAACTTTTTCTAAAAGTTATTACACAGTAAAAAGGTTTACTATAATATCACCATATCATGGTTTCCATTTAACGGCCTTCTATATGCTGCTGTGGCAAGTTGTTGCAATATAAGTATCAGAAAATGGCAAAAATTAAGAAAAAAAATGGGGAAATGGAAGAACAACCGGTTAACCGGTTTAGGTGGTCGTAGGATTGTGGAATAGTAGATAAAATGGAAAAAAAAATATGATAAATAAATTGTAAAAAAATAGAAAATAAGTTGCAATTATTTCGATATGCTATTAAATAATTTATTATAAATATTTTTTTTTGTAGAAAGTTGTTGTGAAATATTTGTGAAATAAATGAAATCAATGACTTTTAAGGAAAAAAAAAAGAAAGAGAAGGACTCAATTAACATAAAAAATTGTTGGAAGGAAAAAATAAGAAATGAGAGTTAATGTGAAAATTATGAGTTAATGAAAATATAAACAGAGAGTTAGTGTATTAGTAGCAGGTACATTTGTTGGTAAAAGTAAATGCAAATGGAAAGGAAAGATGATGTAATGGAAAAATGTTAGTAGTGTTTAGAATCTATAAAATTTCCAATAATGTTCATCAATTTATTCCTACAATTTGATCAACACATAAAGAGGAGAATATACAACTTTCATCTCGTTGGTGTGGAAGACAAATACAAAATGAAGCAAGGCCTGGAGGATCAAAGGAAAAGGTCTTTCAAGCATATTCAGGTCAGTAGTAGTATTGTAAATTTTGGTATTTTCTTAATTTTGAAAAGTTGAAAGAAAATATTTTTAAAAGTTGTCATATGAACATGCTCTTGTTGGCAAGTAATCATTTTTCACAAAGTAGAATCGTTCTCTAAGAAACTAAATTGTCTTTGTATTGACTAAATCGTGCAAAGCTAGCATGAGTTTTTGTAATGAAATACGATAAACAAGATGTGAAGAACATTAAGAAAAAGAGATACAATGGATGAATATGCAGTTGAAATGTCAGAAAAGCTATTGATTATTGTACTTAAAAAATAATTAGATTTGGTGAAATAGCATTTATATTTAGTAAAAAGGGTTTTAAAATTAGAAAAAACATTTATGAGATATAAAAAGCGATAAAGGGGAAGAAAAGTGTTGGCACCATCATTTTGAAGGAAATAACACCTCTGCCCTAAAACTTTTAGTCCTTTGCCAAATCAACCCTAATACTTATCTAGTTTATAATCGAGCCTTAATTCCCCTAAAATGAACTGGTTTTAATTTAAGGGATCACTAGTTCACCATTAGGCCCTTGAAATCGAACCAGCGACTCCCTAAATGTGAACCAGTTCTCAATGGTTTACTTTCAGGAGTCACTCCTTCACCATTAGGCCATTGAACATGAACAAGTGACCCTCTAAATATAAACCAAGGGGTCACTGGTTCACCATCAAGCCCCTAAAAATGAACAAGTAACTCCCTAAATGTAAACTGGTTCTCCCTAGTTTGACTTTAAATGGCCACTAGTGAATTATCAGGCTCCCGAAAGTGAATCAATGACTCCCTTAAATATGAACCAGGATCCCCGATTTACCATTAGACCCATAAAAATGAACCAGTGATCCCCTAAATGTGAATTAGTCCTCACTGGTTTACTTTTAAGTGGTCACTGTTTCACCATCAGACTCGTGAAAGTAAACTAATGACCCCCCAAATATGAACCAATTTCATTGGTTTACTTTTATGTGGTCATTGGTTCACTATCAAGCCCCCCAAAAGTGAAATATTTACCCTTTGAATGTGAATTAGTGACCCCTTAAATGTAAACTATGGTTCACTGGCTCACCATCAGGCCCGTAAAACTAAATCAATGACCATCTAAATGTAAATCAGTCCTAACTGGTTTACTTTTAGGCAGTTACTAGTTCAGAATCAGGCCCTTGAAAGTAAACCAATGGCCCCTCTAAATGTGAATCGGTCATCACTAGTTTACTTTTAGGCGGCCACTAGCTCACCATTAGGCCCCTAAAAGTAAACCAATGAGGACCGATTCATATTTAGGGGGTCATTGGTTCACTTTCAGGAGCCTGACAATGAACTAGTGACCCCTAAAAGTAAACCAATGAGGACCAGTTCACATTTAGGGGGGTTACTAGTTCATTTTTAAAGGTCTGATGGTGAACAGATGACTCCCTGGTTCACATTTAGGGGAGTTACTAGTTTACTTTCTGGGGCCTGATGGTAAACTAGTGACTCCCTAAAAATGAACCATTGAAAACCGATTCATTTTTAAGGTTCTAATGGTGAATCAGTGACCTTCTAAATATTAACCAATAAGGATTGATTAACATTTAGGGGGTCACTGGTTCGCTTTTCTGAGGTCTAAAGGTGAATCATTGACCCCCTAAAAGTAAACTAATTTGGATTAATTAACATTTAAGGGGTCACTAATTCACATTCAAGGGACTAATAGTGAACCAGTTCATTTTAGTAGAATTAGGATTCAATTAAAAACTTCATAAGTTTTAGGACTGATTTGACAAAACACTTAAATTTTTTTTTCTCTTGTCAAATGCTTTTGTACTCAACCTAAACATTTTTGTTCTCCCCCAAATGCTTTTGTTACCAAGTCAAAAGGACCAAAGTGACCGCTTCTCTCAAAGTTTAAGGCTTGAATTGATGCATTTACAGTTCAAGGGATTAACTGTTTGAGTCACGATAGTTCAGGGGAGCAATAGGCATTTAGGCCATAAACAAATAAACTTGTACTTACATAAAAATTCAAGGGAAAAATCAAAATCAGTCCTATAATTATGCCTACTTTTCTAATTAAGTCCTATATTTCATCAATTTTCTATTTGAGTTCTATTACTTTACAAACATTATTAAAATTAGTCTTTTCCTGGTATTGAAGTTAGTCTTGTCCTGGACAGCTATAATGGGGTTCCCTATTTGGCATAAAATGGATATTTAACGAATACAGTTGGTGAATATGGGGCTAATTCTTAGCATAAATGAGAAAAAAAAAATAGAAACAAAAAACTTATAGCAACTTCTTTCACAAACATAAAATTATAAGGAGTTGATATGCAATTAGAACAACTTCCATATTTTTCTATCTTCACGCTTTCAAAACGTGAATCAAAAAACTGAAGTTTGACTTTGCAAAACCTGCATGTTGATTTTGCCAGCTCTGGCTTCATTGAGCATGTTATGGAACCAACGCCAAACACAATCAAAGACAACCAAGGCAAGTGGAAGGCATAGCTGGCAATAGGGCTTTTTCTTATTCGGCTTCTAATAGAATGTTGGGTGATTATAGGTGGTGGGTTTAGGGGTTTTTTGAGTCTCATTGGTCTTCTGTGCTACTAGTTTAGCAAGATTGTACAGCCGGCTTATGTTGTTGGCCATTGATTTTCCCATCATCAAATTAGGGCTGCAAACAAACTGAACAAACACGAGCAAACCATGTTCGTGTTTGTTCATTTAACTTTTAACAAACACGAACATAAATAATAAATGAACGTAACTTCTCTGTTTGTGTTCATTCATTTATTAATAAATGAACACGAATATGAATATGAACAATTAAAGCTGATTACTACTACCAATCTGAATTGGAGTGAATCTAGCAATGACTGACAGGGCAATAAGCGATGGTGAGAGAAATTATGGATTAGTTCTATAGGACATGGCTTGGTGCTACAACAGGTTCACATTATAAGGGAAACGACTGATTATGTTTGGGGAAAGAAAGACAATAGATTAATTTGAGGAAGATTGAAGCATAATAATGTATATGTGGAGTAGGTAGATACTAATAAAAATATATGATGCATAAAAAATATATATGTAATCATAAATGTACAGCCAATATATAAATAAGCAAACAAATAAATGAATGAATATAAATGAACAATAATCGAACAATTCATGATTGTAAATGAATGAATAAGACCTTATTTGCGTCCATTTGTTTAACTAATCAAATAAAAAAAATTTGTTCATGTTCATTTGTTTAATTAAATAAACAAACATAAAAGAACTCCTGCTGAATGATTCACAAATGGTTCACTGAAAGCTCTATTCATTTATACCTCTACATCAAATTCACAGGAAAGGCAGGAGATATGATTAAATTATTCCTTAATGGAAACCTGAAGGAGCAAGAATCTTTTGAGACAAGGTTTAAGGATGATGGACATGATCCAATCAGGGTCTAGGTAAGGGTTTTTTTGGCTAAAGATGGTAATTGTTCCTTGAGCAGAGATCTCAACAACATTTTGAGTTGAGATTCTATATTACTTGATTGTTGAAAAAAAAACTCAATTATTTGGAGAAAGCCTAGGTGCTTCTCATCTCTATTCTGCCACAGATGGTTCAGATTCTATTTAAATCTAAGAATTCAAAAGAAAAAAAAGTTTTAATGTATCTGAATTGAGTTGCTTTAACCCATGAATTTTTTATCTTTTCTCTACTCTCTTTCTTACTCTCACATCAATTCCACTTGCTTGCAACCTGAAAGATTCAGCCGCCTCATCACCCACCTATCTCTCTCTGTTCAAGACCCAGTTGCTGAACTTTAATTAGAGACCAAGAATCAAGAAGAAGAATACGAAGAGTTTTCTTAGACTAGGTTGGCTGCCTAAAATTTTCCTTGGACTTGCACAATAGAAAACATTCATTCTCTGTTTGAGAAAATAGTAAAGTGTTAAATGTTGAAGTCTGTCTTTCTTCTTAAGCTTTAGCATTCATGGGTTTTCTTTATATATGGATTTCAGTTGTTGTTTTCTTTAGTTTTTGATATGGGATTGATGCTTGCTCTGCTGTTTGTTTATTTTCAATGCATGAAAAAATCCTAAATATGGGTTTGACTTTTATCTTCATAGCTTCGTCAGCGGATGCTCTTGCTGCTTTAAATAATCTTCAAGCCTATGTAAGTACAAGTTGAAAATCAATCCATTTGATGAATCAAACATTTATTCAAGTTTCAATTCGAATAAAGTAGAAGTTACTGATGAACAATGACGGTAAATATAACTGTAGCTTTAGTCCAATTCGTGAGTTTTTATTCACATTTCAAGATGAAAGAGAAAGGGAAACATAGAAGTTGTTTCTAATTGCATATTAACTCCCTATAATTTTGTGTTTGTGAAAGAATTTTTAAGGAGTTTTGTGTTTCTAATTTTCTTATTATTTATGATGAGAATTGGTCCCATATTTACCAACTATACCAAATTAAATATTTGTTATTTGACAATTAGGATTTCCCATTAGGACCATCTAAGATAGATCTAGCTTTGATAACGTTTATGAAGTAATAGGACTAAAAAAAATATTGATAAGTCTTAGGACTTCATTAGAAAAGTAGGCAAAGTTATAGGACTAATTTTGATAATTCACCAAAGATCCTGTAATGCTATTAATACTTAACGCAATCAAGTAAAAAGTGACAGATGGTAGGAATTTAGAAACTTTTTTTATGGCATCCATATATATTAATTTTTTTATACACCATACTTATAAAAAAAATAAAATTTTAACTTAATTTTGATATATTTATGAAAAAATAATTTTAACTATTTATTGTTATATAATTTTATTTTTTTCTAGAAAATGATTTATTGAAAAACCTCAAAGGGCCTCAAAAGCTACATTAGTGAGGGTATCTTATTTTACTTCTTTTCTTAAATTAATAAAATCATTTGATAAATTTTAAATGGATCCATATAAAAATTTACTTAATCTTTTATAAAGAAATTAAAAATTTACTAGGGTTAATGAACATCGTAGTGCTACATGTAGATCCGTCTATGGCAAGCAAAAGTTGACTGCAATTTGCAGTTGTACTTTTTTTCAAGAGTCTGTGAGTTCTGCTTTCAATGCTGATGGACAATTAGGTTGAAAAATCCCATGTTCTAATTTTGGTGGGTCACTTACTTTCATTTAAACTCATGATGATGCATCTATTCTGATTGATTGTCTTCAAGCACCATTGATGAGGAAAGCCTTTAGACAATGTTGGATAACTTGTAACTTGTTGAATCTCCAAGTGTGGCATAAAGAGTATGGCATATTGAAAAAAAAGACATAAGATGCTACGTTTGTTATTGACTATAAATGTTTATTTGCTAAATCAGATCATCTCCTCTTGCAATAATCAACTGTGTATAAAATTGTGCATTGAAAAATATACATTCATTTATGCCTAACCATATAAGCTAGATGATAGAGATTAGATATGTGAATCACACAGGTTGCCCCTTCTTTTTGACTAGCAAGTATAGATCATGGTCATGCTTCAAATATTGAGGTTGGTCTCTTCCACTCAACCACTACTTAATACTAAACATTGTAACCAACATTGAGATTGCAAAGTTGAGAAAGATACAGATCTCTTTTAGAGCTCCATGTTATAACCTTGCTTATTACTAAACACACTTGTATTGTTTCTCATCCAGATGACCAAATCTTGTTTTCTGAAGTCGAACATAGACTAAACTTAATGGTAGGTCACTTTCCTTATTATTTTGTCCTATCTGAGTCGCATGCCTTCATTCTATCTTTAGTAAGAACCTATACCTTATATAGCATGTCTTATTGAGATCCTTTCTATCATTTAGGCAATTAACTTTGACAAAAATGAATGTGTAGTTTGTAATGCACAATTTCATGCCTAATTGATTATATTAAAAAAAAGATGACCTCATTCAACAAATAAATACTTACAATCAATTATAAACTTAGCATCTTATGTTTTTTTTCTAGTTATGTAGGTTGCATTTGCTAGGGATCAGCAAATATCTAAGTGTACAGGTATGATAGTCATATGATATACCTATATATTTCACCCATTTTTGTACTAAATTGTAGCCAACTTTTTAGATCTCATTTTACATTTGTTGTTTTGTAGGTTATGATGCATAATTAGAAAGATTTAGTGGATAGTTGAACAAATATAGGGCATAATTGCATAATGAAATGAAGTTGAAGAATAACCAAAAGAGGAAAAAAAAACAAATAAAAGAGAAGAGCTCAATGGAATTGCATCTTCCAAACAGTGTGATCGCATTAAGGGAACAGTTGGGGGAAATGTGGACGGAGACTCAAAATGTGATCACATCTTCTAGTAAATGGGATCACATTAAAAGACTTCAAACCAAAATCAGCCTGAGGAAAAGATGATGTAATTGCATCTCCCATGGAGTGTGATCACATCGTGCCCAAATTGTGCATGGGGTCCATTTCATGACTAGAAAAGATTTCTACATGTGGCTTATAGATTTCAACTACCTACATTTTTATTGGAGCTTAGCTTGAAAAGAAGATGAATAGGGCTAAGATTTGAAACAAAAAAAAAACAACTTTGGACCTATGTTTTATTATTATATTCTTTTTTTGTAATGCTCACAAAATCCTACGTGATTTAAGCCTTGGGCTACGAGGAGAATTTTTTTTCCAATTTGGGAATTGAGCTCATTGAGCTCGGGAGACACTAAATTAAATGGGACTGGGGAGTATGATGAGTGTTGGACACTCTTAGAATTTAATCTTGGCGTAGACTAAGCAAAATGATGAAAATATAAGGCGAGGGACTTAATTGGACAAAGGGGACTTTTGGTGATTGGGCTCAATTGCCCAAATACGATGAATTGAGGGACTAAGGGGGGGATTAGCCAATTTTAAAGGCATTGGATGCCATGGCTGCCATCTCCCTCCATTTCCCATTATTTTAATCCACCTCCCCTCCAACTCATCGCTTAGGATTCCTTCCTCCACTTACTTGTCCCCTACTTTTGACAAATTCACCCAACTTTCACCAAAGTCTTTAAATTTGTCTCCCACTTTGTCTCCCCCTTACCCTATGTGAATCACATGATTTCCCTCACTCTTCCCTCCATATGAACGACCATTACATGCCCAAAAACACTCCAATTACTTCATTTAACTCTCCTACATCTCTCTCTACAATTTCTCACTAAAACTCCTTCATTTTCTTTCTCAAATTTTGCCTTAAACTCTAAAACACTCTTCCAAACTTCTCTTTCTTCTACATTCGGCCAAGACTCATTCTTGAGCATCCTTGAGATTTTACCAAGTGTTCTTGGTGTGTGCAAACTTTTAAGAACACCTTGAACAAGAATCAAGAAGCAGATTGAAGAAAGGAGACATTTTTTGAAGTCATCAATCGAGAGGAGTTTCGGCCAAGTCTTATTCTTGGCATTCTTATGTTTGAAATTTGTGTTCTTGATACACATAAGCTTCTAAGGCCTTCCAAGGCAAGGAATCAAGTGGTGGATTCAAGAAAAGATGAACGTGAGCTCTAAGGAAATCAAGCCAAAGGATTCGGTCATACCTTCTTTGGTTGATGTATTGTGTGTTCTACCAGGTGTTCTTGGTATTTCCTATATTTCTAAGTTATGTCAAGAAAGAATATGGCTTGCAAACTTTCTGCCCTTGTAGGATCTTAAGCTAGAACACAAGTTCTAGTTATAACAAGCAAGGAAAAACAAAGAGCTAAGCTTCTAAAGCTTTCAGGCAACAAAAGTTGTTAATAGTTTTGGTAAGGATTCTTATACTCTTTGAGTAATCGGGCCCTTAGGTGATAGATATTGGATGTCATGTGATCCTAAGAAGACTATATAGGGCTATGTTTTGTTTCTTAGGCAACTCCGTACTAGCTAGCTCCGTGCAAGCATTACGACTAGGAATTGAGTTGAGTCCGCCAACTCAATTCCCAAGCATAAAGAGCTCAGATTTTAAAATGGATTAATAAAATGGTTAACCTATGAAATGAGAAATGCTCTGCCCTTCAAGGTGATAAGGTGTTAAGTGGTGTGTGTGTGTTGTATACTTCTATGTTTGGTTGTGCATGCTAACCCCCGATTATTATTGTTATTGTTATATGCATGTACCTGTATCTTCTTTGTTTTAGTGTTTTCTTTGCAGGAGCATAGAATATTTGTTGCCATGTTATTCTTGGCTATATTAGGCTTTGGAAGCCATATGTTAAGCTCTGGGAGCCATACAGAATTCTTACTGAGTTTTACTCACCCGCCCTTCTCTACTTCATGTAGAAAAAGGAGTATTTGAAAGGCACCAAGGTTAAGAGTATTTTATACTCTTTCTGTGGTAAAGGTATTATGCATATGTATGGTATTTGTTCAATATTCTAAGTATTCTAAGTGTTATTGGTTACTTGTGTAACAAGCTAATAAGTGTGAACTTTATGTGCAGGACTTGGAGTCTAGATTGTGGGAACAAAGTCTCTAAGGTGGAAATGTGTTCTATGTGTGATTTGCCATGTATATGCATGTGCTATGTATTTTGGTTTGTCTTAAAAACCAAATTTGTGATTTTAAGTGCTTATGAACACTTTCTGGTACTTAATTAAAATGGCATGCTAAAATCAAATCTAAGTATATTCGGCCATGTAGTATGTCTATGGCATATATATGAACTCTTGGACATTCTAGTTGATAGTCATCTTTGGGCCTAAGTAAAAAGTTGATAGATATGCATGATTATGTGTTCTAAGCACATGTTGAAATATGGAATCATGTATGTCTTGGCCTTATATGTATGTTTAAAGATGAAAATTAAGTAATCATGAACTAAAAAGGAAATGCATGCCTATAACGAGCTAAAATGGTAACCAATGAAATTAAAGACATGTATGTGTTTACGTGCAATAGTGGGTTACCAAGACACATATGAGTATACAAGAAGTATGCATCATAAACAAGTTTCTTTTTCAAAACTTGAATTTGGTGTTTTGGTTGCCATGCATGTACTTGGCTATGTTTGGATAACGAGCTTGAAATGAAAACACAAGTTCCACATAAGTACTAACTTGTTTCCAATAGCACAATATAAACCTGTAAGTAAATACTTAATGAGCTAGTACTAGTAATGTCCTGGGAACATGCCCATATGTTTTAGAAATGAATAAATGCCCATTCTATGAAATTCCGCTGCATGATTAAGTAATTGGGCCCAAAATGGGCTAAGGGCTAAGTTGGGCATGACATTTTGTGCCTCTATAGTGAGTTCTAGACTTGTCCTTGAGTTTTTTTTTTTAGCCTAAATTGTTGGCGGTGCTTAGAGATTTTTGGAGAGCAAAGGATTTACATTTCAAGGGTTATTATTGGTTCTTTTTTTTTTTTTTTTTTGAATTTACCTTGGAGATATTGTATTCTAGTTTTATCTTTTTTTTTCAGTTTAAGTATAAAGTAAATTTTTATACACTTTCTATGGTTATAATTGCTTGACAATGTTATGTTTTGTTGATTGTATAGATGAATGTCTTTGATTTTCCACCAATGCTTGTTTTATCTTCTCTTTTTGCTTCATGGAATACTAACTGATAGATGGCCATAATCAATTAGCCATTAGATTCACCTTAATGCTTGCAAAAGGCTAAGTGGAATTAGAACTATAAAAAGATGGTAGTAATAATGGGCAAAGTTGATAAACTTGTCTAGGTTACTAGGTTGATAGAAGATTGAACATAGTAAAGCCATCTTCTATGTTAGTAATAGTGATGAAATTCTTTGCTAGTTTAAAGTATAGAAAGAGTTCCTTGGCTTGGGAGAGTAAGAAACCAACCATTGTCATCATCAACAAATAGAAAAATAAAGACTTTGCCTAGTCAAGTAATGAAGATTATAAAAAGTGCACCTAGCCTAAGTAGTTAGAAAACCCTAATTTGCATTGTGTTCATTGTTTTAGTCATAATAATAGTTTGAGTAATGCTTCGTAGTTTAGTTAATTTACTTAGTTAAGTAAAATTTCTTTGTTATTTATTTAGCTAAAATAGATCTCAAAGTAATGGTAATTGTCAATCAGTACAACTAATCCTTGTGAGAAAAATACTCACTCACCATATCTACACGTGTCCCATGAGTTTGTGGATAGAGGTTTTAAAACTCACAATGTGGCAACATAAGAATAAATATGCATGAAAATGGACTTAGGTGACAACTTTTGGAGCATGAAATAAGCTACTTTGTGATATAGGCATAGCATGTCCATGTATTTCCATGGTCACTGTCATCATCAATCTTGTGCTCACTATTTCCAATCTAATACAGACAATGTTTCATTTCTTCCCTTTTATGAAAGATGGTTCAGAATCTTAAGCAAATCTAGAGACCAGCAATCCAAATCCTTAAAGCCACTATCTTCCACCCACTTTTGCTCATTCTCTTTGCAATTTCTGAATCTGAGTTCAACTCCATGGGCCCATTTTGGCGACGATGGCTTCTTTTTCACCATTAATGTTAAAGGCAAAAAAGGAGGTTGTCTGTTAGGGAAAGACAACAGCCTTGCTTTTTTGTTTTCTTCTTCTTCTAATTCTCCATCATCCTTAATTAGCTTCCATGCCCCCATCAAGCTCTGACTTATTCAATGATACTTTTTTAATTCAGCATTTTCCTATAACTAATTCCCTTGGAAAAAAAATTACGCCCAGTAAGGCGCAGATTTACCTCTAATTACACTAATATATCTTCTCCATCTCATTATAATTGACTCACTTCAAAATTATTGTTTTATAAATGAATGACATTTTTTCATAATTCTTATGAACAAAATTTTTATATGAAGTCATTTTTCCAATTTCACTTATGTTAATATGTTATATATATTCATTTAACCTAAGTTTTTTTTAATGTAACCATGTGATTTTTTTTGCAAACAATGTTTCATTCCAATTAAAAGTGAGTCGACTAACATATTATAAACCAATAATGACATAAGACTTTAAGAAACAATAGGAACATAAAATTTGCCACTAAAAGGCTACTTATTTCGTGATATTGAAAGAAAAGAACATTTTATGTAAACCAAAATAAATCTGAAGTAGATAACTCATAAATAATTGAAACAAAGCCTAAATAAAGCATGACCAAATAATTAAAATGAACAATAGATGATCCAACCAAGTAAAAGGTGGATCAACCCATAATAGTAGACCAACCAACATAAAGTCTAATACAAGTAGTAAATAAAAAATTCTGATGCCATCACTCAATCCATTATTCAAGAACACCTCATCATTGACACCTACAATTTTTCACCCTCTAGCTTCTGCCTGATCTCCTAATAGTGGAAATAGATCACCCAGATTTGTTCATCATAAAGTGTCGGACAAACGAAATAATGATCTTACTAATGGTGATAAATGAGTTTTGTGAAGGAGAATAAGAAAGAAGAAAATGTGAAAAAAAAATGGGAGGTGGTTGATTGGGTGAAACAAAGACAATAAATCACCCGGCCAGGGCTGGATTGAAATTCAATCGCAATTGGAAATATGGAAAAGAGATGAGTGAGACGATGCAGAGAAAACATATGGAAAAACAACAGGTGTTAGCTAGGGTTTTTTAGCTCTTTAATCATGTGATTCAATTAAAGATAATTGTGGTAATAACATAGTTATGTATCAAAAATATTCAATATTCATAAGAAAAGAAAAGTCTTAACCATTTTACCATGCAGGCAAGGGGTAGTAATATATGATTAACTTGAGGAAAGACTATTAATCATGATTAGTGACTCAATGTCCATTTGCTCATTAGCTCATGCATATTTTCAATTTTTTATTCTAGTTACTGTCACCATGTATGTGAGTGTGTGTCTGTCTGTATGTATAATTTTGGTTGTTTCAAAATATCTCGTGTTGTTGGTGTTTTTAGGTGGTTATTATTATTGTTATTATTTCATTTTATTTTACTACTATCTATCTATATATACATGAAAGTACAAGGGAGTGAAAAAGAAGTGGCAAATAGCACAAGGGTGGTGGGTAAATGGCTGTTTGGGTCCTTTAGGTTTTCCATTTGTCATGTGAGGAACTATGAGATTTAATATATCTCACGTTAGTAATGTCTGGATTGGTGACACGTGTCTAACTTTGATGGTATAATTATAGTAATAGTCTTTGGAATGTGAGTTTGAGTTATATAGGTACTTGATGTTAGAGAATTTTCACTTACATCCATTCTTGTTAAAGGTTGCTTTGTGATTTGTTGTTAATGTTTTTTCCTATTTTATAGGATGTTACTGCATTGTAATATATAGATGATCGAGTTTATTGGAATTGTTGGTTGCATTCTAATATGTGAAATTTTTATCAATTTCTTAGATTTGGTATGGGCTTATATTGAAAGTGGGAAAGAAGGGAGAAACAAGGTATTTAAGTTTTCTATATTGGGTTAAAAACTTTAATCCTTGATATGTTGGCTTGGTTATCATTGAAGGTATGAATCGTTGAAAGTCAGCAATTTTGTCCATTTCACCAAAAGTGCCAAACAAAACATGTATACTCTTCCTCCCCTCTCATGACCATAAATTTCAACAACCGAAGACACAAACGACATCTTGCACCCCTCTCTTCATATACTCACCATGCCATGTAAAAAATAAAACAATAATTTTTGTTTACCAGATTTTAGTGTATTGTACTATTTCCATATGCAAAACATGCAAACCCTATTTCTTCATTACACCATCAAAACAAAAAGGAGTAAATTTCATGAATGGTCCCTAACCTTTAGTCATTGTTTCCTTTTAGTCCCTAACCTATTAAATATTCTTTTTTAGTCCTAAACCTATTAAAACATTTTTTTAGTCCTAAATCTGTTGAAAACGTTTCATTTTGGTCCCAATTTGATGAAATTTGTTAACTTGAAGCATTTGTCTGATAACAAATTTTTTAAATCATAATTTAAACTATCCGGTAACTGTCTTATAATAAATTTAATATGTATAATAATTTTTTTATAGTTAATAAAAAATTTAAATCTATTAATTTAAATTATCGATGTACTGTAAAAAAATATTAAACTATTTAAATTTACTGAAAGATAGTTACCAAATATTTAAATTAGAATTTCAAAAGTTTCAGTCAAACAATTATTCTAAGTTAATGAATTTCATTTAGTAAGAGACCAAAATAAAACAATTTTAATAGATTTAGGACCAAAACATAACATTGAACATTCAATAAGTTAGGGATGAGAAGGAAACAATGACTAAAGGTGAATGACCATTTATAAAATTTACTCAAACAAAAAATATTCCGGTAGCACTAACACGGGACACCGTTTAGTAATCTTTATTGTTAAGTATTATTATGCTTACCTGGAGCTTCTTTTCACATATGGGATGGAAAGCTGATGGAAATTCAGATAATTATTCTTACTTGGAGCTTTTTTTCGCAGATGGAATGGAAGGCTGATGGAAACTCAGATAGTGGATATGAACATAACTTTTGAACATGTATGGACCTATGGCCACTCCATTTTGGTCATGTGCAAGTCGTAAGGCTAATATAAAGTGCTTTTCTCACGAATTTCTTGGTAAACTCGACTAACAACCATCGCGGTTCCTAATTTCCAGTCAGTAGCCGAGGTCAACATGACTTTTGACAGAACTTTGGCCACCCAGGCAAGCGTCAGGCCCAATTTATTTAATTTATTTTTTATATCTCATGCATGAAGTTATTTTTCTCTTCCGGATTACAGTACAGCAGAAAATCGTAACAGAAATTTTATAGGAAAATCTATCATATGCTTTCACACCGATCTATCTACTTAAGCCTATTCTCGTATTTTTTTAATATACAAGAGAAGCAATAAAAAAAAAAAAGATGCTGCTACGTTATATGTGGAAGAAATATACTGTTGCATAATTATGACCAACAAGCAGCGATTAAATTTCTCCATTGTAGCAACAATGCTTACCAAGGACGGACTTAAGAGAGTTTGACCACGAAGAACCTCCAATATCTATGAACAGTCTGATAAGATGGCAGTATACCCGAGAAAAAAAAGTTACTGTAGTTTTAACTGCCCTTAATAATTGCTTACAATTCCCCTGCCAAAGCTGATC
Source organism: Aquilaria sinensis (assembly GCA_005392925.1). Classification (NCBI taxonomy): domain Eukaryota; kingdom Viridiplantae; phylum Streptophyta; class Magnoliopsida; order Malvales; family Thymelaeaceae; genus Aquilaria; species Aquilaria sinensis. The sequence goes on along the minus strand of SMDT01002803.1, from coordinate 667,486 downwards.
AGCAGTACCGTCAGACTTTCCTTTTGATAATCTCGTGATTTGAATTTAGTATTTGATCATTAACTAGTCAATCATAAGAAATATTGATGGATATTAGACCAATAGACAGTTTTTTATGTAGTATATGCTTCTAGCAATTAGTTTGTGTGTAGCACTGGATGGGGGCCAGGATGGGGGAGGAAGTCCACCTAAACAAGTACAAATATATGATATTTAAACCTAAAAGTTAGTTACCCATCTTAATAACTAATATATTATCTTACGCTGTGTGTAGTGAGATTTTCTTTGGGATTCTATACATTAATATTTAACTGGAAGCGTTTTGTTTTGGTTTAATGATAAAGAGTAGAGGAGATTTGTATCCCGATCATTTCATTTTCAAATACTCCCTCCCTCAATCTAAAAATGCTTTCTACCTTTAACTATTTTGCAAATATATGATTGATAACGTGCAACACAAGTAAGGTAGACATATTTATCCAAATATGCATCGATAGAAGGGCATATTTGAGAGAATATGCATAATTAGCAGTGATAGATCTAGAAAATTCTTGTAGTAGGGTCGCTATATAATTAGCTTTGTGTATAACAGACTTTGTTTAAAAAATGAAATTCTAAATTGAATTTTGAGAATTTTGGAAATAAAGTGTTAACTGTACTTCAATTTTAATTAAGTTTTAATTCATATGAAAAGAAATTATTTCAATTTGCTTATTTTATTAAAACATTGAGATCCATTTTATAAATTTTAGTGAGGCCCTCTTAAAAGATACTCCTTTTGGTCCTATACCTATTAAGTAATTTGGTTTGACTTGAAGATTAAGAAAGTGTAAAAAGTTTATATATTGTTTTCACTTTACACTTAACTATTTTTAATGTAAATTTAGAAAGTTAAAAAAAATTAATATTGAAGTGATAGTTTTGAAGGATACTATAGTGTAATTTAGAATGTGGGTGTATTCTTTTCAAAGGTAGGGTATATTCTTTTCCTATTTGTTTCCATTATGTTGAAACATGAGCTTTGACTAACGCAACTAGACTGCTAACGGAGGAGTTCACATTTTTGTGGGCAGGTAACAAATAATTCGGTAGGAGAAGAATAATTTTTTTTGATAGAAAAGAGAAGAATAATTAGACCTATAATTAATTGCTGCAATAGATACGGATAGCTAGCAGTCAATGGCAGGATCACGCAGAAAGAAATACTCGCCCATGGCATATATATGCATGTTTTTTGTTTTTGTTGTCGACGAATTCAGTTTTTGTCAAAACCCCGCGTTTTAATGTTCAATTATTGAAAACCATGAACGAGGAAACAAACAAATAAAATGACACAAGAGCTTACATCAAAAATTAATAATATTAGACCGGAAGTGACAGGCCACTATCCGGTAATCTTATTATTACAACGACTAACAAGAGGGTTAATTACAATACCCTCCCCCAAGGTCTAGGAATATCGCACTTTTTTCTCTCTTGTTTCAAAAATATATATTTTTAATTTTTTTTATACTACCCGATAGCAACTATGTGGTATTTTTTTTATAGTTAATGGACATTTTAAATTATTAATTTTTCATTCCCCTAAATGTAAAATAATTTTCTTAAGAGAGTAAAGTGTTAAGCATGAGACAAAAGGAATATTTTTGAAATATGAAAAGAAAAATGTAATATCACCTAAACCTCTTTAGACAAATTGCAATTACGCCTATTGAATGAACTTGCTATGCTTTTTCAAACATGTAGCCAAATGTAAACCTGGCTTATATTAAGGTTAAAGTTACTTAACGGTCTATTACTTCCCAGCTGAGTAATAGACAAATCTCCTCTATTAATGTGGAGTGAGATTCTCTTTGTGATTCAAGGGTCCACCTCAATGGAAGAATGAGATATATTTATCATTTGGATGAGTAAAAACGGACTGTTATTTTTAGATTTTCCCTTAGATTAAATATCACACAAAAGCAGGCGGTTGATTATTATGATAATTAATTGAAAATATAAAAGTTTTATTAGTTTTTAGGTAAAAGAGTAAATATGTCATTCATCTTAGGTCCAGAGAACAAATTGCCAAACTAATGTATTTTCTGAGACAAATATATCATTAATATTGTCTTTCCCGGCAAATAAGCGACAACCAGCAAAGGTGTAAGTTAACATGGACACCATCAATACGAAATGCTAGAAAAAGGGTGAATCTTGCTCCGCTATGCAGGGGGAGAGCATCTAATTAGAACTTAAATCATTTATGATGTTAAAAAATTTTATTAGAGTTTAATCTTAGATTTATTATATCCAATTCCAAAAAAGTAAAATTGAAACTAAATTGGACATGCTTGAAGGTCAATTATACAAGAGAAAAAAAATCCCTTGTTAATAATATCATTCACCGGGTAATTTGTCCTAATATATTACATCAATGGGCTGTTTGCCTATTTTAAAAAACATCAAGGACATATAACTTTCTCAATAAATGCAGCAGTAGGCAATGTAGGCTTGTCTTACCACCCGCCGGGTGTACATCCTCCCACTAATAAAATTTCTTAATTTTCTAATGGCCTAAATTACAGCTGTCAGAAGTTGGAAATTTTCAACATGTAGATTTGTTGGAAAAAGGGGAAGAAATTTTCTAACGATCAAGCAGTTAGATGCTGAATTTCATATTTTCCCCCATGATACTATTTTATTTTATATATAAATAAACTAGATTAATTTTATGTGGTTATTGATCTCAGTCACGCAAATGAGTTGTCATAGCCTAAAACACTCATGGTCTGGTAGTTCATAAATTTAAATAACAAGCTAACTAACCAACAAAAAAAGCTACATGAAGTGCATGAGGCAGCAACTTTAGAAACGATCTTAGGTTATATAGCCTGAAATTGTATATTAACTTTCACACCAAAATCATAATTTGAGCTGAGAGTTAAATAAGAAGTTTTATTTTACAACAAAAACATAATTATAAGACTTGAAATTTAGTCTTGTAATACAAAACAACTTTGTGGTTTTAACACATCACAAGACTTAAAAGTCTTCATCCAAGACTTGATTCTTCAATGCAGCAAAACTAAGGGAGCCAAAAATTTTCTCACCAAGCAAAACCAACCACAATAGCTAAAACCACTATACTCAAACAGCACCAATAGTTATTGTTCAAAAACTCAATAACCAAAGTAGTATACCTATTACTTAAAGTAAAAACCTGACTTGCAGGCAAACTTCGGAGGAACAACTCAGTCTTTTAAGTTAAACATCAGTTAAAACCTGCAAGGTAAAAGGGGGAATGAGTTTTCACTTGAAACTTAGTAAGAAAAACTACTTATCAGTAGCTCCTAGAACTAATTCCTGCATCCAAAAAATAACAACACAACCAACAACAAACAATATATACAAAATACAATAATAAGCTAAACCCACAGCAACAAAATGTATAAGCGAATAAGGAAAATAAATAAAAATACAATGCATGATGAATGATGTATGATTAATGTTAAAACAAAATAACCACAATGACCTTCGAGGTCTAGCAAGTAACCCAATCATGCCTCCACCTCAAGGCACCACAACAATGAGCTATAATTTCAAACCCAATGAGATCCCAAAGGGATATCCAAGTGCTAGCCAAGCACCAAGGATCTAGTCCATCTCGGGTCTCAGTTACCTACTCCTATACAAGCTAGCTAGCATAGTTTCACAACCAAGATGCCCACTTAGGTATCTAAGATGGCACCTATCCATCTAACTACAATTCATACTTTTCAACCAATTGGCTAGATGTCCTTTTTGACATCCAACAATTCAATTGGCTACTAACAATTCATAAATTGGCAATTTGCCAATAGTTTATTTCCAAACTCTCCCTCTTACCAAGGAAATTCCAATTTTCTCAACTTACCATTCTTAATCACAAACATTTAAAATAAAACCTTCAACAAAACAAATAAGGAATTTAAAGCTAGAATTTACAAATAAGTAAATGTTCCTTACTTAATTACCAACGTTGTCTATTGACAACACAAAACATTTAGTCCAATAAAGCACCATAAGAATATAGTGCTTAAGCCACAAACCCAGCCTAAACCAGCAACCAACTCTCTAAGTCTCCAGCCCTTTAATAGCTCAGAACACTTATTTAATCCTCTTTAAATACCAAAATTGGAGACTGATGGCTTAAAACCTGCCATTACCTTACTTGACAAGTAAAGTACATCTTACTTAACCCAATCGAGGCATACAGCTTTAATCCTAGCAAAAAATCATCATTAAAGCTCTGATTCCAACATTTTTTCTTTAATTTCCAATCAACTCCTCCTTTAGATGAGTTAAGAATAAAAAGCATATTATCTTTGAAGCTCTTTGACAAGTGCCAGACATGTTTCTCACTTGTACATTGAGTGGGGTTTAACCCTAACTTAGTCCTTCATCTCCTCAATTGTTGTCAGGTTTTAAATCTATTTAAATAGCTCCTTGACCGAGACTTGCTAGATTCTTTCTCAATAACCTATTTGACACTCAAACTGGTCAATTAAGTCCCCCCAACACTTCTTTCTTGTTAATTAGACCACCAAATTCCAATTCAATATTCATATTTTTTACTCCTATTTTATATTAGTTGGCATTTCTACGTTTTTTGACTAAAATTTGACTTGAATATATTCATATTAATATGTATTAAAAAAAATTTAAAAATAATTATTAGAAATTATAATCTTTAAAATTCCATTTTCAAATAAAAAGTTCATATTTTTATAATAATTTTTGAAAAAAATAAAATCATAAATTAATTAGTGTAAATAGTAAAATTATCAGCTTTTGTGAAATAGATGGAGTATTTTATACAAGGCTGTCCTTTTATTCTTTTTCTTGACAAACAAGTCACACACTTCACAATTTGTTCAGAACTTCTGAACTTCGATCAATTTAGTCCTCAACTCTTAGAAGTCCTAACAAACTACTTCACCTTTTTACAAAAAAAAAAAAAACCCATCCCTGGGTATATTTAGAGTATGAGTGTACCATGAGTTCAACGAACAAGTACAACGGATTTTAGCATAGCATACAACACAACAAGCAACATATTATGAGTAGAAGTTAGAGCATCTTAGGAGGAGGTAGCGAGCTGAGCTGGAGTACATATGTAGATCACTTAGCATTCCTCTGCCTTCACCTACCCATGAAAATCTAGATGACTTGGGATCAGATGGTGAGGGGATGGGGTCTATTTGATTTATTGCTAGATGAGGTATTTCACTTGTTTGTGTCCTATCGAACTTTATTCCACCACTATGATGACAGAAAGACTATGTACATTGATGTTGTCTAACTATTGTTATGATGTTAGTTAGTGTAATATTGCTAACATTATTATGTGTAAGATTATATAACATACTTTATTTTTGTGGATGTTTATGATTGTGTGTTGTATTTTTGTCAATTTATGTGGTTGTGTGTTGCAGGTAATTTGGCTATGGTCCCTCAATTAATTTATGATCCAAATAAAGCTACAATTACACTGTCCAACAGCTTTGACCATTGGAATTGTATAGAATTTCCAACACCTGGCCATTGGAAACATGCAACGACTTGAACTATTACAAATATCTAATGGCTAAACCATTAAAAACTATTAACAGTCAGGCCATTGATATTTTCCAATTGCTAAGCGGTTGGAAATTTCTAACAATCAAGCCATTGACATTTTCCAATGAACCAAATTGTTGAAAACCCATAGATGTGTGGGATAAAAAAAGACCATTGAAAATTCTTAATGGTTGTATTAGCAACGGTTGGCCATTGAAAACTACAATGGCTTTCATTCTGGCCATTACAAAAAAAAAATTCCAACATATGGTTTGCCAACAGGCCATTTTCCAACGGCTTTGTGTTAGAAATAATGAGTTTCCAACCCGAACCCATTAGAAAAACCTTGGTTTTTTGGTAGTGTCTCAACTTAGTACCATTAATTTAACATCCATTTATAATAATTTGTTTAATTTTGATATGTATTTGTCTAGTTTTGAGATATATTTATCTAGTTCTGATACGCATTTGTCTAGAATGAAGATTATCTTGTCTAGACTTGAGACACATTTATTTCATTTTGATTGTATGTTTATTCCTGTGATACATTTATCTGGTTCCAAGATGAATTTATCTAGGATTAAGATTACCTTGTCTAGATTTGAGATACAATTATTTTACTTTAATTATTTATGTTTTTTAAATTCATTTGTCTAGTTAATTTGGATAAGCATTTGCCTAGATTTGAGATATATTTATTTTGCTTGATTGTATATCTATTTCTAAGATTCATCTATATAGTTTTGGGAGATAAATTTGTCTAGTTCAATGTCTAGTTCCTATAAGCATTTGTTATAAGATTGAGATCATTTCTTTTTTGATTTTAGATAAATTATTTCACTTTAATTGTATGTCTATTTTTTATATTTATTTGTTTAGTTATAAGATGTATTTAGGCAAAAGGAGCAAATTTTCCGGTAAAGTTTTATGGGGAGAGTTGTTTTGCCATTGAACTTTTTCGGTTGACAAATTTGTCATTAACATTTTTATTGTGGGAAATTTTGTCAATGGCCGCTAAATGGTAGGAATATTCTATTTTTTTAAAGAATATTCCATAACACAACTCTTAAACTAATCCCTTAAAGTTTTTTCTTTAACCCCAAGTTACTTAAACCACCCAAATGAGTCAAAATCTTGTGTTTGATAACACATCCTCTTTGCTAAGCCTTCTTATTTTTCATCTTCTCTGTTGTCACCGAGCAACCCTCCATCGCCACTACTATCAAAGATTTATTTTAGAACTATAGTGCATCTGGATTTAGTTCCACTTGCATCAATCAAACTATGTTTGATCAGAGTTTGTTCTAATGAGCATTGCCATGATATATGGAATAGTGGAGGTAGTGCCAGTTACAAAAAAGGTGAAGGTTGCTAAGGGTACAAGCCTACAGGGGGTCACTTGAGTGAAGACAATCATGAAAATGATAAATTCAGAAAATTAGGAGCCAGAGTGTCAAGTAAAAAAACTTAGAATTAAAAATTGCATTTTCATCATTTTTTCATATTAGTCACATTAAGCAATTTTAATGGCCGATGACAGATTTACTATGAACACAAAACATTGGTAGTGAATTTGCATCTTTCAAAAAGATTAATGGCAAATTTACCTGTAAAAAAGTTTAGCAGCAAAATTACTCTCCTCATTAACCTTAGTGACAAATTTACCTTTTTTTGCTAACGCACTTGTATAATTTTGATATGCATTTATTTAGAATTAAAATCTTCTTTTATGGATTTGAAAATCTTTTCATCCTAACCATTTATCTAGTCTGATATGTATTTGTCTAAAATTTCTTATATTATCGTTAGTAGGTGGGTGTGAGAAATTAGGGGCAATTTATCTCATTGACCTACGAATTGCATATATTTATCCCTTTGCCAAGACTTTAATAATCAGTTAAGCATCTTTTTCAGTTAAAATTCCGCCAGAAAAAGACTAGTCATAACTGACTTTTTAATTACGTATGATTAATCCTAGTTTCACTTCAGAATATTATATGCCATTTTCCAATTTTATATACAAACATACATACATAAATACATATATATTACATTTTTATATTCGTACATATTTCAACTATTTTTTATTATATAAAGAATATTATAACTATACTATTTAATAAATTGCAATCTTGTGAAAAACATATATTATACTCTATATGTTCTTGTGGCACAAAATTTATAATCTATTACATCTATTACCATAAAGCAGAATTTGTGCAGCTTTAGTAATTGCAAAGTTAATTGACAAACTAATTAAGTGTCACTTCAAACTTGTTAACTTATTGCCTAAATTTTGACAACTTTCTAAATTTACATTTTGACCACAAATAATAATTTGCCATAAATGCAAAAATTTTGGGTTCCTAGGGAATTTCTTGGTGTGAAATTTGAAAATGCACATATGTGCATATGCACATACTAGATGACATTAGAAGGAAGGAAGTTTCCGTTTGGTTTGGATCATTTATGGTAATTATGTTTGTTAGGGTGGAAGATTTGATTGGATACTAATAGAGATATTAACTATGTTTAAAATTTTTAGTTATAAAAATTTAGTTGTAAACGTTTTCTTATTTATTTAATTCCATTGTTTTCATTTCTTCTTCTCCTTCCTGAGTTTCAATAGATTTCTGTTCTCTTTATCCCTCTCTCTCTCTCCCATATTTTTTTCTCAATTGTCCAAACATTAATGATTTAAAATATTAATTTTGTTCAAAATTTATAATTATGGTAATTTATAAATACTTTAACACCTTATTTGAGCAAAATGATAAAAACATTTTGAAATGGTGGAAGAATAGGAGGATCAGATTTCTCATATTATCCATCATTACCCAAGAGGTTTTGGCCATACAGGTCTTAACTATTACTTCCGAGTTAGCTTTTAGTACAGGAAAATAGTGATATTGGAGAAATGGGGGAGACTAACACCTAAGCCCGTTGAGATGTGTGTCTGCAACCATGATTGAGGTCTTACTGCTTTACGAAAACAAGACAAACATCTTCAAAGTTCCAATGATGAGGTGTTGACTAAGGACAGAGATTGATCTTTTTTTTTTTTCCCTCTTTTTCATTTTTACACTGAATTTGTAATTGGTCTGACTATACTGTTAGATATAAATCTTAAGTTTTTAAATTTTTTGAACCAGTTCGCTAAAATTTCATGTGAAGCACATTTCAATTATTGTAAATGCTGGTTAACTTTTTAATTAATAAAATTCACACAGTGGTAGTGTTTTCATGAATAAAAGATTAAGTGAATTAAATTTTAAAAAACCCAGGCACTACCAACCTGGCTCAAGCCCAAGACAAGCCCAACCTCCTTTAGCAGAGCTGTGCTCGGGCCTTACAAACCCAAGCCCAGATTGGGCTAGGTCTGGATTGGGTCGTCTCATTGACTACCTTTAAATAATTTTGCCATGACCAGAGTGAACTGAACAAACAAATGCATTTGCCAATGTCATAAAATGAATATGTTTGCAAATGATGTGACTAAATTCATTAGTAAACAACGTAATCAAACATCAAATGAACAAAAAAATATTAGAAACAAATGAATTTATGAAAAATAAACAAATGAGTAAACAAATAAACAAACAGATAAATAAATATAAGTAAATATTAACAAAATTGTTAGTGAATATAAATAAATAAATAATATTTCATGTTTATTCATTTAATTTAAATAAACATAGAATTTAATTTATATTTATTCATTTAACTGCATAAATATTAATAAACGTCCGTTGAACGGTTCACACTATGTGAATAAGAGGATACGAAGATATGATTTGAATATTGGTCGCCCTCGATAATCGGCCTTGTAAAGCTAGCGTAAGACCAGTGCATTCCTCACTAATTTCTTCGTCAACTCAGCTAACAACCATCGCACTCTAATTTCCGATGGTAACCAAGCAGACCATACTGAAGTTGACACAACTTTTAGGCGGGCCCATTTTTTCTCTTGGAATAAGTAAATTTTTTTAAAAACACACGCTTTTGCGGAACTGAATTCCTCAGTAAAAACAAAGAACACGCATACATGCCACGGGCGAATATTTCTTTGTCTGTGCCCTGTGGTCCTGCCACTGCTGCTAGGTCAAGGTGTATGTATTTTAGGTAGCAATTAATTAAAGGTGTAATTTTAGTTCTCTCACCATATCCCACTTACTCCTTACTTCAAAATCTATAAGATAAGACCATGATACGCCATCTATCATTCTACCGAGCAAGAAGTCAGCCAGGGGCGTAACCAAATTTCTCGACTAAGGGGCAGGGGCAAGAGTGAAGACATAAATAAATTGTTAATATGTATAAATTTATAATTAATAATAGAAAATATCAAATAGTAATACATATAAACTTATGAAATTTAAAAATTTACAATAATTAAGTTTAATTCAAAAGTTTATAACTTAAAGTCTAATACGATATTCCTTCAAATCGTTAAAATCATTAAGTATTGAATCTAAACTGAAAGTCTCTGTAATATCTTTTTCAATATACAAAGGAAGATTATCAGCAAGATAATCATTGTTCATCTTTTTTTCTTATTCTGGTATTCACAATTTTTATAACTGAAAAAGCACGTTCTGTAAAAATAGTTAATACAGGAAGAGTCAATATCAAACGGAATGATTCGTAATTTATAAATACTTTTTAATATCAACTAAATGGAATGATTTTTTTTTATCAACAAGCAGCAGCAAATTTTCCCTTTTAAAAAAAATTTCAAGTCACTTAGAACAATTCAACACATTATCCTTTTCCATACTAACTAATATACTTAGAAACTCTAACCCAATAACAATCAACACTTTTTCATTTCTTATACATAATAAATACTCAGAAGCTCTAACTCAACAACAATTAAGTCATCTCTTCAGGAAACCAAGTCAATTAAACGAAATCAACAACAATAGTAAAGACAAGACAAGTTGCTTCACTTACATAAAAAAATCATATCAGTCGAAGAGTGTAAGAGATCAGAGATGGGCAGAGAGTGAATTGGATTTTAAGGGGGTGGGGGCCTACTGTTGAAGGGTGAAGGAAGAGAGCGAATCTACGATTGGTCAGCCACGCCGCATCCATAGTGACAAAGAAGCTTCGCAACAAATCGCAAAACCATGGACAGAAAGGGATGAAGCTTTGTGAAATTGAAAAGGGCAAAGAAATGCGCTAGATTGGTTACAAATATTAAAAAAAGATTAAACATATAAAAGTCCCTCATTAATTTTAGAACTTATACATAAGTACCTAACTTTATTTTTCCTACAATTATATCACATATATCACCTACCCTATATATTTTTTCAAAATTCTAGGGGGGGTGCCACCCCTATCCTTATAATAATACGCCCCTGAAGCCAGCAATTAAATCTTAATATTAGGAATCTCGAAGAAAATCTCAATATTATAAACAATGCAAGATAAAGACACTAGAGTACCCATATAATGCACGAAGAAAATCCTATACCCCATCACTAACAAAAAAATTATTCCACATGTCCCAAGTTCATTAGCACCATTCACTATTTCCATTAATTAATCTATGAGTTCTTAACTTCAACATTTTATTATATAAATGAAATTTTTTTATATAAAAATGATAAATGAAGACATAATTTCTAAATAAAATATTTTTTGAAATTTTTCTAGGAAATAATATGAATAAATTTAAGTCAAATATGTGAAATGGATCAAAAGACATGGGACGAGGGAGTACAAGATTCTCACCATGTCTAGAACAATATGTCATACAGAATGAGAAATATTTTACAGTACAAAAATTTTTTAATAAATGAAACAATATTTCTTATTGAAAAAAAACAACAACAATTGGTATGTGAAGACCAATAGTGACAAAACCTAAAGAATCAGGGTAAAATTCATTCACAGTCTTGTAGCTTTAATAGTTGCACTAAATTGTCACTTACCTCACTTGTGCTATCATGAACTTCCTTACCTCCTAATGTGCATCATATTGTAGTCCCTTTTGTCAGTTTTTTTGTTATCTATGATGAAATTTGTTGACATAGCAACGTGAATGTCGTTGTGGCAGTTCAAAATGTGACATCCTCTTTTATAACAACAAGTGACTATATTGGAACAATGGAAAACTTTAGATTAAAATTAACATAAACACATAATTTTAGGATTTAAAAATATATTATGTATGAGAAGCTAAAGAATTCCAAAGTGGTAGGAGCTTTGGACTTCAAATACTAGCTTTGTATTTTGTAACAATAATACTATTTTATGCTTATGATGTTTTAAAGTACATAATTGTTAATATTTCATAAAATTATTTACTTTTGAGGATAATGTATTAAAATTAAGATAAGTGTTATGAAGTAACCTAAATTATTTGGCAAAAGTCTCAAATTTACCACTAATATTTGGGTACAAGCTCCTATCTACTGCTATAGTTTTTTTTTTTGCTCAATCTCCCACTAATGTTTCAAAATGGACTCAAATTGGTCACTAATTATTAAAAGTTGCAAGTTTGGTAATCTCAGGGTGGTAATATAATGTTTAAAATTTTTTAAGGATTTTAAGTGATGTATAATTTTTTTTAATAGAATCCAACACTTGCCCTATGCTCATTGCCTCTAACACCCGCCAGCTTTGACACCCGCCGCCTCCAACACCCTCACCACGCACGTTGCCTTGCCAACTGTGCCATTAAAGAAAAAAATGATAAATTATTTAAAGTCCTTAAAATTTATTAAATGGTACATTACCATCCTGGAATTACAAAACTTGTAACTTTTAATAGTCAGTGATTAATTTGAGTCCATTTTGAAACATTATTGAGAGATTGGAGAAAAAAAAAATTATAGCGACAGATATGAGTCCACATCTAAATATTAATTGTAAATTTGAGACTTTTGCCTAAATTGTTTTATAGGATAGAAAAGATAAATCGGCCAAACCGAACATGGCTGGCATTTTATGCAGTTTGGTTATTAAGGAGATTTTGTGGGATATGGTGTGGTTTGATTTTATATTGTGCAACCAAGTCATCTATGCGGGGTGGTTTTGGTTTAGGGCAAACCCGGTCAAACCCGTCCGTGAACATCCTTGATTTATGTTTTGTCATTTGTGTCATTGCTTCTTTGTTTTTTTTTTTTTTGTTTTGTTTTTTTTAATTCTAGGGGGAGTGACACTTAATGAATTGGGTTGACCCTATTTCAATTTTGTGTTCGGGTTCATAAAAAAAAACTTGAGAAGAGTATACATAATTTTGGTCGGGTTTTGACGCGAATCTGAAATTTCGACCGACTTTCACCTCTACAATTATCACCATAACAAATTCTAGAGAAGAACATAAAGAAACCAATGAAAGACCCATAATTCAAGCTACGTATACTAGTTGCGGAGGTAAGCAAGGTGGAAGCGTATCAACTGAAGATATACAAAGCATGTTTTCCAGCGGACGTTTAACAACAAATTAGTTACAGAGTGATCAATTTTGTTTTTGTTTTTTATACTTAGAAGCATTTTACAAGTGTAATTAAGGGATGATATCTATGATATTAAAACAAAGATAATAGGTCACTTGCATGTTTCAAGAAACTTAGAGGACATTGAATTACATTTGATATGAGTAAATTGCATCTGTTGCCCTTAACTCTTTATTATTGTTCCATTTTGAACCCTAACCTCAATTTCTTGCATAGAAAGGCTCTAACCTCATTTAAGTGTTCTGTTTTAAACATTTTGTGGATAAAAATTGTTAGTGTTAACTAAAAATTTCATATGGCATGCTAGCGTTAATGATTTGCCACGGTAGCATTATGAATAATAACACCTTCCTACTATTGATGATGTGGAAAATGAAGAAAAAAATGCAAACAAAAAAAAAAACTCAAAGCCAGTCAACCTCCCCAAAATTGGCCAACATCCTTAACCTCCATCCAACTTGATGCCCACGATTGGGACAAAAATCCTCAATTGAACAAAGACCAAACGATTCAATCTTATACAAATCCTCAATTGAACAAAGACCAAACGTTTTCATCATTCCTCAATTTCATCCTTTCGATTTCATTAAGGTTTTGATCTGTTCCTTCTCAATGACAACAATCGGATAGAGTGTCATGCCATCCCTAGAATCAGTGGTTGGAGCCCATTGAAAATGAAGGTGATTCTTGAAGTTGATGGTGACAGTGTAACGAATCTATTCATTGACGGCGGGCTCGATGATGAAGTGAAGCACCGCTAGGCAATAGTTGGTCTATACAGCTACATTTGAGAGAGAGGACTTGGCAGCACGGTGTGAATTAAGAGGGGATTTGATTTTCAGCTAGAGAAACTCGCAGAGAGGGTTCAATTTTCTACCAAAGAAACTAGTAGAGAAGGTTTGATTTTCAGGTACAGAAAAAGTGGTGGAAGGGTGAGGCTAGCGAAAAGGTGAGGCCGTAAAAAATTTCTTTTCCATTTTTTATTTTTTTTATTATTTGTTTCCTTTTCCACATCATTGCTAACCGTTTATTCATTGTGACACCATGGCAAATCGCGCACGCTAGTATGCCATATAGTATTTTCCCTTTATACTAACGGTTTCCATCCATAAAAAATTTAAAATGGAACACTTAAATAAGGTTAGAGATTTTTTATGCAAGAAATTAAGGTTGTAATTTAAAATGATATAATAATTAAAGGTTAGGAGCCACAAATGAAATTTACTCCATGTGAGAAAGGATTCAAACCTATTATATATATGAGGGTCCATGGACCCCATTTTTAAAAAATATATTAATAGAGTATACATAATTTAACAATTTGACTCTCTTTAAAATTTTTAATGTACCCATAAATTTTATAATATCTATTGGAACAAAATAATAAGTATATCTTATTTTAAGAATGGCAAAATATGGATCAGTCTCTTTTATGTACTAACAGTTTTTCAATGGAAAAAGTCTATATTGACCCCTAAACTTTCATATATTTTCTCATCAAGACCTTGAACATTTTTTTTTTACTCTCTGTCCATTTAAACATATGGAAAAATTAATGAGCTAGTCACACACAATATAAAATCTAGAAGCCAAGCGGTAAGAAATATATTAGTTTAAGGGCTGAAAGAAACATTTTTCATACACATCTTGGTCATCTTTTTTACAATTCATATATAATTTTGTAATTTCTGTTGTGGTTATTTGACCATTGATAGAAAAACAGATGCTATGTTCAAGTTTTTTTCATATTTTATTTCAAAAAAATTAATTTGTTATGTTACATATGAGTTTATATTTTATGTTACACATACAAACTTATAAGTTTTATCATTTAGTATTAAGTTTAATATATATATACACACATATACATTTTTTTATAAAATTTCCGGATCCACCAATATAATGCCTAGACCCATTCCCACCGAGCCACAATGGCGAGGATGAAGTGATCAAATTTGGAGAGAACAGGAAGCATATATCGCAAGAGTCGAATAATCATCCCTAAGCACATGTTGGCTACTTGTTTTAACTTCAATACTCGTATTATCTTGTAGTCAATGGCAGGATCGCTCAAGATCACGGACGAAAAGTAAGTCAATAAATAAATGGATTAGTAATGTATAATGCTCACGACGACTGCATGTATTTTGTTTTAAATTTTTAATTCAGGATTTACTTGAAAACAACGTCTCAAATAAACATTAGACATTTGAATAAATTATATATCAATAATTATATTAGTTTTTTTGACCAACTTCTAACACTAGGTACTGCATTATTCCATAGCCTAAGTTTGCAAAAAACATAGAATAAGTACTTCCATTTTTCAAAGTACGAATCATACACATTATTGCTTGCGGATTCTTTTCTGCTTGGTTAGCTTTCCATTCTGGTTCTACGCAAGTGAGATCTTCACACCAAACGCATGTTTTTGTTTTTGTCTGCACACAAGTACGCAATCCTTTTAGGCACTATTTAGCATTAGCTTAGTCATTGGTGCTAGTATTTTAAAAACTTGTTTAAAGGATTTTTAAATTTTCGCTTTAATTGTTTGATCTTTATGATTAATAATTTTTTAAAAATTCTCACGCTAATTATAAACTTGTTCCTAAACAAGGCCTTAGAATGTAACAGTAACTCATTTTGAATTTGAACTTAAGGATAATTTGTTAATGATGTAAATTTTATAAGCTGCTAAAGCTAAATGATAGTACTATATTAGATTATTTAGAGCCAATTCATTTTAACTTAATTCAAAATAACTTATTTTTACTTTTTACATCTTTTTAACTTGGAACCAATTTCATTTAAAAATTAATATTATTTAGATGTGATAATCTATTAATTTTAAAATTTTTATGGTATTACTAAATGTTTGCAAATTTTTGTTGTTTTATATATTAAAAATAAAAAATTTATAAAAATTTAATAACATGATAAAAATTTTATTTTGAATAGATTGTTACACCTACATAATTTTAGCTTTTAAAAGAAATGGGTTATAAGTAAAAAAAATATTTAAAAAATTATTTTGAATGAAATTGACTTAAATTAAAATAAATTGACTCTTATTCTCATACTACGATATGTTGTTTAGAAAAGGAATCTTCATGTTTGTGTTGTCAATGTGATTATTTTTCATTTCTTACAACCCAAAAATTATGGTGGAAAGAATGTCAGCCATCATACTATAGAACTGCTAGCCGTTACTTGGAATTTTCCCCCTTTCATTTTTTCTTAAGTAACTAGTAGATCCGATAAGTATAGATGAAGAGAAAATTACAAAAACCCCCTTATGGGTTGGTCTAACATACACTTTGACCCCTTTGTTTTCAAAAAACATGTAGTTTACCCTTATTTGCTTTACAATGTCCGACAACAACTTTAAAAACCCTTATTTAAACTGCCTAATAACAATGTTTCAGTGATTTTAAAATTTTTGATATTATTTTCATAGCCAACTGACTTTTAAAAAAGCCTAAATACCTATGACTCCCCTAAATTATGGTAACTCAGACAGTTTGTCTCCTGAACTATAAAGTGGATCAACTCGAATCCTAAACTTTTGAAAATTGGCCAGTTTAGTCCCTCAACTCACTTACACACTCACATGATTGCACGTGACAAAAAACCTCATTAAAGAGACAAATGGAGCCTCGTTTTCACCTTCGTTCCTGACACCACCTCTATTTTCCCTCTGCCTACCTGGGTTGGGATTGGATTTCCCAACATCACGAAGACCTAATAGCATATTGGCATCGATTTGCTACTCCATTAAAGATGGATGACATAAAGATTAGGCTGAGTCATTAGACTAAAGTGACAAATTCATCAAAGTTCAAGGTTTGAATTGATCTACTTATCAAAGTTCATGGTTCGAGTTGATCCACTTTATAGTTTAGGGGGCAAATTGTCTGACTCACCATAGTTCAAGTGAGCAATAGGTATTTAGGCCTTTAAAAAAATACTGATATGTATTTATGGTAAGAAAAATACATTTACAGAAAGAAAAAACTGATAATTTAAAATATTTATTAACTATAAAAAAATATTAGAGAGATTGAAATTACTGGAAGATTACTATCGTATAGTTTAAATACAGTTTTAGAAGTTGTTATCAGACAATGTTAAAAATTCAAGGGGCAAAGTGTAGGTTTCTAAAAATAGAAGGGGCAAACTGTAGGTTAGGGCATACCTCAAGGGGATAATTGTAAATTTCCCTATAGATAAACTAGATAGTGCTCTTTCTGTCATAAAAAGAATGAGAAATATTTTTTTAAAATATCTAAAAAATAATGAGTTTTTTTTTTATCTTTTTAGAAAGTTTCTAAATGAGTTGTTTCTCTTTTAAGAAAGTTTTTAATATCTAATTTACTTTACTACCTTTATTTAAATTTTTTCTGCACAAAACCCAATTTTTTTTTCTTTTTCTAATCCTCAATTTAAACTCTCATTACACAAAACTTAAAAAGAGTTTTTCTTTTTAATTTTAGCTTTAAGGGTAAAAATGTAAAGAATAACATAAATTATATTTCCATAGAAAAAAATACATCATTTAAAATGGAATAGAAAGCGTATATATTTGCGCTTTTGAAAATTTCAAGCAAAAATCAGCATCATTGCTACTATTTGCAGCTTGAGGAAGTTGTGCAACCACTCTTTGCCACTTCAATCTTCACCTCTAGCATTGCCTTTAATGCTCCACATGACACACATACTCATTCCTTAATATCTTCTCTATTTTTTCAGTTATTTTTTCAATAATCAAATTGGTGATACCCATATCAGAAGATTGGGCCTCCATTGAGCCTAAACATCATTTTAAAGAAATTGGGCTTATTAAAAGTTTAAAGCCTAGTCTGATCACAAAGAACAGATGTCCTAGATCTAACGGTTCAAGAGATAACCGCTTCATCTAATGGTTTTAAATCTCAAGGCACACTATCTCAAAAGCCTATATAAACGCATTCATGATCACATTTCAGGTATGAGATCACTTTTCTTGGTATTTGCACTACACCAGAATTATTATTGACTTGAGTGTCGAAGTATCTTTTGCAGGTTTCCTCGCTTTCCTTGCAAAAGTGTACTCATGCGATGAACCAAGCTTCCAGACCTTCAGATTATTTACTAAGGAAGGTGCATCATCACAAACATTAAATACTTTTTCGATAAAAAATATTTAACAATAAGAAAGCTTTCCAATTTCTTTCGCTTTCTATTATTTAGATTTCAACAAGCCTGTGGCTTCATTTGAGAACAACATTTATAATCATAGTTAGAATTTTGAATAATTTATTGAAAATTGAAGATTGAACCACTAAAGTTAAAAACTAATTTTTTTGTCCCAATTTATGAAAAAAGTAAAAGTTATTTACCCTTATGACCCCATTTGAGAACAATTTTTATAATTAGCATTAGAGTTCTGAATAATTTATTAATGATGAAAATAAAACCGCTAAAGCTAAAAACTACTTTTAAATAATTTTTCAAAGGTTTGCTGTTAATCATTAATAATAATGTCAAACAGGGCCTATGCAGCTTTTTAAAACTTTAATACTAATCATTAAAGCTAATATTAAATATGGCATGCATTCTCGTCATCAATTCAAACTTTACTATGGTTGGACGAAGGTATTCACTGTCGTTAGTATATCGTGGTGCATATTGTTATCATTTTAAAAAAATAAATATTAAAATATTATTTTAAGATGAAAATATAAAATATAATTTTTTGCATACACACACACACACACACACACACACACACACACATTTAACTTATTTTTAACATAAATTTCCTCATATAAATAAAATACATATAAAAGATGATATTTTTTATATGAAAACAAAAAAAATGGGATATATTAAATAAAATAAATATTATTCAGTAAAAAACTAATTTACTAATACATGAGAAAAAATTAATACTCTAGTAATGATTGTACAATTTTAAAATTAATACTCTAGTAATGATTTTACAATTTTTAATGCCATGTTGGATTCCTAAATTGTTAAAAGTATAATGCTCAAAGAACTATGTATTAATTATATATTTTTTTATTATATATATATATATATATATATCTATTAATTATATTTTGGTATGTATGTATGAATGTATCTGGTACATTAACATAAAATAAAAAAAGTATTTCTAACTCACAGTATGTGATATGCTTGTGACATATATACTACGTGATATGTCATTGTACACCTTGGCAAATTGTTTATAATACATTAAAAATTAGTGGTAAACGGTATACTTGTAGTAACTGTAGGATACTACAGTATTTCATGTGGTAGTATAACATACTGCGAAATCTAGTATACTATAGATTGCGATATATCACAGTATTTAAAACTATGGGCTGGACTGCATTTAGATGCACTAGACCAGACTTGAAAGTTCCATTGACACCAAACTTGGACGACACTTGAGAATCAGAAACTAGATAGGTTGACATTTTCTATGTCTAATATAAACTGAGTTTTAGTCTCTAAATTTAGAGAATTTGGACACTTAACCCTATGAATTTGGACTATTTATAACTTGTCTTACATGTGGTAAATGGAAGAGTTAAACATTTTCACCGCATATGCCTATTAGAATTTTCAGATGGTAGGAGCAGGGCGCTAACTTGATTTCATAGTATTAAATATCACGGTATACCTCTTACCACATGTAGTTAGTATACCAGTTATTACAGTATGTTGGAAAACCGCACAGTATGATGTGCTTACTACATGTATATCACTTACTACTTTTTTTAAAAAAATATTTTGGCCAATTTACTACAGTATACCATGGTATATTGCACAACATACAACATATCGTGAGTTAATTTCTTTTCTTACATTAATGTACCAGATAGGCACATACACATATATTTAATTTTTTTACTGAATAATATCTATTCTGTTCTATATATTTCATTTTTTCATGTTTTTGTATAAAAAATCATCTTTTATATACTCCCTCCATTTCACAATAATTGGCTTCTATTTCTTTTTTGACAGTTTCAAAATAATTGTCCCTTTTCTATCTTTCCAAATAAGGTAATTTTTTTATTATTATATATATATATATATATTATTTATTGAAAGGAGAGAAAGTTAAGAAAATTTGAGAGTGAAAGTACGTAGGATCCATTAAAAAGTAGATAAGTACATGTATTTTATATAAAAATAAATAAACTAATAGTTTTATATTAAAAGAAAGAAGTAAAAAGTAGAGAAATCTTAATTTGCGTGCATTATCAAAGAGGACAGGTTTTATGAGACAGATGGAGTATATTTTATTTATATCATAAAAATTATTTTAAAAATAATTAAAATACATATAAAAATATAAAAAATATATATTTAATGTTTTTATCTTAAAATAATATTTTAATATTTTTTTATAAAAATGATAATAATATATGATGTTGTATGTCATGCACTATACATATAATTTATATGATACAGTATATCTTGTAGTAACAATATTGAATGTCTTGCTTGATTCAAGCTACGTATCATTCTCTGACATCCAGCCTTGGCGGTTTTTTGCGAGAGAATGAATGGGCTTATGGCGCTATGGTTTCCGAAACCAATTCGCCCTCATTGACATTGAATTGCTCTTTAGAATAGTTGGATTGTTTATGAATTTGTCTGACAGAAGCAGAAGTTTTGGATCTTAATTGTTTTGACAATTATTCATTTATTTGAAAAAAGAAAAAAAACAGCCTGAACAAACCCTTGTTTGAATGCAGGTATTATTATTATTATTATTATTATTGTTATTATTATTTTGGTACTTAAAATTATTTTACAAAGTTATCTTAAGATATGAGAATAGAATTGGGCACACAATACAACGGGTGGGATTCGATCCCGAATAGGGATAGGGGATATTCAGGCTTTCAGCCATTAGGCTAAGTGTTGCAGACTGAATACGGGTATTATTCAAGAAAAAAGAAACTCACACCAAAGACTGGGCTCGTTGGGGCTTTATTTAAGGAAATACACAAAAATTTCAAAAGCCCAAAAAGTGAAAATACAAATCTAGAACTCTTTTCCTCTTATCCGATTCAACCTAGAATTGTTGCCATACCACTGCAGAAAGTTAGCATAATAATAACAGATCATCATTAAATTTCGGGTTCAGAGGTAGAGCATGTATAGTCTCAAAATAAAATAATGAAAAAAAAAGTTGTATACGTGTAACGGATGCCAGAATCTAGAATTTTTTTTAATACTCCATATATAATTATCTTTTATATATAACATACTTATAAAAAAAACTTGAAAAATTAAATAAATTTTTATGTGTTTATGAAAAAAATAATTTTAATAATTTATTTTATATTTTATATTGCTTATTTTTTTGAACTAATGAAAGTTTACATCTAAAAATTATTTAATACTTTTAAAAGTTTTAGTGGGTCCATGAAGCCCACTAACTCCGTGTAGATCCGTCTTTGAGGAAACTATCATCTTTTATTCCATCGTTGTTTGACAGTGGAGAGATATGGCAGTCCACGGCACAGGGAATTCCAAAAGGCTGGCACTGCAAGAGAAGACTTGGTGCGTCTGAAAATCTCAGATTTGAACGAAGACAATGGCTAACTTGTTAGTCTTAAAAGCCTATGGCTTCAAATATCTGGGTTGACAAAGTTCAGGAGTAAATGTGGATTTAATGGAATAGTGTGATCTTGCTATGACATTATTGGATTAGTCATTAAGGGCTTGAAGATCTCAAGTAGAAAATCAACGTCAGTTATAGTGTTTTTTAGTATACCGTAGTAGAAGCATAGCTGCAGGGAAATGAATGCTTGGAGAACCGACCTAGATATGTCTATCCATTCGCCATCAAATTTAATTGGAAAAAACGTGCACGGAATTGTCCATCATTGCCCGTGACAATTAGAGATGCCTACGAGTCGATTGATTCAGTTTTTTAATGGAATCAAACAAACTTGAAATATTGATAGTTTAAAAGAATTTGTAGTTAACTTGAGAATTGAAAATTGAATAGAATTAGAGTCATGAGTATAATTTTTGGGTTTTTTTTTTATTTTTATCATATAGATATAATAATCAATAAATTCATAATTTAAAGAAATTGCATACACAACTAATTTAAGAAATATTTATCAAATATATAACTTAATCCATGTTTAATTAAATATACATGTTTGTGTGTAAAAATATGAGTACTTTAGTAATATAAATTTTTAAATATATGCCTAAATGTACATAATTTAATTATATATTTATAATTATACCTTAAATTCATTTCCACCTCAAATTGATTCTATAAAAAATCAATAATTTCTTCCAAACATGAAACCCATTTGTAAACCATGCTCTATTTTTATCCAACTCAACCAAATTTTAACTTAATAGAACAATTTCTGTTTGGTGTGGGATTTACCGAATCATGTTGACCCTGATTTTAACGCAATGAATGACATATAATCTTCAATGACTGCGATTGGGGGACACTTGTCCTCCTCGTCTAGGATTAGAGCCGCTCCGTGGTCAAAAAAGTAAAACAAAGAGAGAAATGTACTTGGTCCGGTTCATCAACCAAATTGATTATCTCTAGAGTTATTATCATGGGTTCAATTTCAATTAGAGCAACAGAGAAACAATAAATGGTCCAGTCAAATCCGTCACACATCCAATCCAAATCAAACTGGAACCTACCATTGTTAATGTGGTAGTTGCCACATTAAGGAGGAAACAGACAACCTCTTTCCCACGTTGTACTTGTACTGTGAAACTGATGTAGAGAAGAGATTGGCCAACATGACTTTTGCAACAAACAAATTATGCTTCACTCAGGCATACAGTTAGCAGGTGAATTTTTGTGAATCAAATTGAGAGTTAACTAATTCACTTGCATGCGATTCAGTACCAATGTAAATTTATTTGAAGATTTGATTTAAAATATCGAAAAAGATTCAAATCCTGAATCCTAACCGATTACTATTAAGAACACAGGATTTTAGCATGCAAAGCTGGCGTAGGAACTTGGAACACGGAGGAATGAGAATAATATCAAGAAGAGGAATATTTGTATAAAAATATGTCCCGTGACCCGTTCCAGGTCAGCAAACGACATGCCATATGAAACACAAAAACTTGTACCTTGGCCTGGATTGGAAAGTCTTTTCCAAGCATATCCTATTCCATATTATTATTTTCTTTTAGGGGAAAGTCACAATTACTACCATGAGGTTTACCCTAATCTACAGTTTACCCCTATTTTTTAAAAACTTACACTTTTTCCCTAATTCTTTTATACTTTTTTATAACAACTTCTGAAACTGTAATTTCAACTGCATAATGGTCATATTTCAGTAATGTTGATCTCTCCACTATTTTTTTTTATAGTTAATAGATATTTTAATTTATCAATTTTTCTTTCTATAAATATATTTTTCTTTTTCTAAATACATATCAGTATCTTTCAAAGGTTAGTTAGTTATAAAAATAATATCAAAAATCTTAAAATTACTTAAACATGATTATTAAGTAGTTTAATTTATGATTTCAGAAGTTATAATAGGATACTATGAAGAAAGTAGGGGGTAAAGTGTAAGTTTTTTCAAATAGTGGGGGCAAAGTGTAAGTTAGGTTAAACCATAAGGGGGTCTTTGTAATTTATCCTTTCTTTTAGATACTTAGAATTGTCAACTAGTGCTATAAATTGAGAGTTTAAGTAGTAAGAGGAGATGAAGAGGTGTCCCAAACCCGACGCCAAGGACAGGTAAAGCCCTTATTATTCCATATTATAACTTGGCCTGACGTGCTAATTGGGAATTGAGAATGGAGATCCTTTGGCGTATGGGCGGCAGAGGATCTAAATTGGACGTTCAGCATCACGCCACATTGTTTGTGTTCTATTTCTGTCAGTAATATATTTTCCTTTTATTTTTGTTCAAAATAAAATGTGCACCTCATCTCATATTATTTGTACTATTTAAATTTTTTTATATGATTTGACTTAAATTTATTTATATTAATATTTATTAAAAAAAATTAATATATATATATATTTAGAAACTATATGTCCTAATTTATCACTCTTATATAATTTTTTTTACTTTTATACTAAAATATTAAAAATAAAAAATTATAAATTAATTGTTGAAAAATGAATGGTGCAAAGAATATAGAGCGGAAAGATTATTATTAATGTGTTGCTTAATGCATTATTTTCATTTTTACTAATTTTTCATTTAGAACTCACATCATTTGAAAGCTAATACTATATCAGCCTTATACTCACTTAAATATTTTTTTTAAATAACTAATTTTTTATGAATTTTTTTTTGTAACCGGGCTAATAAAACAAAAATCAATAAAAAATTAAAAAAATACTTTACAAATACTCTTTCAGCATCTTAAAGTATAAAGTTTCAAGTGATATATAAGTTGACTGAATAATCATTAAAAATGAAAATAATGTATTAAATAATTCATCATTTAGTTCGAAACATATAGACATCACACCCAAAAAACATAAGTTTTAGGAAAAAAATTATATTTACTAAATGATATGATAAATGAATAATTGAAAATTTATTTATATTCTAATGTGGATTCCGTCTCCTTCGTCTCCTTTTTGGTTTTATTTTTTTTTTTAGTAAGTGGTCAATGGCTTTCAAATAAAGTGTGGTTACGAGCTAATTTGTTTTAATTCAAGTCAACTTAATTTAAAATGACTTATTTTTATGTTTAAATTTGTTTGTACTTAAAACCAATTTCATTTGGAAACCAATATTACTTGGGTTAAATAATCTATTGATTGTAAAATTTTTACGATACTATTAATTTTTTTAATGAAATTTTCCTTTTTAGGCATTAAAAAAGAAAAAAATAAATAATAAAAAACTAATGACATTATAAAAATTTTGTTTTAGATGACTCATTACACATATATAATATTGGCTTTCAAATAAAATTGATTCTAGGGAAAAAAATATAAAAAAATTATTTTAGATTAAATTGGCTTAAGTTAAATCGAATTGACTCTAAATTGTTCATGGCTTTCAAATAAAGAATGGGTCAATTGTTCATGTTAAGTATGAGTATATATATTATAAAAATTAGCAATAACTATGGAAAGCTCAATTTCTTCATTCATCAAGTGACCTTTATAGAGATAATACATACACACAAGTCAACTTTCCTACAAGATACAAACTTTATGTGATAAATTTTCTATACATCAAACATTTATTAGTCTAGAAGTAGGTAAACGTCACTAATAAGAACACATGGACTTTAACAACCCCTTTCAAGCTGAAGTGTGGAGGGATGAGACACATATCTTGCGAGGTAGCTTTTGAAAAGGATCATAACTCAATGCTTTGGTAAAGATGTCTATTGGTTACGCATGCCACAAATGATATTTGGTTGCCAATTCTTGAAATGGACGCGTTTAAGAACCAAATGACAATCCATCTCTATATGCTTATTTCATTCGTGATAAACAGGGTTGACCGCAATATGCATGGCTGCTAGGTTGTGCTAGAATAAAAGTACCAATTGTAGGTGAGTAATAGTAAAAATCTTGTACTAAAGCTTGTAACTAAAGTAGCTCACCTATTGCTACCACTGTGGCTCTATATTCTACCTCAGCAACAAAACAACTAAATGTAGCTTGCTTTTTAGTGCACCATGACAATCATCCTAATGTTGTGAAATATCTTTATGATTGAGTGCCATGTAGTGGAGCAAGCTCCCTAATTTACATCACAATAAACCTTAAGCTGAAAGTAATTGGCTAGAGGAAAAAGTAGCCCATGCCGAAAAACCTCTTTAATGTATCGTAACACTTATAGAGTTGCACCATAGTAATCAATCTCTTGTTCTTGTATAAATTGGCTTAAACTGTTAACTACATATGTAATGTTAAGACTTGTCGACAGGTAGAAAAGCCACATAACTAACTTCTATGGGGACTAGGATTCTTCAATTGAGGGTTGAAATATTAACCTATTTGGTGCAGTTGCACAATGGGAACATGATTCGTTTGACTTATTTTGGCCTCTGTAATATCTTCATCTAACAATATGTCCAAAACATACTTTCTTTGGCTGATGAAGATACCTTTTGGACCATGTGGGATCTTAAGACTAAAGAAAAATTTAAGGTACCCAAGATCTTTCAGATGGAACCTTTTAGTGAAACATCTAAAAGTTGTTCACTTGCATGCAAATTCTCTTTTGTCACAACCACATCATCAATATAGATCTATACATCAAGAAAAGACCCAATATGCTTTAAAGTGAATATAGACAAATTTGATTAAGACCGACTAAAACCAAAAAGTTTAAGTGCCGTTGAAAGCTTGAAAAGCCACTCTTGTGAAGTCTACTTCAGACCATAAAAGGATTTCCAAAGTCAACATACTTGATCACCACTATTGCTTAGATATCCATGGAAAACCTCTATATATATATTTCTTCATTCAAAAACCCATGAAGAAAAGCTTTGTGAACATCCAACTGATGAAACTACCATCATTTGCTTGTAGCAACTATTAGGTGACATGTCACAGTGGTCAATCTTGCTACAAGTACAAATGTGTCTTTGTAATCCAACCTTCATATATTCTTTTGCAACTAACTGAGCTTTGTAACATTCAATGGCTCCATCTAAATTGTGCTGAACCTTATAAACCAATTTCTAACTGATTGCATTCTTGCCTTTTTGTAGGGGTTATAGCTTCCATGCCTTGTTAATCTCAAGTGCATTAATTCTTGCTTGCATTACTTGTCACTAACATAAATCCTTTCGAGCTTCTGAATAAAACTTGAATTCATAGTTGTTCAAAATTATTACAAAAAAGCTTTGTGGCTTTGGGAAATATCTTATCTGAGATAAGTAAAAGGATGGGGTGAACAAAACATGAACAAGTTGTATTGGAAAGAGATCGGTTGCCACAAATCGTGACCTCATAGTCCTTCAAAATTTTAGCCAATTGTCATGGCCTAGTGCTAAGTTGATCATTGCTCACATCTCCTAGTTTGTGGTAACTATGTTGCACTAGCACTTCTGTTTGAATTGCATAGTCCGCTCACTTGTTATTATTTCCTTGGTAGATTGGTAACTTGAATTAGTTCTAAAATGTCCTTTAAGAGTGTTTCAGGATGATGGTTGGAAGGGTCAAGTACAATGGGATAGGCTTGACTCATTTGTTAGTTTTAAAGTGAAAATCTAGTGAAAGATCACTTTTTTGGAGGTAAACACTTCATGAGTTTCTAAATCATTTACTTTGTATTTCCTCTGGTCTGTGGGGTATCTTATAAAAATGCACATACATGCTTTTGGTTAAAATTTTTCTTTCGAATTCAAGGGATTGATGGCATCACACAATGACCCAAACACACACAAAGGTGTATAATTTGGTGCATTGCCAGACAACATTTCATATGATGTTTTGTTCTTGATGGCAGAACTTGGAAGACAGTTAATTAGGTGGGTAATAGCCAAAACACACTATCTCCAAAACTTGATTGGCAAATCACCTTGAAACTTAAGAGCTGTATCAACACTACTTAGAATGTCTCTATGTTTTTTCTCAACCACTTCATTTTGTTATGCTTTTCCTACATAAGAAGTTCGTGCAATGATTACTTTCTCTTTATAGAATTTCCCCATCTAACCCTTTATTAATTTAGGTGTGTTTTCACTTTCCACCCTATTTATTTTAAAATCAAGTTGGTTTAAGACTAGATTATAAAAGGTTTTGAAAATTCCCAACACTTGATGTTTTCTATTTTATAAGGAATGTCTTAACTGATCTAGTGAGGTCATCCATGACAATGAGAAAGTAATGTGCTCCTATGATCATTGGTGTTTGGTATGGTCCCATAAATCAATGTGAATGATCTTACAAGCAAAAAATGTCCTTTTATTAATTTGAGGAAAATAAAATATAGATTATTTGGCCAAAAGACAAAGTAAACAATTCTATAAACACCTTTAATGTCAAGACATGAAAAATTGGGAAGTGTAGCCATTTGATCACTAGATGGATGCCCAAAGTGTTGGTGCCACAAACTTATAGAAAATGTTTTTGGAATCACAATATGTGCCCACCATTGCCTTTATTGAAATAGTATAGCCTCTTGGCTTCCTTACCTACTCTAATAAGCTTTTTTGAAGCTTGATCCTACAAAAAACAAAAATCAGGAAAAAAAAAGTACCGCAATACAATTGTGTTGCTTAGTTAGTTTTCTTATGGATATGAGGTTGCATTTAAAATGTGGTGCGTGCAATAAATCTTGAAGTGTGATACTACCATTAAGTTAAGAAGTGCTAAACTTGATTATAATGGTAATATAGCCATCAAGCAAGTGTATAAGTTGATTCGATGCTTTGTGAATTTCAATATCGTGGTTTGGCACGCTATGTGGTTGATGACGTCTATATCGGGGATCCAAGTTTCAGTTGGTCTGGGAAGTGAGGGAAAAGCGCTAGTTGTCTTACTAGCAAAGTTCACCATGCTAGGATGCTTTCCTTTATTCTAAAACTCTAAGAGTTGTTCGTATTATTCAACAGTCAAGCTCACATTCGAAGACATGCTGTTTGAGGTTCTGCTGTTAAACTCTTTGTTGGTCCCTTACTCTCACATATTTGCACTCCCCTTTATCTTTTTTTGTCTTTAATTACTATTTCAATTCCCAATTTTCCAAATACCCTATGATCTCTTAATAGTCATCCTTTATATGTCTTGTATATTTTCAGTGCTCACACTTTAGCCTCTGTTGCATTGTTCCCTTGTTTCGAACACTTGTTCTTGGTTATGTTTTTATGATGAAAACACCCTTTGACACAACATCATCGACTTAGGATATGTTATTGCTTCTCTTCCACCACAAGCATAGTATTGATTTATTTAAGGAGGGGAAAAGCTAAGATGCAAGTATCTATGATTGTATAGCCTTGAACTTTTGATCAAGACTTATTAAGAATCGGTGCATTTACTCTTTCACCCTTTTAACTATCCACACCTTGTTATATCACATGTATACTTTGGAACTGTAGAATTAACCATCAAGAATGGGTGCTTGTTATTTGTGGTTTTCTTAATTACTTCAGCTCCTGGCTGATAGACATTGTGTTTGCTTCTTTCAATCATTAATAAAATTCTTTGTTTGTTGTTAAAAAAAAAGGACAAAAGTCTCAAATTTTTCATTAATATTTAGGGTTGACCTTGTATCTGCCATTATAAATTTTTTTTTCCAATCTCCCATTAATATTTTAAAATGAGCTTAAATTAGCCACTGACTGTTAAAAATTGCAAGATTTGAAATTTCAGGGTGATAATATAACTTTTGGCAAATTTTAAGACTTTAAGTAATTTCTCTTTTTTTGTTCTTTAATAGACCCTCCACCGTGCCCTTTGCCAATGCCGAAATCGCAAGAATGTCATCACTGGCATGGTTTCGGTCCACTTCCAAAGTATCCTTCGGTCTAGTGAAGCCGAAAGGAAGAGGTTTACCTTCTCCTGGTGTACGAAAGTTTCCTACTCCCCTATTGAACATGAGTCTAAATCTAGTTGCTCAGATTCGGCCAGAGCTAAGGATCGGTTGGCAAAAGCTTCTTGGCCGCCACTCATGAGAATGTCTAGAGGGTGAATTTAGGTACATTCTTCTTAATTCAACAATTCTGCTACGATCAAAGCCAATGGCACAATTGGTGAGGCAGTGGGCATGTGTTGGAATAAAGTACTTAAAGTCCTTAAAATTTGTTAAATGTTACATTATCGTCTTAAAATTATAGAACATACAACTTTTAATGGTCAATGGCTAATTAATTTGAGCCCATTTTAAAATATTAGTAGAAGATTGGGTATAAAAAAACTATCATGATAGATGTGAGCCCAGGTCTAAACATTGGTACCAAATTTGAGACTTTTGCAAAAAAAAAAAAAAAAGAAAAGAAAAGAAAAAAACCATTAATCTTCAAAATCATCAAGCTATGTTCCACAGAAGCTCGTGCTCGTGGCTCATTAGTGTGCCTAAATCATTCTTCTAAATATCGCGATAAATCTAAAGCCATGTCATCATAGGTTATCGAGTCGTGAAGGCCATAACATTTATTCCACGACAAGGTTCAATGAGGTTCCCTTCAAGTTTCAACAGGGTTAATCTGTCAACAAAACCCACTTTTGTTGTTGCTTCTGAGTACACTCCCATAATTGTCTCCATCTAATGGGACCGAGACTATAAGGAAGAAACGGTATAATCTGTAAAAGTTAAGAAACAAGGCAAGCCAGGATCTTGGAAAAGGCGTACAGCCAGCGTGTTGCTCTGGCTGCTTCCTTGCATAAGAGACGATTCCGTGGGCATCTCTGGCTCATTTTCTTCATTCATCAAGCAATAATGCTCACAAGCACCAATAAATACACACAAGTCAACTTCCCCACAAGATACAAACTCTACGTGATTAAGTTTTCTATACAACAAACACATAGAGGCCCAGAAAGTAGGTAAACATCACAAACAAAATCGCCTGGATTTTAGCGTACTAGCTAACGGTGTACCCACGCTTTGCTGCGGGAGTTTGATGGTCCATATATGAAATGAAAGACTAAATGAATTCTATGTTTTGCATTAAGAAACTATAAAGTACATGAAATTCATGTTCTGCATAAAGGAATTGTGCGATACACAGCAGTATCTCGATCATGAGCGATGTTTTTTTTTCTCATTACATTTAGTAGTGCACATAAAAACAAGCCTATGCAATTGTGAGAGTTGCTTCGCTGGTGTGATCTTCCATAATTACTTTTTCTCTACGAAACCAATGATACACAACTAATCATGTGTTAGCCTCACCTTCTTATCATTTAACAATTTCTACAAAGCATAAGAATAACAGTAGGAAAATTAAAGGAACTCCTCACTATCTAACCAAGTACTTTATATAAATATAATTAAGTGCAATAACTTATTACTTTCTAACCAAGTAATCAAATTTAAATGCAACAAGGGTAACAACAACAACTACAAATTTAAAATCCAACTAACTTACAGTAAACGCAAAACTAAACAAAACAAATGGCAAAGACTAAAAACAACTCCATATCACTGCCTTTCACACAAATAAACCAAGCCTACTTCTTTGTGCAAATGATAATTTGTATATATTGGAGGAGGAATACAACCTAACTGCCCATGCTTTTAGAAGCTACTTCTCAGACAGTTTTGCAGCTTTCCACCTTGGTTTATTAGCTCAATTCAACACACATATGATCATCACTCCAACTGCAATTACGAAACCTTGTCCAATCAAATGATCTGCCATCGTCAGCTCATTCTCCCACTCTCAATCAGCACCATACACAACAACATGTGCCTCCTCTCAAGCCCATTCTCTACAATTCGTCACCAAATCATACATATGTCACTTCCTCACAGAACAACCGTGTGAGGATCAAAACCGTCATTAGCCCCACATCCCTTGGACAGCTGTCGGTTCCTCCAACCTCTCTCGCGCTTTAGTTAGTGTGTGTGTGTATATAGCATGAACATATGAGTTACGTAGCATCTTGCCATGCACCAACATACAGACGATGATGTAGCCTCAATTTAATTTACACTGCTGCCGGCATAAAAAAAATGGCAAACACCAGCTCTAATATAGAGATGGTGCTCTTGTACTCCAGTCCAGCGCCCAGTTCGAAACATATACATTTATGTTTCTTTATTATTAATAGTCTTTTTCTGATCATAAAAAGAAAAAAATGAGGTCGGATACTAATTTTTGGCGTGGATTATGACGAGACAATATTTGCCGAGTAGGATAGTTATTACAAGTTAAACACTAACACCGAAATGCCTAAAAAAGAAGTAATAAAAAAATATATGGATCATAATTTTTTTTTTAATTCTATTGACGTCCCGATTTTATTTTATTTTCAAAGTAAATTTGATATTTTTTTATAGAACATTATATTCTCTTCATGTATGATTATTTTGAAACAAAAATAAAACATGGAAAATTTTAGATATAAAAAAAATGGCTTACTTAAAAATGAGAATAAGTGTGGATAATTTTATAGTCGGAATACGTTAACGTTCACTGTTAAACAAAAATTAGCAGTTGACGCAAATATAAGCATTTACACATTGAAATGCGTGAAATATACTAACAGAACGTTATGAATGAAATCAAATGCATGAAATCATTTTTTTTTTAAAGAAATTGGTATCATTCATTATAAAAGATCCGAATAAAGAACATCATTTCTACCAATCAAGAAGAGGATCGGTATAAACAACACACCTATCTAAGGAATAGGATGCTCAAGTTAGACGATGAGTGACCTAATTAATTACACATATAATCTAAATTACATAAAGTGGAAGTGGGAGTGAAAGTGTGATCAGCGGAAGCGGGAGTGAAAATCCTTGTAAATCATAAAATTATTAAAAGCAGGTGCATATGAAAAACGTAATATACATGATGATGTGTGTGTGTGTATATTTCATTTATATATTATTGTTCCACATCTTATTAGTAGATGGATCGAGCCCCAATTACATTATTAAAATGAAAATAGGCTCCTGGGCATGTCCACCGTAGAAAATAAGGAAAAAAATACTTACGCATACTTCTGTGCCAAAAGTAGTTGTTTTAAAATTAAATGGGTTTAAACGTTTTCAGTGTAATAGATACAATTAATGTGAAATCGATGAATAAGAGGGAAGAAAAGTCTAATCATTTAATGCAATTAATGTGAAGATGATAAGAGTTGTCAACTTGCTGCTATAATTGTCTTGTTGACCAATTGTTATTTCCCTCAGCCAACATATTCAGAATTCAAAAGCAAGTCTGTTTGAAATTTTTAAGTTCGTCTATCGATTCGCGGATTAGAAGCAAATCCGCATTAAAAGTGCCAATTTGCACGCTAACCTTTAGTTTATCTCCCTAGTTGACGAATTTATGTAACTAGCATATGACTCCTATGATGAAATATAACTAAGTAAAAACAGAAACTAAATCCATAATGTCCTCTAGAATGACTTCAAATTAATAGATAATCAAACTCCCTTCCACCAAAGGAAAGAGCATCAACTAGAATATGAGAATATGACTCCAAGGTCACCTATTGCTAGCCTCAACTCCAAGCTTTTGACATAGCAAAGTACAGAACAAGAGCCTCCAACTGAAGCAATCTATCATAAAAGGATGGTTCCTAAGATATAAGCAACAAAGCAGTACCAGCATGGTCACGTGCCACTATACCAATCCTTGTGGAAGCATGTACATGGAACAAAGCATTATTCGCATTTAGCTTGATAAAAGCTTTGATCGGCAGCTGCCATCTCATTAAGTGTCCAAGGCTCTTCTTTTCAGATGGACTAGTACTCGGATTCAAACTCAAGGACTTCAAAAAGGCCCTCACCTGCATTGTTAGAGAAAAAGGCTCAATGGTGAAAAAGTCAAAGAAACATCTATTTCAATTCCACCACAACCTTTAACAGGCTACCACAAAAGTTTGTACCCTCTACACATTGTGATCAAAACTATGCTTGAGTGCATCACGAAAGGTAATACCAGATGGGAGGTTAATACTTGTCGCCGCCCACACTTGGCATGCAAGTAGACACTTAAAGAATAGATAAGTTAAGGTCTTCCCACCCCCACCTCCACAAACGGCACAAGCGAAATGAACGTCCATACCTAGAAACCTCAAGTTGTTGCATGATGGTAAAGCATTAGAAAGTGCATGCCACATAAAGTGTAGGACTTTCATTGGGAGGGATAAGCTCCTAGCCTATGCCTAAAATTTATGATCATCAGATGAACCCACCCTTTAGCTTGAGACAACAACTTTAATTTCCAACCCTTCAGCTTCTTCTTGATGCGCTCCACCAGAAAGTCAAACAAAGGCACCTGCTGTCAACCCAACACAATAGGGAACCCTAGGTAACGATCAACCAACAAATCATTGGAAAATATATATTAATCAAGTATGTCTACAACTCTTAGATTTCAATGTACTGATTGCTAACACACACTACAACATAATTCATTTGAAGCGATCGGCATTTTAGTGGCTAAATGGTGGCAAAACTCACTTTTCAGCAACCAAAATAAACAGTGGCTAAAAGTCTAGTCACTAAGGGTTGACTACTGTCTGATGACCGAATTGAAAACAAAAAGTAAATGCTCGCTCAGACGGTTGTTAGCTAAATTAAATTTTTTTAAAAAAATATATATTTCACACTAGAATTTAAATTCAAATTCAAAAATTAAATTTATTCACTAATTCAATTTAAATTTACTAATTAATTCAAATCTATTGAAATTTATTCTAAATAGTTAGAGGATGTTTCTAAGATTCAAATGTTCTAATATTTTGCCGTCAACAGCAGAAGTGTCGGCTGATGGAGCTGTGGTTGGCGATGAAGGCCGTCAATGCCAATCAACTCTGTGAACAACTTTGGCCAAAGGACCATTCCTAGAAAACCAATCTATAACAATAAAACATAAAGAAAATAGTTAGAGGATTGACCTGTAACTTAAGATGCAAAGAAATCTAAAAGAAATTTGAAGATAATTTTTTAGAAAAAGTTAAAGAGAAGGAGAATCTGAATCAAAACATGTAATCATCTGCTTGAAGGCCACCATGCACAGTGGCCGGAACTCGCTCCAGCAATGGATCCGTTGCCACTGAGGAGGGCATCAACTCTTCTTGATTTCATGAATAATTTTCTCCAAATGACTATATCAAAAAGAACAATTTTGAGAAATAAAAAAGCTGCCCAAACACAGAAAAAAGTACTATAGCAGGCACTGTTGTGTCACCGTCTTGTGCAAATTAGTATATGTAATTTAAAATAAGGGCTACTAATAATTAATTAGATTGTAGAAGAAGAAAGGCGATG
The DNA here is from genome assembly GCA_005392925.1 of Aquilaria sinensis. Taxonomy (NCBI): domain Eukaryota; kingdom Viridiplantae; phylum Streptophyta; class Magnoliopsida; order Malvales; family Thymelaeaceae; genus Aquilaria; species Aquilaria sinensis. The sequence goes on along the minus strand of SMDT01002803.1, from coordinate 632,526 downwards.
GAAGAAAGTCTGAATTGGTTCACGGATGGATATTCATTTATTCGTGGTAATTATAGAATCTGCGTAAGATGACGCTAACAGCTGAAGCCAATTCCTCTGTCCCCCTCCTCGTGTGTCCCCTCCCGTCTCATTTAATCTTCGGCCGCCACGTCTCTCAATTAACCAAAATCTGGATGTTAGTTAAAGCAAACGGCAGATAAAGTGTTAAACGCAAACGGAGGTGACGGAATTAAACGGTACAAAAATCAAAAGAATTCCAGAAAAGAAATTAAAAGTCAATATGTGTGAGATCTGAACGACTATAGTCTGTAGAGCAGTGGAGGTCGAATTCAACAGCTGTTAGCGTCATCTTACGCAGATTCTTTAATTACCGCGAATAAATAAATATCCATCCGTGAACCAAGACACGCCCCCAGCTATAAAACCGAGTGCAGTTCCTAGGCTTCCACGTCCACAAGACACGCCCTGTAACTTTACAGCTTCTTTAATTTTCCAGCATTCTACTTGGTCCCTCGTCCATCCCTTGTACGTGCAAGTTTAACCAGACAGCTTCCGAGATAGCTAGCTAGCTGGACTGTAATAAATAAATAACCTAATTTCAAGTAGCTTGCTTGTTCCGACTAGAATTCACCCAGAAGTCCCATCATCATGTGGAGGCTAAAGATAGCGGAAGGCGGTCCCTGGCTGAGCAGCGTCAATAACCATGTCGGAAGACAGCACTGGGAGTTTGACCCGGACGCCGGAACCCCGGAGGAGAGGGCTCATGTTGAAGCTCTGCGCCACCAGTTCAGGCAAAACCGGTTCCAGATCAAACAAAGCGCCGATCTGCTCATGAGACTTCAGGCATATACATATATATATTATTCTAAACATGAGTACTTCTGGTTACCGTGAACCATGGTCTTAAAAAACCAGATCATTACGTTTATATTTTTTTATTTTGTATGAAATATAATATATATGACTGGTGCAGCTTATGAAAGAAAACCCGATCGGAAGAGTATATAATTTCCCAAAGGCGGTGAAAGTGGAAGAAACAGAAGCCATAACAGAGGAAGCAGTGACCTGCACGCTGAGACGCGCCATCACTTTCTATTCCTCCCTGCAAGCCCCGGATGGGCACTGGCCGGCTGAGTCCGCCGGCCCTTTGTTTTTTCTTCCTCCTCTCGTAAGCATGCTCTAATAATTTCACTTGGCATATATATATTCGGCCAACTCAGTTTCGCTTTCCGGTACATATAAATTTGGGATTATATAAATTATCGATTCCAGACTTAAATGATTCCAGTACATATGATATGTACTGGTTTACTGGTCAGAGTACATTTTGAAGCTGTTATTTGGGGTCCAAGATTTAATATATAGTTCGCTATATCTCTTTTGTGTGCCCCTTATAGTACGTAGTAGTCACACACACACACATCACCAATTAATGCTAGATTTCCATTGTATTTTTCAGGTGATTGCCCTACATGTGACTGGAGATATGAACCTTGTCCTATCCAGGGAACACCGAACAGAAATCATTCGTTACATATACAATCATCAGGTTGATCAGTAACTATATATAATATATAATTAACACTAACTTCTAATAAGTTTCCATTCGCCTGATAATTAACAATATACTTCTTCTGGTCACACGTACATTCATTGCAATATTTTTGTATTTAATAAAATCATTTTTTTATTATATATACTTCAAACTAATATTTTAATATTTATTTTTTCATCTTTTTTTTTTTTTGTTTATGTGCAGAAAGCAAAGGATAAAAAGGAAAAGATCACACAAATTAAACTTTTTGTCAAACTCAAATATTTCTAATAATTCGGGAAGGGGGCTAGGAAATATTATTTAATGGGGCACCTTAATTCTAAATTAATTACGGGAGAGAAATAAATCGCTAACTCCCATCAAAATAAATAAATAAATCACTAAACTACTTATATGGGAAAGTGGTACTTAAAACAAAAAAGTAGACAGCAACAGAGCTCAACGACGACTTGTAAAGTTATATAAGCCCCGCATATTCCATATCGTATGTTGTCTACTGCTAGGTACTATAATAAATACTAAAAGAGAGGAGGGATGGGAACAAGAAAGGATGGAGGGCTTGTGACAATCTACAAAACACCGTATGATATGAATCCTATTAACGTCACATGCACTAATATACGTGAAGCTAATATGATTGCCTACTAGCTAGTTTTTTATTATTTTTTTTGTACACAAAATATTAAAAAAGAGATATTTTATAACCTAATCTACCCTAAACCCTATGTCACCCAACCTATACACTCATTCACTAGCTACAAAGAAAATTAATCTTTTATATAAGTTAAAATTTGAACCATATCAATCACATGATATGACGGTCTGTATGTCAATTGAGTTAAGACTCAATCAGTGTCTGCTAGTTAGTTATACACATTAAGATAAAGTATAGTATAATTAGGTTCTTGATTAATACTTCATCGCCCTAAATTAATGTTTCCCCCTTTTTAAATTTTTTTGTCATTTTCTTCGGTATGCATATTATTTCAAATTAAATATATCATTTCTATTATATAAAACTTATGAAATTCATTCGTTCATTCTTGTAAATTGTAATCATACTAGTTGGTGATTAAATTAAGGAAAACATTGGATAAATACATCTAATTTGCTTATATGTTGCATATCATCAATAATATTTATTAGAAAAAAGTTAAAAATGATATAAGCATATTTAGACAGATGTAGTATTTTAATTAATGGAAAATGGTGAAATAATTAATGATTGCAGAACGAAGATGGGGGTTGGGGACTACACATAGAGGGCCACAGCACAATGTTCGGAAGTGGTTTGAGTTACATCGCCCTGCGGCTGCTGGGAGAGGGGCTTGGCGACGGTGCCGGCATGGCCATGGCCAGAGGCCGAGAGTGGATTCTCCGGCACGGTTCTTTGCTCGCCACTCCCTCCTGGGGCAAGTTCTGGCTCTCGGTATATATACCATCCCTATATATACCTACCTATATATTATCAAACTATAAACACATAACTCAAAAAGCCTAAAAAATGATTCTCTTTTCATGTAACAATCAAGTACTTTTCATTATTTTTTCCCCCTTTATCTTGGCTGGCTAGGGAAAAACTTAATACAAAATTAGTACTTTATGAAAAACGTTTTTCAAAAGTTATAAATAAAGTATTAGCTTTCTAAATGACAGTGATTATAGAACAAAGAAAAGTGGAGAGAGACTTCTAAAAAATGGCAGAATTCTATTGTACATGAATCATCTTACGACAAAAATTGTTGTAACTCATGTCACTAAACTCGGCCTATAAGCCTTCATGAAAATGGGAGGGCGAAGGTTGGGAGGAAATTATTTTCTATGAATTGCCAAGAAGAAAACTGGAACTTATTCATCCTTCTTTATTTAATAAACTTATTGATTATTTTGGAGGAAATTATTTTATTTTATTTCGTTCTTTTTTGCCTTATTTTCCGTATCTCTACATTTTCGAGGCTAGCTCTCATAAAAATAATTAACTCTTCTGCCTAATTATATATCAGGTGCTTGGGGTCTATGATTGGGCTGGGTGTAACCCACTTCCTCCAGAATTCTGGCTCCTTCCTAAAATCTTCCCCATTCATCCAGGTTTCATATATATAATTCGTACAATCTCTGTGCTATTTTTTGTAAAAAAAAAAAAAAAAGAAGGAAGAAGATGAAGAAAAAGAAGATTAATTTTGAAATGAATGCAATATTAATTACAGGCAAAATGTTGTGCTATTGTCGGTTGTTATACATGCCAATGTCTTACTTGTACGGGAAGAGGTTTGTAGGCGAAATAAGTGGCTTGGTTAAACAGCTAAGGCAAGAGCTCTACAATGAACCTTACAGCGGAATTAACTGGAACAAAGCTCGCAGCACTGTTGCCAAGGTCAATATATAATTTGCTTACGTACATATGTATGTATGTATGTATGTATGTATGTATGTATGTATATCTTCTTTACTTAAACATGGATATATGTCCCTGGATGCAGGAGGACCTATACTACCCACATCCCCTAGTCCAAGACTTGACATGGGGGTTTCTTCACCATGTGTGTGAGCCATTGTTAACGCGATGGCCTTTCTCTAAGCTAATAAGAGACAAGGCGCTAGAAGTTGCGATCCAACATGTTCACTATGAGGATGAGAATAGCAGGTACCTCTGTATTGGATGTGTCGAAAAGGTAATTAGCTAGAACCCCCACCCACGAGTTCGAGCCTCTTTTCCACAAATTTAGCAAGCTGACTAGTTTTAACTTGTTTCAGGTGTTATGTTTGATTGCCTGTTGGGTGGAGGATCCCAACTCGGATGCTTACAAGCGTCATCTAGCCAGGTTACCTGATTACTATTGGATTGCAGAGGATGGCTTGAAGATGCAGAGTTTTGGCTGCCAAATGTGGGATGCAGCATTTGCCATCCAAGCTATTATAGCAAGTAACCTCACTCAAGAGTATGGACCAACACTCCAGAAAGCACATGATTTTGTGAAAGCCTCGCAGGTAGATGAAGATCACTGACCACGCACTACGAAACTTGGGTGCCAAGTAAGCAGCAACTGAGCATATACACATCTGTTTGTAACAGGTCAGGGAAAATCCTTCTGGCAACTTTTCAGCTATGTACAGGCACATATCCAAAGGTGCATGGACATTCTCCACCCAAGATCATGGATGGCAAGTTTCTGATTGCACCGGAGAAGGATTAAAGGTAAAGTCAGTTGAAAAAATAACAACAATTCTCAGGCTTAAAATTTGTCACCTATTTTCTTTTCTTTTTCTTTTTCACATTTATCATCTTTTCTTCAGTGTGCAATTTTGCTTTCACAACTGCCTTCAAGCCTTGTTGGAAAGAAAATGGAACAAGAGCAGTTCTATGATGCGGTCAATGTCATACTTTCCCTTCAAGTAAGGCCAAACGCATCGTGAAACACTTCTTTGGGTTTTAGATGCTCTTCTAATAACATCAATTGATTGCTTCAAAAAATGTAAATTCTTTTCTTGTTTTTTTCTTCATAATGCAGAGTAGCAATGGAGGTTTCCCAGCTTGGGAGCCCCAACGAGCTTATCGCTGGTTGGAGGTAATAGACATGCATATACAATTCTTTCCCCCATATTATACTTTCATACAATATTTCACAGATAAAATGGTAAGTTGTATAAATGTTTCCAACCGAATGTTCTTAACTCTAGCACACTGCCATTACAGAAGTTTAATCCGACAGAGTTCTTTGAAGACACACTCATTGAGACAGAGTGAGTTTAAACCAACAACCATTTCAGCCATATAATTTAGTTGAGTACACATTCACTTTCTATGATCCCTTTCAGTATAAATGATTTTCATGAAAAATTGATCTAGGTATGTGGAATGTACTGCTTCAGCAATTCAAGGCCTTTCCCTTTTTAGAGCATTGGAACCCGAGCATCGAAGGACCGAGATAGAAGATTGCATCCACCGAGCAGTTCAGTACATTGAACGGGCACAAAACCCAGATGGCTCATGGTTCGTAGCCAACATTTTAGTTGCCACAAGTTTACATGTGTGTATGCATGTTTGTATGTGTTCCTTGCCATGAAAGGAAGTAATCTGAACTTTTTTTGGCATACTTTATATGATGTATAGGTATGGGTGTTGGGGTATCTGCTATACGTATGGAACATGGTTCGCTGTGGAGGGCTTGGTAGCGTGTGGCAGGAACTCCCACAACAGCCCTACTCTGCGCAGAGCCTGTGAATTTTTGTTGTCGAAGCAACTGCCTAATGGTGGATGGGGAGAGAGCTATCTTTCCAGCCAGAACAAGGTGCCTAATATCTACACTTCAAGGGACTTTCTGTTACAATGAAGTTAAGAAAATATGAAATAGGATTTCAAGAATAATGATTTCTAAATGTGAAATGGCTTACATTTGTGTATGGAACACAGGTGTACACAAATCTACAAGATAACAAGGCGAATTTGGTGCAAACATCGTGGGCACTGTTGTCCCTCATTCTCGCCGGACAAGTAACCGCAATCACACGACACAGCTAAACTTTCCATTCAATTCGATGAATTCTTACCAATTCAATCAACATAACTGGAATGGCTCATCCTCTTAGTGGTTGATTTTTGTCTTTTGCGTATTTGTTTGAAGGGTGATGTGGACGCTACTCCCATTCATCGTGGAACAAGGCTCCTTATCAACTCACAAATGGAAGACGGTGACTTTCCCCAGCAGGTAAAAGCAATAACTACGATAAGAACAATAACGTGTTTTCTACAGCCAAAATTACATAACGGTAGGGTTGGCTCAATTCTTCAATATTTGGGATTGGTTTGGACGCCCCTACAAATTATGATGCACGTCTTATTGGTTCTATTTTGTAATGAACAGGAAATAACGGGCGTCTTCATGAGGAACTGCACACTGAACTACTCATCCTACCGAAACATATTCCCGACATGGGCACTCGGAGAGTACCGTCGTCGGATACTGCTTTCCTAGCCTGCATCTGCATGCCTCGACACCAATAAACACACCCTCCACGCACACACACTCTTACTCTAAAATAAGAAACAAATACACTACGATACGTTTTTAATTTTCTCAAAGGGTCTTGATCTAATTGATGAATATAAACTACACTTATATGTTCAACTATGAACAATCTATGTTGTGGGTATACAACTTTAAGTGAGATTATTATCAAACAGTCATCTTTGTTGCTTAATTTTCATCGTTTTTGTATTCTTTGTTTACGCTTGCTCTATTTTGTTTTATTCAGAAAGTTTAGGCAAAGCCGACCACACTAAGCAGGATTTGCTATATACCGGATGATGCATTTGTGCTTTGAACTTCTAATACACATCAAGGAAAATGTAAAAACATCATATTACAGCTCTAAGCCAAGATTTCTCATTAATCCAAATTGAGAAAAGAGAGGACATTATTAGTCAAGAAAAGATGAAGGACTAAAACTGTCATTTTGACTAAATTATGAGATAAGTATGTTTTTAATTAAATTTAGAATTTTTTTAATAAATGAAAATCAATCCTCCTTCCCCTATAAATAGGGAGTCCGATTCCTCTATCCCCTCCCTGTCCCATATCGTATTATTGTGCCATCTGTCCCACGTTTATCTTTAATCTAATTTTACTTTTAATTTCTTAAACGGGACTAACAAAACAGACGGACATCAGAATTTCCATCAAACACAATTTCTCTCGACACCCTAAAAACTATTTTCTCAACACTCAAACCTTGCCGCCACTTGTAACTGTCCTGGTCTAGAGATTGAAATCAGAATTTCTGTAGAACTTTGGAAAAGTGAGTTGCTTTTCTTTTCCCTGTTTTCAATGTTCTTTTCTAGCAAAATAATGTGAATTGTTCTTTTTTTTCCATGTTTTCATTATTTTTTTTAGCTTTTCCTTATGCTACCGTTGTTCCATTGAAGTACAAAACAATTATTCGGCCAATTCTGCTTTTCTCCTACCGTATAGGTGCTACTAGTTTTTCTTATTGAATCTAGAGCCACCTCACTAGTAAACGAATAATAATCATAATACAAATACATCCTTGTTGATTGCTTCATCGACTACGCAAATCATCAAATAATCGTCTAATATTTCTCGTCCCCGGTGGATTAACTTCTGGGTACCCTTATCCTCTATGACCTTTGTCTTGTTCTTTTTTTTTTTTTCGTTATGCTATTAACTCAATCATAATTTTAATTGCTATTACTTTTTATATTTTCTAAGGCTATTCACAATTCTGTCAATCCCTTGTATATGGTGCTTTTCGGTTTTAGTTGATATTAAGCTTTTAATTTAAGTGTCGAGATGTTCTCACCATGATATTGGTAGAAGTATCATTTTTTTAGAATAGGTGAGTAGTTGCTGGGCCGCATTGATTGATGTTTGCTCTGGGCGTGAAAAAGTCTAAGACACATATCTTCGACACAGAGAAGTCGATTGGCTTCTTGTTGTTCTGCTGCTTCTCTAGTTCACCCTTGATGCTTATACCCAGCAACTTCCACGACAATCAGGCCTCAATCTTCCTTTGGTTTTCCAAGTTTGCTCGGCCTTACTTCTCTTTCCATCCTTCCAAATTCCAAACCACCTAAAAGAAAAAGGGCTGTTGAACGGAGAGTGATAGAGAAAATAGTTCCTGTTCCTTGGGCTGCAATTGCTGGTTTCTTTAGCACGATTGTCATTGCCTCTGTAAGGGAGAAGCCAGTGGATTTCATTAAACAGGAATATGGTTACTTCTCTGCCGCAGACTCCATAACTTGGGTAATCAAAGTCTTCGGCGTTTGAGTTCTGACCAGCCCAATCGAAGGCTTCACAGGTGCGCGGAATCGCCAGGTCATCGGAAGCGGCCATCTGAGGCAATCGGCGAGCAGAATCGCCAGGTCGGCGGAGGCGGCCAGCCCAATTGAAGGCTTCATGGGTGCGCGGAATCGCCAGGTCGGCAGAAGCGGCCATCTGAGGCGATCGGCGAGCAGAATCGCCAGGTCGGCGGAAGCGGCCACCCCAATCGAAGAAAAAGGAGAAGGCGTTGGAGCAGAATCGTCAGTCAGACTCAGAGTCCGTTTCTGTTTGACGGAAGTTCTGATATCATCTAATTTGTTAGTCCCGTTTAAGAAATTAAAAGTAAAATTAGATTAAAGATAAACGTGGGACAGATGGCACGTTAATAGGGTATGGGACAAGGAGGGGACAGAGAGATGGGGACAGAGGAATCGGACTCATAAATAGAGGTTCAGACCTCAGAAGAGGGAGAAAAAAAAATGAAGATTAGAGCTCCTAATTAAAAAAGGGAAAACTATAGCAACAGTCCCTGGCTCTCCTCCTTCTCCCAAAAAAATTTTAAACTTCTGTTGAGACCCCTCTCTCTCCGTTTTCTTTTTTTTTCGTTACTCTCTCTCTCCCTCCTCCTCCGCGCTACCCCCTCCTCTCTCTCTCTCCGCCTCTCTCCCGGCCGCGTTCCAGCCTCCGCCGTCGCCGCCGCCTCCCCTGCTCGCCGCCGCGTCGCCAGCCAGCCAGCTCCCTCCTCGCCGGCGCTTCGCCCGCCAGCCAGCTGCCGTCACGGTCCCACGCCACCGTCCAGCCCAGCTGCCCATCCCCCTGCTTTCCGTATCGTCGCCTGGGAGATTAATTTTTTTTCTTTTAGGTATAACCTTCTTTTAAACCTCCATCTTCTTATATTATTTCATCCAAGTCACTAACTTTATTTTTTTATTTTTTCAGAACTAACAATAAACTCTTAAGTGCTTATTTATTTTTTTATTTTTATTTTTATTTATTTTTATTTATTTTTCTTTGTTGTTATTATTTTTCATGGAAGGTTATACCTCCTACTTTTATGTGGATGGCAAAAAAAACCCCACTTTTCTTTATTTATTTACTTTCCGCAATTATTTACTTTATGCGCTTTTATTTTTCATGAAATGTTATACCTCCTACTTTTATGTGGATGGAAAAAAGCCCCACTTTTCTTTATTTATTTACTTTTTCACAATTATTTACTTTATACGCTTTTATATTTTATGGAAGGTTATACCTCCTACTTTTATGTGGATGGCAAAAAAGCCCCACTTTTCTTTATTTATTTACTTTTCCGCAATTATTTACTTTATGCACCTTATTTATTTATTTATTTATTTATTTTTCTGTACTTTATTTATTTTCTTTGTTTATTTACTTTTTGCATTTTTATTTATTTCTTTATTTATTTATTCTTCTGCACTTTATTTTTTACGCGGATGGTTAAGCACCCCACGTTATTTATTTACTTTTTATTTAATTTATGAAATTTATTTTCCTTTATGTGGATGACTAACCTTATTTTTATTTTTATTTTATTATTTTTTATGGCTGGCCAAGAGTTCAATTTTACTTTCCTTATTTTTATCATTACAATAAAAGCCCCCCCGTCCTTTATTTTTTTCGTCAATTTAAATATTAATTGGAATATTAAGACACTTTTTTTTTATTTTATTACTTCCTTTAAATAACAAGAAGTTAATCTTTTTGTTCCTTTTATCAAATAAAAAAAATTATAGTTAAACGATTCGACAAAAATCAATGTTTTTTTTTAATAAGTATATTTTTTAAATCTATGGATTAGATAATTACTTTAAAAATCTTTCAAAAAAAAAAAGAATGAAAATAAAAAAAAAATTTTATAAAAAAAGAATAAAAAGAAATTAATATTAAGATCATTAAAAATCCATAATTTCGGTAAAAATTTATGACAAAAAAAATAATTAATTAATTAAATTAAAAAATTAAAATTTAAATTAAATTCCACGTCCAGGTGATCCGATAGGATCCATGGCTTGGAAAAATATCAAATTTTAAATAAATAAAATTAAGTACCAGTATAAAAATCCATATTATGATAATTCGGCAGAATTTATGATATGGATTAATAATTAATTAAAATATTTAATAATAAATGAAAACTAAAATTTCATCAAATTCCGTGTCCGGGTGATTCGATAGAATCCATGGTTCAAAAATATCAAGTTTTTTTTATAGAAAAATTTATACAAATTAATTACCAAAATTTAAAGAAATCCATATTAATTTAAAAACCCACATCTGGATGATTCAGTTAAAATTCTTGGTTTGAAAATTAACTGAAATTATTTAAAAGCAAGCAAAACAAAATTAAAATCAACATAGAGTTATTTTAACGTAACCGTACTCCCGAACCCCCGAACTCTCGTAGACCATTTTTAGGTGTCCAATCGACCTAGGCGAAACCGATTGGTGGCGACTCCCAAAAACCCTCACGTTGTCACACATGTTATTTGAGGTTCCGTTGCTAAACTCTTTGTTGGTGCCTTACTCTCACATATTTGCACTCCCCCTTGTCTTCTTTTATCTTTGATTACTATTTCAATTCCCAATTTTCCAAATACCCTATGATCTCCCAATAGTCATCCTTTATATGTCTCGTACATTTTCAGTGATCACGCTTCAGCCTTTGTTGCATTGCTCCCTTGTTTCCAACATTTGTTCTTGATTGTGTTTTTGTGATGAAAATAGCCCTGGACTCAGCATCATCGACTTAGGATATGTTATTGCTTCTCTTCCACCACAAACATAGTATTGATTTTATTTAAGAAGGGGAAAAGCTGAGATGCAAGAATCTATGATTGTATAGCCTTGAACTTTTGATCAAGACTCATTAAAAATCGGTGCAATTACTCTTTCGCCTTTTTAACTACCCACACCCTCGCTATATCACATGTATACTTTGGAATTGTAGAATTAACCATCAAGAATGGGTGCTTGTTATTTGTGGTTTTCTCAATTACTTCAGCTCCTGGCTGATACACATTGTGTTTGCTTCTTTTAATCATTAATAAAATTATTTGTTTGTTGTTAAAAAAAAAGGACAAAAGTCTTAAATTTTTCATTAATATTTAGGGTTGACCTTGTATCTGCCATTATAATTTTTTTTCTCAATCTCCCATTAATGTTTTAAAATGAGCTTAAATTAGCCACTGACTGTTAAAAGTTGTAAGATTTGAAATTTCAAGGTGATAATATAACTTTTGAAAAATTTTAAGACTTTAAGTAATTTATCTTTTTTTTTCTTTAATAGACCCTCCACCGTGCCCTCTGCCAATACTGAAATCACAAGAATGTCATCACTGGTATGATTTCGGTCAGATTCGGCCAGAGCTAAGGATCTGTTGGCAAAAGCTTCTTGGCCGCCACTCATGAGAATCTCTAAAGGGTGAATTTAGGTACATTCTTCTTAATTCAACAATTCTACTACGGTCAAAGCCGATAGCACAATTGGTGAGGTAGTGGCCATGCTACGGGTGTCGGAGGTAGCGGGCTGGGGGCAAGTGTTGGAATAAATTATTTAAAGTCATTACAATTTGTTAAATGTTATATTATCATCTTAAAATTATAAAACGTACAACTTTTAATGATCAGTGACTAATTTGAGCTCATTTTAAAATATTAATAGGAGATTGGGTACAAAAAAAACTATAATGACAGATGTGAACCCATGCCTAAATATTGGTACCAAATTTGAGACTTTTGCAAAAAAAGAAAAAAGAAAAAGAAAAGAAAAAAACCATTAATCTTCTAAATCATCAAGCTATGTTCCACAGAAGCTCGTGCTCATGGCTCATCAGTGTGCCTAAATCATTCTTCTAAATATCGCGATAAATCTAAAGCCATGTCATGATAGGTTATCGAGTCGTGAAGGCCATAACATTTATTCCACGACAAGGTTCAATGAGGTTCCCTTCAAGTTTCAACAGGGTTAATCCGTCAAAAAAACCCACTTTTGTTATTGCTTCTGAGTACACTCCCATAATTGTCTCCATCTAATGGGACCGAGACTATAAGGAAGAAACGGTATAATCTGTAAAAGTTAAGAAACAAGGCAAGCCAAGATCTTGGACAATTTTGCAGCTTTCCACCTTGGTTTATTAGCTCAATTCAATACACATGATCATCACTCCAACTGCAATTACGAAACCTTGTCCAATCAAATGATCTGCCATCGTCAGCTCATTCTCCCACTCTTAATCAGCACCATACACAACAACATGTGCCTCCTCTCAAGCCCATTCTCTACAATTCGTCACCAAATCATACATATGTCACTTCCTCACAACCACAATCACGAAAGACAAAGCATCATTTGTAATGATCGAAGTTCGCATTTAATGTGATGAAAGTGCCACTTAGTTTCCCTTGTCGTAATAATATAACTCTTTGTTCTACTTCACTGAGCGGCCCTAAGCATCAACTTCCAGCACTGCAGACCTGCATTAGAAACAAATCAACATAGCAGGACTGTGATGAGCGTTAACCCAATAAACAAAAGTGCAATCCCATTTTACCCCACCCTTATTTTTCACAACTTCCACATAAAACCATACAAAATCAACCAAAAAACACACAACAATGCATAGTGACAAACGTCCTACTAACTCTCTTATATAGATTACCACAACCACTACCGGCCGCCGGAAACAGAAAAAAGATGCCACAAAAACATCTATATAGATATCAAATACTTAACAAACTTCCTGTGCAAAGACATAATTGCTACTTCTCCAACTTCAGGAACCTAAACAATGCTCAGGAACAACTCAAGGACTATTACCAGAATTAACCCACCAACAAACTATCTGAACTAACGGCTCCACCTGCCACAACAAAACAACCGTGTGAGGATCAAAACCGTCGTTAGCCCCACATCCCTTAGACAGCTGTTGGCTCCTCCAACCTCTCTCGCGCTTTAGTTAGTGTGTGTGTGTGTGTGTATAGCATGAACATATGAGTTACGTAGCATCTTGCCATGCACCAACATACAGACGATGATTTAGCCTCAATTTACACTACTAGAAAAACCGCATTTAGCGACGGTTTAATTAGCGACGACAAAAAACAGTCGCAAATTAGCGACGGCAAATAGTCACTAAAAGTCCGGTGAAAGTTTAGCGACGGTTGAAAATCGCTAATTTTTAGCGATGTCTTACCGTCGCTAAAATTAGCGACTACCAAAAGCACGCCGTCGCTAAAATTAGCGACTACCAGCCTTCGCTAAATTAGCAAAGGCAGGTAGTCGCTAATTTAGTATGCAAAATCATAAGAATTAGCATGCAAATGTTTAGATACCTCTGTTTCCATGTGTCTGTGAATTGACTTTTTTGTACTCCAATCTCTAAGCCTTATATTTTTCTTTAAATCGGGCTCCAATTTATATTAGGCTAGATAGTTAAATCAAACAACTTAACTTACTATGCTCTATGATAGTAAGGGTTGGGCTATGAGGAAAAAATTTGAATGCAAAATGGCAGTAACATGAATTAAGCATTCATGCGTAACTAATCAAGGTTTCAGCTGTGCTTCGACTTGAAATTTGCTTTGTTAAAGACTTAGAAAACTCAGTAGTTTTATGAAACTAATGCCTAAATTTTGGTTTGAACTTATTAATGGTTTTATGTTTCAATTCATTCTTTTATACAATCATATACAGTTGCTTGATTTCAGAAAGAAAGGTTCTGGCTTGTTAGCAGAAAATCTGACTGTCGATCCGAGTTTGACTTTTCTAAAAGCAAAGGATTGGGTGTCCTAAACTTGACTAGAAGTTCCTTTAGGATAAACCAAACTTGTTGAAATCCTCAGATTGATTGAACCCCTTATATGTTTTGTGAAGAGATTCTTGTTTATAGTATTTCAAGTCCCATAAGTATTAGTAAACACAGGTTTTAAATTTCAAAGTGAAACTGTAGCCTTCTGCTTTTGTAATGGACCAATTTTGAGACAAATTTTACATTAAATGAGGTAATGATCTAGTAGGGCTTAATATACACTCGGAAATATTGGCATGTTACAAATTGTGTTAAGGAATGAACTTAATTATGGTGCAATTCATCAATAAGACAATGAGCATGAATTGGAATGATTGAATTATTCAATGGCTTCTATCTTGGACCTGTTTAAAGCTAAGGGAATGCAGGGAGAGAGGAGAACAAGTTTAGAAAATTAGCTACTAACAATAGAATAATTTAAGGCCTTAAGTCTTCAGCTACTGAAGCTTAACTACTGAAGCTTAAATTAGCGAAGGCTGGTAGTCGCTAATTTTAGCGACGGCTTGCCTTCGCTAAATTAGCGAAGGCAGGTAATCGCAAATTTTAGCGACGGCTTGCCTTCGCTAATTTAGTAAAGGCTGGTAGTTACTAAAATTAGCGACGGCAGGTAGTCGTTAAAATTAGCGACTACTTACCTTCGCTAATTTAGTGACTATTAACCGTCGCTAATTGGCTTTAAACTGTTCCAAATTTACATACAGCTTGCCCTTGGTAATATTCCAAAGACTAGCGATGACTAATTATGACTGGCTTTTTATGAGATTGTTCGTTTTTTTTTTCATTTATTTTGATAATGATAAATTTTAATTTTTTTAGTTTATTTTTTAATGAAAATGTTTGTATCGATGTATCCATGTGTGTATAAAAAAAACTATAATTTAGACTAAATTTTGTTTTATGGTTGCAAGATTTATTAACTAACTCAGTTATTTTTCATAAAATGAAAGAATAAAGTTTTAAAAGTGATAATTACCTGTCAGTAACTTATGGAGACGGTCTGCCCTCACTTAGTTAGCGAAGTCCACACGTCTGAAGAGCTTGTTCACTTATAAGAATTTTTTTAATTTAGATATATGGATCAATGGATCTATGTGTTTATGGAAAAAAAATATATAGGCTAATTTAGGTTAACAAAATTATCTATCTCAATTATTTTTCTAGAAAAAAAAAAAAGAGAAGTGAAAATCGCATGAATTTAAATTGAGACTGATGCCAGGCCTTAAGAATATTAAAGTTTATGTTAACTTTGATTTAGTTATTGTTTATGTTAAATTTGATTTAGTTATTGTTTATGTTAATTTTTTCACAATTTTGTTTAGTTATATGTAAGTAGCTTGTTAAATTTAATATTTACAAATTATAACTTGGGTAATTAGAATTTTTTTGCTATTTACTGAGCTAAACTCTTTTACAAAATTTTAGGTAACTTAACAAAAAAACATGTTAATTAAATTTAAAACTCTTTTACAAAATTGGCTTATTGTAATTTAACAAAAAATCATGTTAATTAAAATTAAATTAATTTTAATACGTTTATTGGCAGAAGAGGCTTAGCCATTTTATAATATATTGGGATCTAATTTAGCCTAAATTTATTACAAGTATAGGGGAGAATGTTTTCTACTGATATAGCGAAGGCCACACGTCGCTAGTATTAAGCGACATATTGCCGTCGCTATTTGTTGCGACGGTACACCGTCGCTACTTTAAATTAAATTTCCCTTCCTCAGCCTTATTCACAAACGCGAGACTCACTTCGAAATACTGCAGACTGTCGTCCCTTTTCTACTTCCCAATCTACGATCGGTCATCTCCACCCGGCACAATTATGTTGAAGCTTGGAATCATTCAAATCGTGGTTATTTAAGGTAAATATCTCTCACTTTTACTTGAAATCGATTTTGGGCTCGAATCATTACTTCTATTTAGGGTTTCATTTGCGTTACATTTTGATTTTCTCTTTCTTTCATGGTAGTTTCGGACATGGGAAAGTTTTCGTTGACGCTTTAATCACCATAGAAGGAGCGACGACTGGCGACGAATCCATTGCTGCTTCGCGATTCCATCGCTGCGACTTCTTGCATCAGATTCCACCGCTGCGACATATAAGTTCAAGTGTGCACGCAATTGACATCATTACAATTTCATACTTCTACCAGCATCTTAATAAGTGTCCAACATCATTAACTATAATGGTTAGGAAAGTTTATGTCCTGTCTGCTGTAGTCTTCTTCAGTCTGTAGGTTGTGATTTTGTTTTGCTACATCCATAACCATTGGGGGAAAACATTTCTTCAAAAAATGGCCTTGAAATGAGTATTTCCATTGTTGCTTTATAATTTGCTGGTGTACAATTGTTGCTTCTCATTCAGCCACTAAGAATTTTATTTAAAACTTGAAACTGCAGTTGACTTCTTTGCTCTCTGAGGTTGGTCTGAACATTCCTGAAGCACATGCTTTTTCAACAATAGATGGCTACTCCTTGGATGTGTTTGTTGTAGATGGATGGTCACTTGAGGTATCCTGCCCTCTCTTTCTCTCTGTTTTCAACTTTTAATGCCAATTGTTCCTATTTCTTTAAGCAACATCTATTTTAAAAAGTAAATGATGGTCTTTTCATGCATTTGTCAGTCTTCATGGAGTTTTGCTTGTTGTTGCTATGATTCATCTGAGAGATTTGTGATGAGATAGTTATTGCCTGAATGGATTAGTCACATACAGGGTGATTTACTTTTATGTTCATGTTGCGTAGGAGACAGTGGAGCTAAGGAATGTACTATTGAAGAAGATATCAAAAGATGAGGTAGGGTCATTGGCCTTCTCTTGTAGTTAGAATGCTCGTTCCATGTCATCTTATTTTTTCCTTCATTGTTTGCAAGGTTTTCATTGGTCCTTGTTTTTTTTTCCTTTTTTCATCTTTGTCCCCCACCTCCTGTAAAACAATTGTTCTTTGTTTCTGATTCATGTTGTGTTTGGTGTTGGAGTTTTCGGAACCATCACCATACTGATAAATTTATTATATGGAAAACAAAATTTGTCCTGTTGTACACACACACACCAACAGTGAAATATGCTTGTGCACACCTTCTGCAGAACCAGCTTATATTCTAGCAGCACACTGTAGCCACGCCATAAGTTCTCATGGTTTGCATTCATCTCAATCAATTCAAATTCAAGCTCTCCTACTTTCATCTGGCAACAAGCTTAAGAGTTGTATCACACATATGAGGGGAAAACTTGGAAGCCGATATAGAATTAGAATAAAAATTACCTCCAGATAGTCCAGCTGAATGTCTGAACTCTCAAACCTTGCAGATGGTGATAAACCAATATCTTAGTCATTTGTTCACTGAAAAAGCGTAATTTGCGAGCCATTTCCCCACACCTCTTAATCTGAAACCAAGTAACAGTAACATATAAAAATAGAAATAGTGCATCAGCATGCCTTGTTAATGGTAACATGATATTCTCCTTAGCTCTCAAATATCAAGAACAAAAAATGAATAAATGGGGCTCAAAATTTTATATGTGATGATCCCAATGGAAAGGGTAAATGGACAATATCCTTTAGGAAGCCTTGGTTTTGACAGAACGTCTGTTAGAGTTCCTCCCATGCCTCAAATCAGTTTAATTTAATGGGTGAAGCATATCAATAGGGCAGCAGTGCAGAAATGTTTGCATTCGATCAGAATACTTAAAATTCAACATGATTATCTAACACGTCAACTTAATGGTTGATTCTATTTGGTTCCAACTTTGGTAGCAATCTTCAAATTACTATTACTTTAATTTCATTTGCCGCATGTTCACCAGAAGATGTGCTGTTTGCCAAATTTATCAACTATGAGACTAGATGCCGGACCACAAACATACAGCACTGTTAAGAAACCTGTTCATCACTTTAGACCTCAGTTTAGAAGTCATTCCCCTGTGGTTTGAAGAGCACCCAGTTCTGTAAGTTGTCTTAGTAGCAACCTTGATCTTATGAGGCCATCTTGTGTTCCATGGCTTCAAATGGTACAAAAACTTGTAGATAAGTCCTAAATATGTAAAATATTTTTGCTGCCAAATTTCAGACCAAAACTCAATTCCAAACTCAAAGTCAAACTTGAGTAAAAGTTGCCCAACAACCTATCATTGTTCAGGTTTTCAGCTGCTGCAAATGAAATCAGCTCCATTGGAAAAAAATTTTGGTGTATCAACCATAAACAAGACCATTTTGAGACCATAAACAAGTTTGCAAAATTTTAGCAAGCGGATCCGACCTCCTTCTCAAAGTCAAGCCTGAAGTTAAACTTTTCAAACCAAGCTTGTATGTTGGCTTCCCCTTGCTTTGCAGCTCATATTCTTGCTCATTCCATTTCCTTTTGCTGCATATATCACAACATCATGATTATAAACATATTCCAGTAATTTCCAACCCCATAACTAGTTATTAAACCACTAAAATCTTCAAGTCCAAGTGATAATCATAAATCTGCTCTCTAGGTTCAAACTTGGTTTCCATATGGTCATTTTTGGTTCTCTTGCTCCATTTAAAAAAAAAAATTCTGCAGAAAGCTTCCTTAGGCCATAAGAAACATGTCCCCATTCATACACCTCAGTTTAGGTGCCACCTTCCTTAACTTTGAAGCACAAATAGTTCTGGAAGTATTACATAAGCCAACATATTTAGTTTCTTCTGAGTTGACTGCCCTCAACAATTCAGAATCCAATCAAACTTTCCAGTCCCATTCCATTATCATAATGAAACATATTTATGCCCAAAAAATCTCAGTTTATTTATTCAAAATAAAAATTTGGTATTTTACCAGTTTTGCTGGTCACAGCTTAAAAAAAAACTGGAGCTTAAAGGGTGATTTCGAGTTCCACACTTCCAAATTGGTTCAAACTTTGTAGGGAACATCCCTTAAACATAAGTAACTGGTCTCAGCCCTGAGACCTTAGTTTAGATATCCTTTAGGTAAAATTTGAAGCATGTTTTGGTCTACTGAACACTTAGGCTGGAAAGTTTGTTTTTAACGCATTCACTGACTTCTCCATGTCTTATCCTTGCAAAAGTTGGGATTTATCCTTCTCTTATTCTTTCAAACATGTTCAATTTTATAAATCTCAGCTTGGCTACCCAGATCAACATTTGACCCTCAAATATCATGAAGTTTTGTTCATGACTGCTGAAAACAAAACTCCTCTTCATTTTCCCATTAAACCAGACTTTCTTGCATTCTTATTGAGCTCAACAAGTTCTATTTTGCTTCAGGAACATGTCTGCAAGGGTTCATTCACCATCACTTCCTTCCACAGAAAGTCAATGGCCCAGTCAAACTGGTTTAATTATAACTCTTGCCTTTAAACACTGGCTTCAATAATCAGGCCTGTTAGAATATGGTTATCCAATCAGCTAAAACCAGTTGTTTTGGTCACTCATGAAACTCGATCTTAGACCTAAGAAGCTGTATCTTCAATATTAAATTTCTCATTAAAAGAATTTGGGGATTTATTTGCCATTGGAATTCATTGATTAACTAAGGGATTAGGGAACTCTGATCCCTAGGGGAAGATTAAAAACTGAGGCGCACAATGTGGAAGAAAAAGGAAACTAAGAACTACTTAAGTAAAGCTAGATAGAAGATAAAGTTATTTTTTACTCAAGCCAGTTGGTAGGACCTGTGTCTGTGTCTGTGGAGGGGTTTAGCCCTTGTGGTATTGGTCTAGAAGAGTGAAATTTAAAGGTCTTGACCAAAGGAACTTAGTATTGAGTTAGTCAAAATTAAGCAACACAAGTCATAAGTTGATGGAGCACTAACAAAATCAGGTATGGACAAAACAGTTAATAGTGGAACACTTTGCAGATTTTTAGGTAACTAGTTTTGGTTAAGACTCGAGCTAATGTTTAAAATTAAGTTTTGTTGACTAGAGAGAACACAAATGAATGTTGAAGTGTTTGAGATTATTGGTGGCCTATTGAAGAGCTCTAACTGAGACATACCACTTAAACTGTGGTACTCTATTGAACTATTCTTAGTTTTGCATGGAGTCATGGACACATAGTTAAAGAAAGAAACCCGTTTTCTGGCCTGAAATTCCTTAGAGTTCCTCAACACTTAGATATGAAAAGTTGAGAATCTTGGAAGAGGATAAATTTGCTATCTTTCATAAATCTGGCCATTGAAATGTAAGAATTTAGACCAGTATTTGCTGTGATCATCTATCTACGCAGGTAAGTGTTCCTATTCGCCATTTTAAATCATAATATGTTTGTGGAAATTATAGATACACTGTTAGAGTGTATTTTGCTTTAAATGCATGTTTGTGCATTATGATCTCGGTTCGCAGTTTCTATACTGTTTTGTTATATTTCACAGTGAAGTTGGGCAAGAGTGATATCCATTGTGTGTTTCATCCAAGGCAGTCATGTAGGCAATATGCTGTATGAATGTAGTGATCACATACTGTTTTGAGGCCAATGGCAAATGGCTTTACTTAAGTAGTTCTTAGTTTCCTTTTTCTTCCAACTGGCATGAGTAAAAAGTAACTTTATCTCCTCTCTAGCTTTACTTAAGTAGTTCTTAGTTTCCTTTTTCTTCCACATTGTGCGCCTCAGTTTTTAATCTTCCCGTAGGGATCAGAGTTCCCTAATCCCTTAGTTAATCAATGAATTCCAATGGCAAATAAATCCCCAAATTCTTTAAAAGAGAAATTTAATATTGAAGATACAACTTCTTAGGTCTAAGATCGATTTTCATGAGTGACCAAAACAACTGGTTTTAGCTGACTATTTTGTTATATTCTAACAGGCCTGAGCAATTGCCTTCATCCCTGAAACTCAAATATAAAACAAAAAATGAAATTAAAAGTTACCAAGTCTGAAGAGCTTGTTCACTTGTATGATCTTTTATTGCAGGTTAGCCATCTTTAAGAGAGGTTTTTTTTTCCAACTGATGGATCAACTCTATATAATTTAATGTATCCTGTCCAACTGATGTTATATTTTCCATTTTTTCAGAATACAACTGATTTATCTGATTTAGTTGGTTAAGGAAGAGATAGAACAGTAGAAGAGGTTGTATTTATTCAAGAATGTCACCTTAAGAGTCTGGCTTTCCGATCAGAAAGGTACATTTCTTTAAGCTTTATGTTGTCTGTCCATTCTAACACAAGTTTTTACTGTGGTTGCTGATTTACTGCTCTATTCATGAGGATTTTCTGTTACGCTAGATTTGGGGAAAATTATATCTGTTCGTAGTGGTTGCTTTTCTAGTCTGTTTTCACATTTCATTTCACTAACACTGATTTCCTATGAAAACTTTCCCACTGTACTATGTACATCTGTAGTACTTTAAAAGGCATATCTGTGGATGCTTGAATGAGTGTGCACTACAGTTTTAGGTCATAGTCTTTCCATACTACACATGCATCTTTGTGAAGATATGTGATTGATTTTACTTGGAAAGAATTTACAGAATATAAGCGCATGTGCCCTGACAATAATTGAGCATGAGAGCTTAATTAAGCTGTTCACCATAATTCCTGGATAAAACCCAGGCTCTGATACCACTTTTTCCACGGCTCAAACTGCCCCTGTTCTATGCACTTTATGCATTCACATGGTCTATAAGCAATGTAATACAGCTAGGCAGCTTGGGACAAGACCTCTTGAACCGAAACTTGATCAAAATTAATGATAAAAGAATACTAGTTTGAATATGAAATACAAGTGGGAGTAAACAGTGCATCCCCTGGAGTAACTGCTCTCGCTTTGAGTTATCTTCCATTTCCATCTCTAGCAAGAGCTTTGATGATAACATGACTGGCAGTACTGTAAACGAAGAACCAATCAGCATGAATAAAAACCTTGTGGTTAAAACAAATACAATCACCATAAAACACAAAATGAGTAAAGGAATTACTTCACCACTTCAAAAACATTGCAAAAATTCAAAAGCTGGGAACCGTAACTCACAATCAACACATTTCTCGGCAAACAAAATGCCAACGCAAAGGGATTTTTTTACCATAGAATTAAAAGAATCAAATTTCTGCACATCTTTTACTGGTTCTTATCAAATTAAACTCAGAAGAGGTCATTCTAACTTATAAGATCCAGTTAATGCTAGCTATTAACCATACAACTTCCAGAAAACCTTCTCCCATTGTCTATTCATAAAGTAAACCACATTGCATTCTTTCTGCTACTTGAAATGTAGACAAATGATTTGAGTAACCCTGCCCTGTAGGACATGAACAGGACCTTGACCTTCAGCACCATTTCCATCCCTGAATAGCCTATTTGAAGTTAAAATAAAGAACAACCCGAATTCCCCAGTTTTGTTTATGAAAATTGTACTTTAGAAAATTTGTATCTCCCTCGGTATCATACATTTGTGGAACTATATCAAGTGCTATGAAAATCGCCATACCTGTTGCATTCTCGGCATTAACATTCTTGGGATGCACAACAAAAGCCTTAGAGACCTTCGTTATTTCATCCACAATGTGGAAAATTTCTAGAATCACCATAGAGTACTACCCCAAGATATCCTGCCTAATGTAAGAGACAAATATGTCATGGAAGTTCAAGTGGAAGGAACCCGCTATAAAATTGCAATGATAAGCAAGGGAAGGAAATAAACCATTTTGGCGTAGTATTAGTGCGTGCATAGGAGTCGAAGTCTGTGAGAATGCGAGAGATGGCCTTGAAAGATATAAGCAGTATGCTCGTGTCTTGAGAGACTCCAAATTCAGCTCATGAACCAACGCCGGGATCATATAAAGTTATTTACCATAAGGAACTTCTGTTGTAGGGCTTTTAGGTTGATTGAATAAAGCATTTTTCAGTTCTGAAATTTACTGAAATTAACTGAAAAGTTTATTCCATGTATGTTCAGCAACTTAAAGAGGAGGACAGATACACAAAATTGCAGATAGTCCGTTAATAGAACATCGAGAAGCCAGGCAATGTGCCTTCCGTGCTTATTATTCCTTTTCCTCTTATCTGGAGCAAAATTTGAGAATAGGTGCAAACTTAAACACTTTTGTTACAGCGCATTGAAGGGAATTACTTAACTGCTGCTACCAGCTGGTTTAGGGTGGGACAGACAAACACTTGGGACTGCTTGTATATCACAGTTAACTGTAAGTCTCATTAATTTTCTATTCTAGTCATTAAACGTATAGTTAGCTAGTTTCAATCACATGTATATCTAACACCAAATGTATCATTACCCCTATTCTGTGGGTAGAGAATGGAAAAATATTGTTGAAAGTGTGTGTTAAAAGACTATTGAATGCAGAAAACCAGACTTTTCTGTGTTACTGGTTTGACGAAGTAACATCATCTACTAGGTACCCAAAACATTGACATACAGTTATTATAGTTTGTGTTGGTATCATGGTTTAGTATTAATATACTACTACGTTATAAGGCATGCTGGACGTGTGGAATAAATTTAGATTTACTGTTCTGTGTTGGTGTAGAATTCCTTAACATGTCGCAGATACGTTATAGTGTAAATTTAGGATGTTTAGGTATTTTCATGGCATTTTTTAAAAAAGG
Organism: Aquilaria sinensis; assembly: GCA_005392925.1. Taxonomy (NCBI): domain Eukaryota; kingdom Viridiplantae; phylum Streptophyta; class Magnoliopsida; order Malvales; family Thymelaeaceae; genus Aquilaria; species Aquilaria sinensis. The sequence goes on along the minus strand of SMDT01002803.1, from coordinate 608,809 downwards.
CAAACCCTGTGATCTGTTAAAATTGAGTTATCCACATTAATGAAATACACTAATTGGTAGTAATAAGGGCAAGGTAACGTTGCATTTTTGGAAAAAAAAAATGACATCAACACAGAGAGACGTCTGAAATTATATAAGGCCAACGTTTGGTTATAAAAAATGACGGTAATACTTATGTGTATGTAAGGCGAAGTAGATGGAATAAAATTTTTATGGTAGACGGAAATAAATGACTGCACCTATCCCCCTAGTTATTGATTCTACTATCGGCTTCTTGGAAAACCAAGCAAACAATAACCACAAAATCAACATGTATGTAATTGATGGGTTTCAAGAACGAATTAAAAGCGAGGAACTTATTACTTGAGGTCAAGTCCATAATCACCTTAGTTTAAGTCAAAAAATTGCTATATTATGTAAGAAAGTAAAGTTTAATTTTCTTGTTTTATTCATTTACTATAAGCAGATGGAAAAATATGAAGGACCAGCATGCCCGTTAATAGAAGTATGTAACTCTTATAATAACATTTCATTACTGTGGTGCAATATGTTGTTAAAAAGGATGAAGAATAATGCACAGCATTGATGCTATTCAACTAATTTGTTAATGCCTTGAGAATAGTAATTTATGATTACAGTTCCTCACATACAACGTTAATGTTATCTATATAGTTGAATGAACCATCTCTGTGTTCTTATTTGTTGAGTGATAATTATTACTTTTGTCCAATTAAATGATTATTTTATATTTGCTGTTATGTTCTGATCCATATAGTTTGACATGATCAGAAATAATAAGGGATCAACGACTATACTATTTCATTTAGCAGTGAAGTTGGTCTGCAAGGGAATGGAAAATGAACGTAATTGGATGTACAGTAAATGTTACATCCGAGAGCAAGGGGGTTTTTCGGAGGAGTGAAGTAGGGGAGTGGAACAGTTTATAAGCTTTGAATGTGCTCAGATCCCGTTCATGAATGGGGACGAAATTAGGTGCCCATGCCGGAAATGTAAGAACCTACAATTTAGATCCTCTGATGAAGTCAGGGTTCATCTGTATAAGTGGGGGTTCATGCCAATGTACTGGAATTGGACATCTCATGGTGAACCCGTTAATTTAGTGGGTCTGCCTCAGCTATACCGGTTTCATGAGCAGTACGAAGATAATTATTCTTCGGTTAACCAGTTTCAAAGAATGGTGTTTGATGCTGTAGGTCCTAATCACCCTTCCATCGATGATGAGGTAGAGGAGGAGTCGAATGCTGATGCCCGACGTTTCTATGACGTCTTTGCTTCAGCATCAAGACCATTGTGGGATGGTTGTGAAAAACATTCCGAACTCTCAGCTGCAGTTCGTTTGTTAAATCTGAAATCGGAATACAATATGTCCGTGGGATGTTATGATGGCATTGCAAAGTTGATGAATGAGACTCAACCAAGTGATAGCAACATGGTACGAGACAAAGAAGTTGGTATCCCGTTTGGGACTTTCTCATATAAAAATTGATGTTTGTGTAAATGATTGCATGCTGTATTGGAAAGGTGACCAAGATGCCAGTTGTTGCAAATTCTGTCATGCTCCACGTTATAAGCCACGAAATGAAAACGTTGGGAAAGATCGAGCATTGAAGACCATGCATCACCTCCTACTAATACCTAGACTTTAATGACTGTATGCATCACCTCCTACAGCAGAGCACATGCGATGGCATAAGGTACATGCCCCTTCCACAAATGTACTCAAACATCCTTCTGATGCTGAAGCATAGAGGCATTTTGATAGGACATACCCTTGGTTTGCAGCGGAACCTCAAAATGTTCAACTTGGACTGTCTTCTGATGGGTTCAATCCTTTTGGATCCTCTGGTAGGCAGTACTCTTGCTGGCCTGTGATAGTCACTCCATATAACCTTCCACCATGGATGTGCATGAAGCGTCCATATATGTTCCTAACATCCATGATACCAGGGCCACGTAGTCCAAGGCAGAAAATAGATGTTTATCTACAGTCGTTAATAAAAGAGTTAAATCTTTTATGGGATGACGGAGTTGAAACATGGGACGTGTCAGTTAAGCAAAACTTTCACCTTCAAGCGGCACTCATGTGGACCGTTAGTGACTTCCCAGCTTATGGCATGTTATCCGAGTGGATGACGCATGGGAGACTTTCTTGTCCCATATGCATGGAAAAGTCAAAGGCATTTACACTGCAGCACAGCCGTAAAACATCATTTTTTGACTGCCATCGTCAGTTCTTGGATATTGAACACCCTTATAGAAGAAATAAAGTTTCTTTTAGAAAGGGAAAACTGGAGAAGTCCGACCCTCCTGAGCGTGTAACAGGGGAAGAAATTTGGTCTCGTGTGTATCAGTTGCCATTAGTCATTGAAAATGGTAACATATGCCAGATGCCAGGTTACGGGGAAACACACAATTGGACAAAGCGTAGCATCTTTTGGACATTACCTTATTGGAGAACCAACCTCTTCCGACACAACCTTGATGTAATGCATATTGAAAAGAATGTCTTTGACAATATATTCAATACTGTCATGGATATGAAGAATAAAATGAAAGACAATGTCAAGACACGTAGAGATATGTAGATACTATGTAAGCGTCCTGAGTTGAATGTGATAGACTTAGAAGGTGAGGGTGTATTCAAACCTAAGGCTGCTTTCACACTGACCGCATCGCAAAGGTCTGATGTGTTAATGTGGGTAAAGTCCCTCAAACTTCCAGATGGGTACACGTCAAACTTCAGCAGGTGTATTGACAATAGCTCCACAAGAATGTTTGGCATGAAAAGTCATGATTGTCTTGTATTTATGCAACGCTTACTTCCCCTAGTGTTTCAGGCACTCCCGGAGAACATATAAAAACCATTAACTGAATTGAGCCAATTCTTCCGAGATCTTTGCTTGCCTGAATTACATGTTGATGATATTCAGGCACTTCAAAGTAGTATCCCAATTATACTATGCAAGTTGGAGAGGATTTTCCCACCAGCCTTCTTCGACTCTATAGAACATTTACCTGTCCACTTGGCATATGAAGCTTTAATTGGCGGACTTGTTCAATATCGTTGGATGTATCCATTTGAGCGGTACGCTTTCATTTATTATAAGCCAATTGGTTCAGTTTCTATACATAATACCATGCTCTGTTATAAGCAGGTGTTTAGGGAATCTTAAGCATAGAGTCTCGAATAAGGCCCGTGTTGAAGGGTCGATATGCAATGCCTACTTGATCGAGGAGACATCAACTCTTTGCTCTTACTATTTTGAGTCTGAAATTCCCCGAATGGGTACTAGGGTCCCAAGGAATGATGATGGTGGCCCAATTCCACAAGATGCAACATTGTGGAAAATATTCACATATCCTGGACGTCCACATGGACTGTCAAAGTATCGGTACTTGAATGATATAGAGCTGCAAGCTGCGACATTGTATATCCTTTTCAACTGTGATGAGATAAAACCATATATCACGTACGTAGTAAATGCATATAATTTGATAATTTATCCTCATTCGTTTACCAAAACACTAACATTTACCACGTCACCTTGCAAGTTGCGAACAGAAAGTTTGTCCAGTTCTTGCATCAGATGGCACCAAACATATCTAACGCAGAAGTTGATGAGAGAATTAAGAAGGATTTCCCAACATGGCTACAAAATTATGTAAGTCTTGTTACTCTGATATCATTATAAAGTAGCATCATGACTCTCACAATACTGTTGAACTACCTGTAGGTTAGTGACAGTGGTAATGGCGAAGTAAGTCAAATGCTATGGGATGTAGCATGTGGCCCTTCACGTCGAGTGGAGTGTTGACCTGTATTTTTCGTAAATGAATACAAGTTCTGGACTGTTGCATAGGGTGAGGGCAAATCAACATATAATAGTGGCGCGTGCATAAAATGCACTGGATCAACCAATAATGTTGAGACTGATTTCTATGGAGTAGTTCAAGAAATCATTCAACTAGAGTACCCTGGCATGCCTCATAAGAACGTTGTCTTATTTAGGTGTGACTGGTTTGACATGACACCGGAACATGGGACTCGCATTCATAAACAGTATAAACTTGTTGAAGTACTGTGCAACCGGAGGTACCCGAAGTATGATCCATTTATCCTTGCATCACAAACGGATCAAGTGTATTACACCCCTTACCCAAGTAAGTCAAAAGAGAAGGTTGGTTGGTGGGCAGTGATTAAGATAAAGCGAAGACGTATTGTGAATTATGAAATAACAGAAGATGCTGATGCTTATCAAGACGCAGTTGGGGAGCAGGTTGCACAAGTGATTCATGATAACCCAATTGCCAATCTAGGTGAACAAAATGTCGGTGAAACTATTGATGAGGAGACGGGTCACACTAATGATGTGATGGAAGAAGATGAGATGGAGGATGAAGACACAAGAAGCACGGAGGATGATGAGGAAAGTGATGTTGAACTCGATGAGTCAGAAACCGAAGATGACGAACATGATACTGATGATGTTTAACATTGTAGTTCAAACTAGATTGCAAAATTTAATGTTTTTAATTTATGTACTATTAATAAGTTTGTTATAGTAGACACAATGTGAAGAACCAGTATGTAGTAGAACAATTCTTAATATATCGACAATGTTGTTCTTCTTGTAATGTTTATTTCAGTATTGTGCAAATGGCTGAAAGAGAAGACGGTGGAGGTACCCCACCAAACCAGTATAGGAGGGGGGGATTGCCAAAGAAGAGCCTGGTGAAAGACTTTGTAAATGCTATTGGCCTTAGAGCAACGAGCAGTAGTGGAGGGAAGCCACCATCGAGGCAAACGGGTGTCGATATCAGTCGACATATACATGGACCATCACCTCCCGCCGATACGATTGTACCAGAGACGAGAGTCTCATTGGAGCGTGGAGGCTCAAGATCATCGCACTCAAGTCGGCGTGGTGGTACGCCAACTGATAGCAGATTGCCTCGAGGTCACTCCCATGAGTCCTCTGATCAGCCAGACTCCTTGGATGGTGGCATAGAATCTTTGAGCCCCGACATATCTGCGGGCATGGTATCCCGACGTATTCATATATCACCTTATTCGGAAACATGGTAATGGCAATTATTAAACCTCCTTTTGTTAACTTATTTGTTTCTTTGTGCACTGCTTATTGACAATATTGATATATATTTTTATTGTGTAGCTTCGTTCCATACGCTGCGCAGGACCAGATTGCTCATTGCATCAAGGGGCATTTTCATGGACCATATAGGTCATGGGAAGAAGCTGCCAAGGCCGGTGCTGTTGACCAATGGTTTAGCGTCTTCCAGGTTCAGAATTGATTAAAAATTATTGAAATTATTCTATAAAATGAAACTTTAATTGACTTTGTTGAACATTTTCAGACAAAATGTTCGTGGGATCCAGTTGATCATAATCGCATATTTACAATTTTCTGCAAATTGGGAAAGAGGCGCTTGATGCAAGCATATGAAAAAATAAGACGAGAAAAAGATCCGACAAAGCGAAAAGAAAAAGCAAACTGGATGACGACAGAGACATTAGAGGCACTTGAAGCTTGGTGGGATTCTCCTGATTTCAAGGATATGTCATCTAGGATGAGCCAGATTAGATGTGCATCTGGGGAAGAGATGGCAAATTATGCTGGAGGTAGAGTCTCAGTTTCAGGACATAGGCTGAAGATGGTAAGAAAAAAAATTTGAGTTAATTGAAATTTGTCACAATAAGTATGTAACTAACAAACTATGCCTGCTTATTACCATGTAGAAGGAGGCAGATCTAGAGAAAAAGGATCTCGGCTTCTTCAAACCATGGAACAAGTGCTACACAAAGAAAGATGGAAAGAAGGTGAATAAGAAGATGGAAAATTTTAATGTAAGTATGAACGACCTATTAGATAGTGCTTAAAAAGATCTTAACCATATACTATTATTGGTTACTTGATTAACATGGAGCATTATACAGGCTCAATATCTTGCAAAGGTAGAGGAAATAACACAGCGTTCAGACGGTGAAACTGAGTTCGATGAGGCATTGCTGTTTGCAGAGATTGCTGGTGGGAAAAATAAGGGGTGCATCCCAGGAATGGGTTCAGAGAGTAATTTGGTACCTGGTCGTCGTCGTCGTTCATACTACGGGGATGGGTCTAGTGCACCAATCTCATTCACTCAAACATCCCAATTCCAGAATGAGGTTGACCGTCGGGTGGAGGAGAGAGTCTCGCAGAGAATGAGCCAGTTGCAGTCACAGGTACAAGAGGACATGGATAGGCGTACTGCACAGATAGAGAGTCAGTATCAGGATCAGTTAGCACAGATGGAGCGCAGACACCAGGATCAGATGGCTTCAATATGGCAAGCAATTGGGAAGACTCCGCCAGCTGCACCACAGTCTGATGCTTAGGTACTGATCCTCATGAAACTGGTTGTCATTAGAGCAGTATTATCCAATGAACTTGTTTGAATATAATTATTAAGATTGTACGTACGAAAAATTACATTATGACACTGTATGCATTCTAAATATCAATTGTTATGTTTATGATGTACGGAAGCGTATAACATAACTTTGGATTACTGGGAAGTACTTTTTTGTTTGGGTTGTATCGAATGGACATGTATAGTTGAGGTTTGGTGATGAAATTGTTGACCATGACATCGCTAAATTCGTAGGGATGTATATGATGGAATTAGCGGCTGCTACAAGGGAAAGTTTTAGTTTTAGCGACGGTCATTTTAGCGACGGCTATGTGTCACTAACTACACAAACTAGCGACGGCAATGCGTCACTAACTAGCGACAGCTACGCGTCACTAACTAGCGACAGCTACGCGTCACTAACTACACAAACTAGCGACGGCTACGCGTCACTAGCTACACTAACTAGCGACGGTTACGCGTCACTAACTAGCGACGGCTACGCGTCACTAACTACACTAAGTAGCGACGGCTATGCGTCACTAACTAGCAACGGCTAAATGTCACTAAGGCACCGGCAGGAACCAATGCCGGAAAATTTGTGACGGTCTCTTTAGCGACATTTAGCCGTCACTAAAAATTAGCGGCGAGTGAATAAGCAACGGACCTTTTAGTGACAGTTTGTCGTCGCTAATTCATGTTTAGTAAAAGTTGGCCGTCGCTAATGACCGTCACTAAATGACTTTTTCCTTATAGTGTTAATTTACACTGCTGCCGGCATAAAAAAAATGGCAAACACCAGCTCTAATATAGAGATGGTGCTCTTGTACTCCGGTCCAGCGCCCAGTTCGAAACATATACATTTATGTTTCTTTATTATTAATAGTCTTTTTCTGATCATAAAAAGAAAAAAATGAGGCCGGATACTAACTTTTGGCGTGGATTATGACGACACAATATTTGCCGAGTAGGATAGTTATTACAAGTCAAACACTAACACCGAAATGCCTCAAAAAGAAGTAATAAAAAAAATATGGATCATAATTTTTTTTTAATTCTATTGACGTCCCGATTTTATTTTATTTTCACAGTAAATTTGATATTTTTTTATAGAACATTATATTCTCTTCATGTATGATTATTTTGAAACAAAAATAAAACATGGAAAATTTTAGATATAAAAAAAATATTGGCTTACTTAAAAATGAGAATAAATGTGGATAATTTTATAGTCGGAACACGTTTACGTTCACTGTTAAACAAAAATTAGCAGTTGACGCAAATATAAGCATGTACACATTGAAATGCGTGAAATATGCTAACAGAACGTTATGAATGAAATCAAATGCATGAAATCACTTTTTTTAAAAAAAAATTGGTATCATTCATTATAAAATATCTGAGTAAAGAACACCACTTCTACCAATTAAGAAGAGGATCGGTATGAACAACACACCTATCTAAGGAACAGGATGCTCAAGCTAAATGATGAGTGACCTAGCTAATTACACATATAATCTAAGTTACATAAAGTAGAAGTGGGAGTAAAAGTGTGATCAGTGGAAGTGAGAGCGAAAATCCTTGTAAATCATAAAATTATTAAAAGCAGGAGCATATGAAAAAAGTAATATACATGATGATGTGTGTGTATATTTCCACTACTAAAATATAGGATTTTACCAATAGCCATTTACCAACTGCTATACGTTGGTAAATGGCAGTTGGTATTCGATACGTTGGAAAATTTTTTACCAACGCGCAATTAATAACACGTTGGTAAATTCCAACATGTAGACGTTTGTAAAATACACGTTGGTAATTACCAACGATCATGAAAAGGACTTGGTTTCCATCGTGTAGTTGTTGTTACCAACTGCCAGCCGTTGGTAACTTATCAACTGCTACCAACTGTCAGCCGTTGGTAACTTACCAACCGCCAGCACTTGGTAACTTACCAACTACTGGCAGTTGGTAAGTTAGTTACCAACTGCCGGAAGTTGGTAAGGTAGTTGTTATGAAATCGTTGGTAATTAACAACGCGCGCAAGTTGGTAAGTTCCCCATTTCCACGTTGGTAATGTATATTAAACGTTCCATGGCTCGGTTGTTTCGTATTATTCCCCGTTTCAATCCACATTCAAAATTAAAATACCAATTCAAAAGTACGCCCGGCTTTACTCAGCAATAAATATTACACAGCTATGCCAACGTTATTAAAATAAAATATTCTCAAATACAGCATAATTTAAACAATAACAGATATGTCTGAAAGAAAGCATTCAACATTCAACGCCTTACACATTTCAGAAATATCAAGTCAGTCTGATTTAGGTCTAAAAATTATTATGTCTAGGGCTCTAACACAAGAACTTTGGAAATGC